>JAVSCE010016180.1:0-12062 GCA_032199065.1 Smutsia gigantea
AGTCTCACATCCGGGTTCTGGCCGTGACCCAGCTGCGGCCACCGCGGAGATGTGACCCGTCAGTACGGCAAATATGGCGGAGGTAAGGGAGCGAGCTCCCCCTCCCCCTTCTGGAGCCGGCAGTCCCCGGGCCCGGGCCGGGGAGGAGGGGAGTGGGCCTGGCAAGGAGAGGCCCAGCCCTGCTGGCGCCACTGCCCACCTGTTGTCCGGAACAGGCCGCGTTCTGGGCGGCAGCTTTCCCTGGAACTTAGTTGGGATGGGTCCGGAGGTAGGAGAAAACGGAGGCGTAGTTGGACTTCGGGGGCAGTTTGAAGGGTCAAGTGCTGCGTAGTAGTACGTGCGGAGAGGGGCGAGGGGGAGGTGGCTCCCGCCGGGCAGGGGCGCAGTGGCGCAACTTGGTCGGTGCCGGGGGCCGAAAGAGGAGCTGCTGCTTCCTCTTGCGAAGTTTCTTCCTTCCCTAACCGAGATGCTGTTGCGCCCTTCCGCGTCACCCCCACCCTTTGCTACTGACATGCAGTCTGTTGGTGGGGAAAACGTAAGGCAGGACGGCCTTTTGGTTAACTAATTTTTCCAGATGGTGATAAGATGAGCGTAGATAAATAAACCTTGCCTTTTCGTAGTCCAGCCCCTCTAGATTAAGGGAGGCTTCCCATTTCTCCCAGCAGTTCCATGCCTAACCCCAACCCGCGCGCGCCCTAGGTAGAACCTCTTTTTCTCTTTACGTTTCGAAAGAGTTGCTTTCTACCTCCCCACCCACCCTCCTTCACTGTCCACACGTTACTCCCACCACCACACCACCAAATCAGGGCTATCCTTGGCTTCTTTTCTCGTCTAGTCCCCACCCCATTTGGGGAATAATTTTTTTCTTTTTGCTCTATTTCTATCTAGTAAACGAGTTCCCAGAGTGCCCTGCCTTCGGTGGTAATTGTTTTACATTTTTGGGCCTCAAATCGATGAGCAGCCAACCACTGTTAAATATTAATTCGAATTTGGTATATGCTGCTGAATATTTAAATTTTTGTCTCATCTCAGTCTTTAAACATTTGTTTTAAATTTTTTACCCTCGGAGGAATTTATTCTTTATCCCCTGGAGTTCAAGAGGTGATATGTTTGGACTTACTATTAAGTCTCCTTTGAGTAGAGCCACTCTAAATGATTGATTGGCATTTCTTTTGTGTGATTTTCATTTTCATGGTCTCAGGGGTACCCAAGACAGATTCAGGAGGTAGGTAATTTTATTTACCATCAAGTCTCCAATTTTCCTTTTCATTATATGCTAAATGAAGTCAATGGTGAGTACATTCGTCAGCATAATAATACCCTTTTTGAACCTTGGTAAACAAAAGCATGGTTAGATCTTGGAAAAATACTAATTTAGAGGCCTTTTTATGTACCTGTTGAGGGACCCAAAGGTTAACTCTTTTCTGGGGTGGTTCTTAGGGTGTTCCTTCTGCTCCCCTTGTGGAAACTGACTTTATTTAGTATTTACTATTCATTCCTGGAGTATTTGCTGTTAAAGGAGGAAGAGATCTTACTAGCAGGACTGCTTGCTAATACTATTTTTAAAAAACTTAATATTTCTTATTTAAAACGAAATTTGGGTCTTAGATATATGTCCATTTCTTTTTCTCTTTGTGATTAAAGAATTGTATTTCATATGAGTTGGAGGAAACAGCATTTTGTATTTCATTTAGATGTAACTGGGTTTATTCCACTGGGCTGAAAGAATTTTAGTTCTGTGAGGTTCTTAAATGTTTCTTCCCTTGTGTGTAAGAGAGGGAAGGGATCGTATGTAGCTAGATTACATATATTTTGTCAAATAGTCTTCAGAGGATCGCCTTTCAGTGGATGCCCATTATACAATGCAGCAATGTGCTCTAATGGTGTAGTTTCTTCACTTGATGGTGCTAACAATGGTTTGAGCTCTTAAATTCTGTAGTCATATTTTAAGGGACGATAATTATTGAAGGAAAGTAGCTTTGTGTATGAAAATACAGTGAAATGTAAGTTTAAAAAACCTCATCCAATACCTTTAAGTGCCAGCACACTGAAAACTTAATAGGTAGGTGAAAGTATGTTAACATTTTACTTGTTTTAGAAATTAAAGATGACTATATTAACGGAAGAAAGGAAAAGCAATATTGTGAGTCACTAATTCTAATATTTTCAAGTGTCTGTTTTAGTTTTCTTAAAAATAGCATTAGTTGAAAAATGGAACTCTCATTCTGTAAAAACACATGGGTGGTTCAATTTGAAGAGGAAAACGTGAATTTTATTTCTAATGTATTTATTTAGTGACCTGCTGTCTTTGAAAAATTCATTTTTTATACTCCTCAATTACTTGTAGATGGTTTTATTTATAGTGAATTTAGAGGAAGAGTGAAGGAACTTTCCATCTGTGTCCTCCAAAAATATCTGAAACAGGTGAAGAGGTGCAGAGTAAAATTAATTTATTTTCTTATTTCAATATTTTACAATTAGGATGGTTTTAGAGACCAGTCAGTTTTTAAAGAAATGCTAGGTTTATAGAGTGCTTTTACTTTTGTGGGAGCTCTCAGGAGATTCATTTTTTATGGTGCCAGTATAAAGCATGTGGCAAAATATTTCAGATGCTGTGCTATTGCACTTTTGGTTAAATAGACCTGAGAATTGAAGCTAACTAGTGAAATAACAGTAAGTGCAAAGCAACAGTATGCATTTGGGAAATCTGAGGGGAAAACAGGTTATTGAAGTGTGTCTCCAGAGAAAAATATAGGCATTACACTTCTGGGGTTTTTGTTGTTTCCTGTATAGAAAAATGACCCCTATTTTGTTTTTCCAGAAAAATATTTAGTTCTTGAATACAAATTGCTTTAGATGTGACTAGAATAAACTAATTTTTTGTACTGGATCTCGTTAATCTGTCAATCCATAATAGGAAATATGTTAATGGTTCTTGAAATTGTGGTAACATTAAAAACATACTTAATGGGCTTAGAAGAAATTACATGCTTCCTTACTACTTTTTGGTATTATTTCTCATTGTTTATTATGCCTTAAAATTATTTATCAATCTCCTGAAAAGCAGCTCTACTAAGTCACCCTTAAAGGGACGAAATTACAGGGTAGTAAAAGTTTTACAAGGGCAGTGAGGGAGAAAGAATAAGGAAGAAATAGTTGATCCTTTGGGTTTTATAAAGAATGTTGTGTTAGGGACCTTTGGGAACGAACAATTTGTCTTTTATTTCAGAGTTTGTAAACACATAAGCACCTTCTCAAGGAAAAGCCACAGCATAGTGCAAAGATCTTTCTTTTCATCTAGACCATAATGCCATCATATAAAGAGAAAAAAAATTAATGGACTTGGCTGTCTGTATTAGTTTTAAGTATTTTAATATTTTCAAAAATGATACATAATCTATTCACTATTACAACTATCCATTTCTCTTAAAAACAGACTCCTTAGCATTTTTTGAGTGTATGAGGGTTTTTTTTTAGGGAAATAGGATTAGGATCATCTTGACTGCTATTTTTGTTTGTATTAATTTCTACTCTAAACAAAAATTGTTGCACTGCAGTGCATTGAGGTCTTAAATCTATGTGGTAATGAAAAATTTTTTGAATATTTATATACTTCAGAGCTATTAAAGATTTATCCAAAGTAATGAGAACATCAGTGCTTGAGAGTCCTAAAAGTTTAATTCAGGAGTAAGTCAGTTGCTTGGTAAGGTAGGAAAGGTTGGTGGGGGAAATTAGAAGTGAATTACTTTTAGAGAATTCTTGTTAGACTAATCAGTTTCCCAAATAATCCAGAAATAAAACAGTGCTGTTGAAATTTAAGCATGTCTTTATGAAGAGTCATCAGCTTTAATAGAAATTTCTTGCCTGAAGTTCAGACCGAATCCCTGTGTATTTCAAAAGATTTGTAATGGTTTCAAAATTCATTGCAGTGATTATACTATTTAAGTATCAGTCATTGCTTGAGACCTTTTCTGTTTGACTTATTCTATGGCTTAGAAGAATGACTTAAAATTATGCTTATGTAGATATGAAATTCTTAAAGTAGCACCTCTGGTCACGGACCTGCCACGTGCCAGGTACTGTGAGGAAACATAAAGTACAAGGCCTGGCTCTGTTCAGCTGTGTCCTGAAGTTGAGGTTGGAAGGGTACACGTATGTTCCTGTGGAAATAATGTCATAGGCGGTGTCAGGTTAATCCATAAAGGGGGTCTACCATGGAAGGCAATGGTGTGGGTAGGCAACAGGTCCTTCCAATACCCAGAGGCACAAGTGTGGTGTTTGCACCAAGTGCATGCAGTCTGCTGGGGGGTGGTTAAGAAAACTGGACCTGGGCGTAAGAGAAAACCCAACCATTGCACAACAATGTGAATCCACTTAACATCACCGAACCGCACACTGAAAGAGGGTTAGGATGGCAAATGTTACGTGTAATGTATCACAACTAAAATTTTTAATTAAAAAAAAAAACCCCAACCCAATAGGGGAAAGAAATATCACATAGTGATATCTGAAAATGCGTAACATTTATTGAGTGCTTGCTTTGTGAGAGATCTGTTCTGGGGACACTTCCCATTTTAACTCGAATCTTTCTTGCATCGATCATATTCGATACGTAGTATTTTCCTTTTTTTACAGTTGAAAACTGGGACACAAGGAAGTTAAGTAACTTGCCTGAAGTTACACAGCTGGTAAACTGGGGAGCTGGGATTTGAACTCAGGAGGTCTTGATCCAGAGCACAGCCCCCACACCCCGCCCCCACACACGATGCCCTCCGGCTCCATCATGCATTACATGGAAAGCAAAGATGTCAAACCCAGTCAACCACTCCCTGGACACTTCAGTCATCAACACTATTCCAGCAAGACTGAAAAACTAGGGAAGTTTTTGCAAGTGCCTGTAATAGATGTGGCTTGATCAGGTAAAAACTTCACCTAGCCTGGTGCCTGTTTGACTGCTGTCCTGAGGGGCTGTCTCCCAGGGTACAACCTGCATCCCAGGGCCAGTTCCCAAGGGGGTTGACAGCCCGTGCTGCTGCACAGAGAAGCCAGAGCCTAACTCAGAACCCACATTTCTCACAGGCAGGGGGATATTCGTCACCCCAAATCCATTCATCTGGAGGCAGAAAGTGACCTAGAATGGGTTCATTCAGTCCAAGTTAGTATGAGTTTTTAACATCATGAATTGAAGACATACACTGGGGTCTCAGAAGTTATCTTTGAGTTATTTATTGTTTAGATTCAGCAGTTTCAAGCTCTGTGCAGCAGAAAAATTATAAGCAGCGGGACTGGTACCTGCCACACTGAACCCCAGTTAGGGGATCAGACTCGGCATCCTGATTTCCACAGTTCTATTCATCATTCAATCATTTGTTCCATTTTCAGGGTGCATGCACCACACACTGGGATAAAAATGTAGCATATAGTTACACAGTTACTAGCTGTGTAACTTCAGGCAAGTTACTCAATTTCCTTGTGTCCCACTTTCCAACTGTAAAAAAAGGAAAATAGTACTACGTATCGAATATGATCGATGCAAGAAAGAATTGAGTTAATATGGGAAGTGTCCCCAGAACGCATCTCTCACAAAGCAAGCACTCAATAAATGTTATGCATTGTCAAATATCACTGCAATGGAGTGACCACAGGCCTCTGAGTTGAGCTGACTTGGGGGTAAGTCTTAGCTCTGCTGTTTAGCAGCTGGGTGATCTGGGGGCTTGTTACTTTACTCTATTTTCTCATCTATAAAGTGAGGATCACATTACCTTCTTTATAGGGTAGCTGTGAAGATTAAGTGGTTTAAACATGTAAGAGCTTTGAACAAGGATCCAATAAAGGTGTAGCTATTACTTTGTTATTATGAAGCAGATTCATATACCTCACTTTCTTTAATGGTCTCATTAAAATTGTGTAAGATTTCCTTCCTCCAAAGCAGGCTTTGGGCACTTGGATTTGGTGGTATTGGTGTAAAGGGTGGGAGGGATAACCTTTCCCTCAGTAATGCAATCAGAAAAATGAAACTTCTGTGGGCCATCCCAGAATTCATGCTATCCCCCTGACCCCCCACTAACAAAGAAATGATTCCTTTCTCTGCACCACTACCATATACTGATTGCAAGGAGAACTGAGATCAACAGTATTTTGACACTTGAAATTTCTCATCATCACTTGCAATTTCCATGTCACGTGGTGACAAAGAGCTGCCCCAAGAGCTGAACTTTCACCTTAAAGCTGTGTCCACTGTTGCAGAAACAATCACACCAGGGCATATGTTGATGTTTTCAAATTAAAGTGATTAAGCATCACCTCCCAGTCGCTTAGATGGCACACAGGAGAGGGAGGGGCTAAAGAGCTGAAATGATGGGAGCGATCCCAGAGCAGTCGTGGGATGAGAGCATGTGGGGAACACAAATCTTGGTCCTTCTTCCTAGAGACTGTGCAGGTCCTGTCTGACAGGTGTAACTGCAGCGCTGACCCCGTGTGCAGACCAGCCCCACCTGGAAGCATACTTTATATTGCTCCAGGAGCTTTTAGGGACTCACTATTCAAGTACTTCTAACACCAAAGGACTGGTGGTCACCTGAGGCATTCTTTGGAACAAAGCCTTTTAAGTATTCCACAGGAGCTCAAAGTTACTGACTTTGGAACCTAAGGTGTCAAAAGAAGTTGATATTACAACATGTACGTGAAAATGCATTTGTTTTATAATCACTTGCTGGTCTGAAATTTCTAAAGATGTTTTGCCTCCTGGTTTTGGCCAAAGAGGCAATATCAATGTTTATTTTGTCTCCTTCCTGCATCACTTTTCCCAATAACTTCTAATTCATGTTAAGTAGATAAAATGAGACACAACAGTCAAAGCAAAGGCATCTAAACTGAGGTTTTCATTGTGAAACAACTGGTGCTCCTCCTGGTTTGACAACCCAGAGGGGTAATATTATCAGCCGTTCTTGATCAGGTAAGACAAATGAGAAGAGATTATTCAACTGTTTCTGAGCATCCCGGCTGGACACTGTTAATGATTTTCTGGATTTTAGTTGCCCAAGACCCAGAAGGTAGGTAATGTGTCATGTTCACCTTCATTTCACCCACGGAGACTTAGACCGAGGAGAGGATGTTAGGACCTGAGCGCTGTAAGAGATCTGAGACCATTTAGTCGGATCCCCTATCTAATAATTGGGGAAACTGAGGGCCAGTGAAATGACAAAGTTAGCCCTTATGATTTGTTCTAGCAGAACAGGGGGATGAGAACCCGGTTTCCTGACTTCTAGGTCCCACCCTTTTAAAACTTTTATTTAAATTTACCATGTGTCCCAATTTGTCTGGGATGGTCCTATTTATGTCTATTGTCCTGCCCGGCTTCCCTATTAACAGAGACCTGTTTCACTGTTATTAAGTGTCTTGGTATGGGTGAAGAATTATAAGGTTACATTCGTTATATAATATTGTGCTCCCCTAAATAAGAAGGGAAGAGAATGGACATGCTGGTCCTCCTAGACAGAGGTGGTCATCTGAGGACTGCTTTGCCCGAGGCATGACACAGTTTTGGAAGAGTGTGCATCCTGGAGCTGACAAATGTTTACAAAAGGAAGGGTCTGAATTAGTCTGACTACCCTGAGAGACTGGAGCGGAGTGTCTGAGCAACACCAGCTCCCTTGCTTTGGGCACTACCGCATGGCTGCTGGTAAGGACGTCAAGGTTTCAGTGTAATGTTCTTGTGCGGGATATCTGCCGGGCACTGTTGCTGGATTAAACAAGACAACGTTTGTATTGTGATATCAATTCCCATTGTGAAATTATGAATGTCGGGGTCGGTTAGGTCAGTGGCAGTGAGCAGGTGAAGTCACAGGGGCTTGAAAGAAGCTTTGTGTTTATACATCCCTCTGCCTGCCTCACTGTGCCAGGCTGTTTGGGGGCCCAGTTGCACCCTCTCTGATGCCCCAGCTCCCTTTCCATTCTGTCATATTTATCTCTGTGCCAAGTCAGCAGTGACAGACTTCTATGTCCTACTATATCCCCAATTATGTGACATAAATGACTGGGGATATAACATTCCATGTGTATAATGTCACTACATTTTCAGGAGCAGATCTTTCTGTGTGTTTGCATATGCCCATGTTCGTGTATTACCATTCACAAGTAAATATAACAGGATTGGTTCTAGAGACAATTCATATTGAGCAGGGGAATTTTTTCTTTGGGATGGAGAAGGGGAAGAGGTGGGAGGTGGTGGGAGGGAGGGAAATTGTACTGGCCCATCCCCCTCTCTCGCTGGCCCCCTTGTCACCGGCAGTGCCCATGTGCCTGGAAGCCTGGGGCAGGTGACTTTCTTGTCACCCCCATGCCTTGTGCCACTTTCCTCATTCGACACCACCCAACAAAGACCTGCACTTCCCTTCCAGTGGCCCCCTGGCTATCTGAGCGCATGCAGAGCGTCTGAATACCATCTCTCAGACCTTGCTTCCCAGCTGTCAGCTAAGACGTGGTCTCTCAGAACGCACCACTTTTAAGAGCTGGGTCTGAAGCAGAACTAAGTGGCTCGCAGGGCGATGAAGCCCCTGACCTTGTCCTCATTAGCTCCGCTCCTTTACCTACTGAGCTCACCAGCGCCAACATGGTAATGCCTGAGGGTACCACTCACTATGACATCTGCGGCTGTTCACCTGTGTTTACCTGGCGTGACAGCAGCTCTGAGAGCCAGCCAGCTCTACCGATCAGCTCCTGCGGACGCAAACAGCATCAAACCCACCTACTTACAAGTCCAATCAGGCCACGGGGAAAGGAGGGGTGGGTTTGTGATGAGGGGAGGCCATAAGCTTCCAATCACATTTGGGAATAAGAAGAAAAACCGAAATTCCAAATGCTTTTTTTTTTTTAAATATTGAGAGAGAGAGAGAAAGAGAGAGGAAAGGAAACCCCATCACACACCTTTTGTGTCTGAAGAGCCAGGCTAGGTAATACGATTCTATGTCAAGCTTCAGTAAACCCACCTCCTCTTCTCTGGAGTAGCTGTTGGCTATTATGCAAGCCGGAAATGTACATGGCAGGAAGAGCAGAAAAAACAGAGGCTGAACTGGGGAGGTGCAGGGGGTGCGGGGGAGCAGCTGCTAAATTAAGTGAGAGAAAGAAAGGATGAGAGAGGCAGGCAGGGAGCGTGCAAGAAACGCTCGTTTATCTCCATCACGGAAGCCCGGAGGCCGGCTGTGAAACACTTGGCACAATGAAGAGACGTCACTTGCCTGGAGTCGGCTCTCTTTTGTGAAGTGTTAAGTAAGAAAACAAATAACTTCTCATTTTTCAATTCGCCAGCAACAAAACAAAAATATTAGCCCTGCTCTTGGGGAGGATCACCCAATTAGTGCGACTTTGGCCCCCTCATCTGCTGTCCGGCCAGTCGAGGCAGGAAACACGTGGACAGAATGCTCCTCAGAGGCACCTGGCATCAGTGTTCAACAGAATGGTGCGCAAAGTAAGATTTTTATACCATTTCTGTACCTAAACACCTGATTTGGAACTATGTCCAGGGCCATAGTTTAGTTCTGGGCTTTTGTTCTGTTTTCTGCCAATGATGTTACGACTTCTGTGACTCACAAGAATGGAGCAGAACCCGGGACATCTAAAATCAGCACTGAACACTGTAAAAACCACCTTCAGTGGGTGAAGAGGAAACCCCTGGTCCTCCCCCCAGAATTTGTGGGGTTTGGGTCTTTTCTCCCCCTAACCTTTCCTTTATTACCCAGTGCTCCCAAATCTCAGTGATTCCCCATTCCTTTCCTCCATCAAAGTCCTCCACTTTCGGGTTCCAATCTAACCTCCTTGGACCAGCTGTGCAAAGGCAAACTGCTGGCCATTGTTGAAGCAGGGTGATGGCTCACGGGGGTTTATTTAGTTTATTCTATTTGGGGTATGTCTGAAATTTTTTATAATGAAAGGTTTGGCTGGGGGGAAGGGAAAGATAAAACTCTACAACCCAAGTCATCTGACTGCTCTCTGTTTCATGGACTTACTCCACTTACTCCATCCTGTGTCATTTGCTCTGCCCAGAATGTCCTCTAATTCATTGCTGCTTATCAGAATCCTGCCGGACCATCAAGGAATCCTCCGGAGACACCTCCTTCACAAAGCCGACCCTGATGCCTGCACAGGATGCAATTTCCCCTTCCACCGTCTCCTTACAATGCCTACTCTCTATCGTTATGCTTTGATACTTATGCGTAAATCTCTCATTCCTTCACCTAGATTGTGAGTTGCAGAGAACCAAGAGAATATCTCACTCATCTTGGCATAGTCCCCAGGGTCTTATTTGTAGTAAGCACTCAATAAATGTTAGTTGAATGGAAAAATGAACATGAGAATAAGAACAACTTATCCAATGAACAACTGAACCTCCTGGATTTGTCCAAGCCTCAGGCAAAGACAGAGAAACCTCCTCTGGTACCTTCTTCGTGGTTCTGATGCAGTATGACTTCTGGCTGGGTGTGTATAGAGTTTCCGGGGTGGAAAAATGGTGAAAAAAGAATCCGAGGTTTCCTCTGCTTCAGAATATGCTGAAGGAGTTCGTAGAGCACATCACCTGGCAAGACAAAGGAAAGAGAAATAGAAAAATGGGAATATTTGTACAGCACCTACTTCCTGAGCTTTGACTTACACTAAGGACACAATGTTTTTAGCAACGTGGGCGTGCTACCTACCCTCATGGAGTTCACAGGGCGGGTGTCACCTGATGCTCAGAAGGTCAGAGCCATATGAATTTTTCTTTCATCGAAGGACTTTGATTTTGAAAGTCATATACAAAAAACATTTAAAAAATGCTGAAAACCAGAAAGAAAACAAAAACCACCTATAATCCCATCACCAGGAGAAAGAAGCCCTGTCAATCTTATCCATAGTTTTATAGGTAGAACCAGACATATAATAGTTTCAAATCTCTCTTTTTCCCTCCACAATACGGAACTGCTCCCGCGGTTGCACGATGATAGCCCATCACCACGACGCACCAGCCTTCCCTGGAAATTTAAACTGTCCCAATTTTTCGCTATTGTTTTTGTGAAAGCCTCCTTTTCACATCTATATTTGCTTGCATTTCCGATGATTCAGAGAAGAATTACTACGTCAAGTATGAAAGGTTTTTTTAATGGTCTGATGACAACTCATGGGTTCTTCATAGAGATCTTCAAAAGAAAAACAAAAAACATATGCCTTTCAAATCCACCCCAATCCCAGGCAGGAAGAGAATAAATATGAAAAAAGTACACAAGTCCAGTCAGAAGATACCCTGTGAGGAACTGGCACATTCTGGAATGCTTCCCTACTTTAAAAATACACACAGGCATTGCTCCAAGGTTCTACAGTCTGTAGAAAATCCTCTTTGGATGTCAGCCCCTTAGAGAGGAGGGTGGGGGCTGGTATGAGCTGGGGCCCTCTGTTCTGATATGTTTGGTATTTAAAGTGTCCACTGAGTAGCTAATTAGTGGAAAAAAACTGTCATTGTCTTGATCCACCCCTTTGGCTTGGATCCAAGTTCAAAAATGCAGGTGGATGCCTCAAAACTCGCTGGGGAGGGTGTTTAATCTTTAAAATACCACAGGCTTCTGACTGTCCCCCCACGCCCTTCCATATAGAGATATGCAGTCAACAATTGTACCAAACACTGGGCTTTTGTCTCTAATTTTAGCCATTTTTAACAGATACTTCTATTAACAACTTAATTTAACTGCATATTTTAAGCTATTGCTAAATTTCTTTTTCTTTTAAACTCAGCCCAAACCTGAGAAGTTCTTCACATTAATTTCTTTCTGCAAACCTCTGCCCCTTTTCTACCTGTACCAAATCAAGTTCCACGATGTTCTATTCTAAGCCATTGCCGAAGTGCCCTTGCGTCTTTGCATTTGGCTGAGTTCCTTCCTCTACCCTTTGGCTGTTATTCATAGAACCTGCTCACACTATTTACTATCATGATCAAACAAAGCAAAAGACTGTCACTTGTGTACTTCCTTTTACTGAAATGGGCAAGAGGATGTGGAGGTATTCTGAGCCACACTTCTAGAACGTTCTGCATAGGGTAG
>JAVSCE010016181.1:0-35442 GCA_032199065.1 Smutsia gigantea
GTAAAACTAATGTTGTCCCAGAAGCAGTCATAGAAAAGATCCAGGATTTCACTACTCCTACCACTGTGGCAGTATTACAAGAGTTTTGGGGTCTTCTGGGCTACTGGAGAGTGTTTATACCACATGTGGCACAAATTATGAGGAGCTTCTACCGGTTGGTACAAAAGGGCATCAGGTGGGACTGGGATGAGACATGTGCAGCTTCTTTTACTGCTGCCAAGCAGGCAGTCAAGGCTGTGCAAGTCTTGAATGTAATGGACTCATCAGGACCCTGTGAGCTAGATGTTCATGTAATGAAAGATGGTTATGGATGGGGTCTTTGGCAGCAGCTTGAGGAGACATGCCAACCTATTAGATTCTGGTTACAACTATGGAAAGGAGCAGAGGTCCGGTACACCTTGATAAAGAAGAAAGTGCCTGCTGTGTACCATGCGTTGCTGGATATGGAGTGCATTACTGGACCAGCTCAGACCAAGGTAATAACCACCCATCCCATCACAGGGTGGGTGTGAGACTGGACCAAAGCCATGGAGTGGCGTGGCACAGACACCTACACTGGCCAAATAGGGCGCATATTTACAGCAGCATAGCATCCTCTCCACTAGCCCCTTAACTGGAGAACTCCAATGCTTATTGGGGCCAGTGACATATACCAGTGGAAAGCAGGAAGAACTTGCTTTTAAGCCATTGGTAGCAGAGAGTCCTTATCAGGAGGGAAAAGTCCACATACCTGAAGATGCTTGATATACAGACAGCTCTAGTCATAAGCAGGCCCCAAAGTGGAGGGCTGTGGCTTTCCATCTTAAGGCTAGGACAATATGGATGGAGGGCAGAGAGGGGAAGAACAGTCAATGGAATGAGTTGTGGGTAGGATGGCTCACGATCACCGAAGAGCCCTCCCCTATAGCTGTCTGCACTGACAGCTGGGCCGTCTATCAGGGCTTGACCCTGTGGCTACTGACATGGTACCATGCCAACTGGATGGTTGGTCTTGTGGCAAGGCCTATGGGCCTCAGGTCAGACTAAACAGTTACTGTATATCATATGACTGGCCATTTGCCTTTGGCACCCCCAGGGAATGATGAAGCAGACACTTTGGCCCAGGTATGCTGGCTGAAAGAAAAAGCCTGCCTCTGATGTAGCCCAATGTTACATCAGCATTTGTTGTACATGGGGCAAAAGTCAATGTGGGCTGTAGCCCGTTGGTGAGGCTTGCCGTTGACCTTTGAAGAAGTCAGCAGAGCCCGGAAGGAGTGCTTTGTGTGCTCTAAGAGGGTCTTACACCAAGTTCTACAGTAACATGGGACAATAGTAAAGGGGCCAATACCCTTTAACAGGTGGCAGATAGACTATATTGGGCCTCTGCCCTTATCAGAAGGATATTAGTATGCCAGGACTTGTGTGGACATGGCTACTGGAATATTGGTTGCTTTTCCTGCACATTGTGCAGATCAGCAAATGACCAAAAGGGGCCTTGAGCATCTCTTTGCAGCCTATGGCTTGCTGCAGGTGATTGAGAGCAATCAAGGCACCCACTTTACTGGACATGAGTTACAAGAATGGGTGTAGCAATTAGGGATAAAGTGGAAGTCTCATGTACCATATAACCCTACAGGGGCAGGCATGATAGTGAAATACAATGGTTTGTTGAAATCTGGCCTAAAGTCGGACAGCAATACTCTATGGGACCAGTCAGTTGGCTTATGGACAATTCCACGGTGTTTGAATGAGAAGCCCCGACAAGGAGCCTTGAGTCCTGTGGACATGCTAACACACACTATTGCCTGTTTTATACAACTGTATGTGCAAACGAAAGAGGAGCTATAGAAGCCAGGATATGGCCAGTAGAGTAACATCCTGCTGCCAGCCCCAACTGCATTAAATTGTGGAAACACTGTTGAGTGGATGTGGCCCTGGACATTTTGACACATGGACCAGTGATGGCTGGCCCTTCTGGAACCTTGGGGAAAAGGCCTGGAAGCTGGCCTCCTGTGTGTTCCTGGAGTAACATCAGAGTGGCTCCAAAAGATTACGGTTCTGTGCCCAAAATAGCCGGGAGGTAAGAGCATCTTATGGGGAAGTTTTATTTTATCTTTATGGCCAGTGCATGTACCTCCCATAGCCCTATATACTGACCCATCTATAACTCCCACAGGGAGGGGAGTGAAGGCTTGGTATACTAGACCAGGATGAGATTCCATTCCTGCCATTCTCTTATCACAGGACCACTCTCTTGCATGCATCCTATGTGACGGACACAATTTGTCTATGCTGATGTCATTAAAATGTGTATCTTATCAGCCTTAAGGTTATTTTCTTCTTCAGTCCCTGTAACTGGGATGCACCCCCTGGCTGCAGCTGCCATGTGATGATTGCTCTGAACTCCCTACCTGTTCAGCTACTGGCATCCTGTGGAATGGGCGAGCTATGGACTTAATTTAAATAGGACTTTGAACCTAGCTGAATCCTCCAGCTCGAGGATTATCATGATTTTACTGCTGTTGTCATTGTATGTGATTAGTCTGATTACAGTTCTTCAGTTTTCTTGCACAGGGGCCATTGCAGAAGATGGGGAGCAAGTAGACTGTGGGGCGAGATTTCTGGAGGGGTGGGCTGTGGATAAAACTGCAGTATTTCCATAATCTCTTGCCTGGCCTTAGTGCATCTCTGTATCAATAGGTATTTCCAAGGGGTGGAGAGAATTATTCCATCTCCATATCAATAGGTGATTACAACGTGGACCTGAGAGGTTTGGTTGGGGTTTTTTTGCAGCTGGGTTGCAAGAGACACATGCAAGCAGAAGTAGATGACTGCTTGTAAGCAATAAACGGTTTTCTCCCACTTTATTTCTCCCTTTGACTGATTTTGGCTTCAAAGGTTATTTTCCTTGGGCTGGGAAAATATTTTCCCCCCAGAGTTACACTCCCCCAGAGCCCAGAGGCCAGTCGCCCTTCCCTGGTTGCACATACCATGCTGCCACCATACCCTGCCTTCCACCCCGCTACCTGGTGAGAAGTGCAGGTGCTGCCAGCCCCCTCATCCTTTAGCTGAGGTTCTTTGTCTGAGGCGGTGATGCAGTCGTCAAGGGCCCAGGCACAGGCCTTGCCTGCTCCAGGCCACCTCTCAGTCAGGGACGGGAAGGCCTCCATGGCCACAGTAGCACTGCCTTCACTTGAGGCTCTGACTACGGCCTTCCTGGCATTCTTCAGTGCTAGAGACTTGGGGTTAGAAGCTTACAGCATGCTCTGTCTTGACACAGCAACAGTCAAAGCTCAACTGCTCTGTCATACCAAGTGATTAAAAGCAAGGCATCTTGAGAGTATTTCTGTAAGTCTTTCCGTTTGTTCCTAGAAAGTGCACCTTAGAAAGGTTTTGGAGGCAAAACAATTGGTAATTGCATCTCTCAGGCCTTTCAGATTAGGTTATATACTGGAATGGCTCTTCATAGGATTTGTTTCCCTTGGACATATCTTGTCAATCTCCAAAATGTATGCATTTTAAAAAATATGGAATATCCAGATTAGCCCTTCAAGATAGCTATTTTGAATGGGCTTACAGTCACTTGTATATTCAAATTCTGTAGTGTTCTTTAAGAAAAGCACACTCATTACTTTATATCTACCCACTCTACATCACCCTATATGTTTTCACAGGAATCAATGGTTGGTTGGGTATATTAATCAGTCAAGAACTAATGGCTTAATGGCTACCAATGACATCTCATTTATTGGTCACATCAAAAGAATACCTGTCAATTAGACACCCATTCCCAAAAGACAAGCAAAGTGCCAGAATGACTTCCAAGATGAACAAATATTTCATGGATATCACTGAATTGCTGACTAGCTGCCTGCCTGCTTTTCCCTGGATTCCTTATTCACCTAGGAAATTTTTTAAAAATGGATCAGCCAGACCTAAACAGACTCAAATTGTAACTACTCAAATGTGTGGAACTACTGAATATGTTTAATGCTGCCACAGGTTTACAGCTATGTACAGAGCATCCTTTGTTTAGCCTTGTCCCTTAAAACCAATACTGTGTGAATATATTTCTTATTTTTATTATAGAAGTATAAAAGAAATGAATACATCTAACTTTGAGGAAAAAATTAGAAATTTTAAGAAATTATTATGGTATGTATATATACCAATATGAACATGTCAGTGGCACAAACACAGGATATACGATAAAGGAAGCAGTATATAGAAAAGAGGGTAAAGATTAAAAAGGAAACCAAATGAATCAGTAATTCCCTGTGCTAATTGGCAATCAGTTCTTAAATTCTACTCTTATTGCACTCTTGAGCCAAAAGTAACTCCCAGTGCAGGAAACTAAAGATTTTACTTTTTTTTTTTCCTGAAGTTGTCATTTTCTTTTTCTAAGCCAGAACCGCTACCAAGAATCATTGACTAAAAATACTGAAAGGCAGCCATCACAACCCTTCTATCCAATAGGCTACTCTTCCCTCAGATCCCCAACTGTTCTTCACTGGTTTATGAGTTTGTTAGGGCTGCCATAACAAACTACCACAAACCGGGTGACATGTAAAAACAAATTTATTGCCCCACAGTTCTGGAGGCTACATGTCTGAAATTAAGGCATTGGCAGGGATATTCTCTTCTGAAACCTGTAGGTAAAGGATCCTCCCTTTCTTACGGCTTCTGTAAGCCCCAGAAGTCTCTTGGCTTTGGAAGCATAATCCCAATCTCTGTCCCTATCTTCTGGAGATGTTTTCCCTGCACCTCTTTACATTGTCTTCCTTCTATGTGTGTCTGTGTTCACATTGTCCTTTCTGTAAGTACACCAGTCACATTCGAGTAGGGCCACCCTAATGACCTCATTTTAACTTGATTACCTCTCTAAAAACCCTATCACCAAATAAAGTCACATTCTGAGGTATGGGGGGGATTAGGACTTCAATATATCTTTTTCGGAGGGGGACACAATTCAACCTATAACAAGTGGTACTGAACCATCCTCACCGCTCTTGTCAAATGTCTCTCCTAGAGCTTCGTGTCTGTGACTGAGCCCTCCCACTACACGAGAGGTCCAATTCATTCAGAGGGGAGCGGACTGATGCCCAACCCTCTTTGGCTGGACATTCCATATTTTTAAGCACAGCCAGGGATGACACTGAATTATCTTTATCAGCTTTGTTCTTGAACCCAGGTCTTTTGCATAGAGACTGCTGTCAAGTGAGGCCTCACCCAACTGAAATACATGAGGTTGATTTTTTTCATCTAAATATATGATTTTACACTTTTCCTTGTGAAATTATTTTTATTACTGTTTTGGGGTCCTTAATTTTTGGTCTATCACTCTAGCCCCTGAAGTTACATGCAAATATTGTATTATAAAAGTAACTCCTTTCATCACCTAATCAGAGGATCTTGAGCACTTTGTGAATCTCAAGACTATCATCTAACACCTAGTTACCACTGCAGCTTTGTGTTACCTGCAGATTAGGTAACTTGGATTCTGTTTGCTAATTACAGCTATAAATGTTGACCAGAATAAGACCAAATTCAGAGCCAGGCAACATATGAGAAGACCT
This sequence comes from Smutsia gigantea, assembly GCA_032199065.1. Classification (NCBI taxonomy): domain Eukaryota; kingdom Metazoa; phylum Chordata; class Mammalia; order Pholidota; family Manidae; genus Smutsia; species Smutsia gigantea. The sequence continues at coordinate 5,556 of JAVSCE010016181.1, forward strand.
CCACAGAGACTGACATTAACCCATTGATCAGTACCATAGGAAGAGCAGTACAAATTCACCTTATGCTACTATCATGCATTCATCACTGTATCCATTCTACAAACGTCTATAAAACATCCACATGTTCCAATCACTGTGTTAGCTATTGAGAAGCTCCTTATTGTGAAGGGAGAAAAAAAGTTGCATGGTGAGTGTGAACAAACCAGGCAAATGTGGTAAAACACAATTAAAATAACAGACTTGAAGAGGTGGCATGAGAGTAAAGAGAAACAAAAACAAAGATTGGGAATATGATCAAGAGCCAGATCTCCTTTAGTATTATGGACAATGATCTTCTCAAAAAATAACCTATGTATCTTGCCTCATTCTTTCCACCAAATTATTACTTCCTCATTGCTTGAAACCTGTCTCCTGCCCCTTTCAACTCTGACAGATATGCTTTATATAAGATCATGAAGTATTTTTTCTCTATCTTGGAGATATTTAAAGCTAACCTTATCCTTCTTCATCAAACTCTCTCCTTCCTTCACTTCTTAAACCTTAAACTATCTTGGTTTTCTTCCCACTTCAGTGACCACATCTTATATGTTTACTTATTGTTTGATCTTTCTCCTTAACATGGGCATTGACATATTTCATCTTCAATTTTCTCTAAAGCTCATAATATTATAAAATAAAATATGGCAGAAAATTTAGAGGTCATTTTGTTCAATCCCGCATGAAGGGGAAACAAATTTCTCAGCTGGAAACAAATTTTTCAAATGGAAAAATCTACTTCCTCTTTTGCATATCCTAAACTATTATATGCTGCACAGGTCTACCCTTTCTTCTTCAAATGAATGTTGGCCATTCAGATGCTTTAATTTTTATATATATGGAAATAACTTTCTGACATTTATCTTTAGTCTGTATCTTCCCAACCCTCCAATCTCACATTTCTGTCTCATGGGAAGTTCTCTTCTATCATCTCTTAATCCCCAATGTCTTAGTCTTTTTGTGCTGGTATAACAAAATGCCACAGACTTAGAAGCTCATAAACAACAGAAATGTATTTCTCACAGTTCTGAAGACTGGAAGTCCAAGATCAGAGTGGCAGAATAAGTCAGGTTATGGTGAAGGCCTGCCTCTGGGTTCCAGACTGCCAACTTCTCTTTGTGTCCTCAAGGGGAAAGGGATATGTCTGGGGTCTCTTTTATAAGGGCATTAATCCCATTCATGAGGGCCCTGCCCTCATGACCTAATCACTTCCCAAAGGCCCAACTCCTAATACCATCATTTATGGGGATTAGGGTTTCAACATACAAATTTGGGGGGACACAAAACATTCAGGCCATAGCAGCAAGTTTAGTAGTCCTTTTGAAGGGCCTATCTCTCTCTCTACAGAGAACTAACTAAAGCTGCCAATTAGGAACAAAGCTTGAAGTTATTTTGATTTACCTCCCATATCTAGCCATCAGAGTTCCTTGTCTTCCTCTTGAGGATTCTTAACCTGAATTAAAAAATGCCCATGGGTATAGAAAGGGAAATAATAAATATTTATTTTCACTAGCCTCTAATTGAGCATGGTCTTCAATAATGAATGTAGACAGTTTTTTTTCAGTACTTCCAATACCCACTCAACAAAATCTGCCAATGTTTTCCTCAGGCTATTGGCAGAAGACAGCAGTGCCTTTAGGATATATTGACTAAAGTCCCTTTGATGCTCCTAACACTGAAGAATATTAATCCATTTCCCTTGAGACTGTCTTAGGAAAGTGTATGTGTGGCAAGAAATCCTTCAGCCCCTGATAACACCAATAGCAATGACAACAATAACAAAAATATTATCAAGCATTTGTGTAACAAACATTATACTAGACATTTTACTTGTATTATCTCATTTACGCTTCAAAATAGCCTATGCGGAAAGAGCTAATATGATTCTAATTTCACAAATAAATCAATTCAGAGGAATAAAGTATCTCTTGCAAGCCAACTGCCTAAGATCACATAGTTTAATAGGTGACAAAGCATGGAACTGATTCCTATGCCATTCTCTATTTGCAGGTAACTTTTTAAAATTTACTTTTACTGTGGTAAAATATGCATAACAAAAGTTAAAATTTAACAAATTTTAAGCATACAGTTCTATAGCATTATGTATTTTCACATTGTTTTGCAACTATCACCACCATCCATCTCCAGAACTTTTTCATCTTCCCCATTAAATGAAACTTTCCCTAGGACTCCATAAACCATTAAACATAAACTCCCTATTCTCCCATACTCCTAGCCCTTGGAAGCCACTGTTCTACTTTTGGTTTCTGTGAATATGAGTACCTTAGGTACCTCACATAGGTGGGATCATATATTTGGCCTTGTGTGACTGCTTTACTTCACTTAACATAATGTCCTCAAGGTTTATCCATGTTGTAGCATGTGTCAGAATTTTCTTTCCTTTCAAGGTTGAATAATATCCCACTGTATGCATTTACCACATCTTGATTATCTATTCATCCATTAATGGACACTTGAATTGCTTTCACTGTTTGACTATCATGAATAATGCTGTTATGACATGGGTGCACAAATATCTGTTCAGGTCTCTGCTTTCATTTCTTTTGGGTATACTTAAAAGTGGAATTGCAGGATCATATGGTAATTCTGTGTTTAATATTTTTGAGGAATAACGACACTATTTTCCACAGTGGCTACACCATTTTACATTCACAGTGTATGTGAGGGTATATTTCCGTGTTCCTTTTTCTATTCCATTAGGCTATCTGTCTGTCTTTACGCAAGTATCCTGTTTTCATTCTGGTAGCTTTGTGGTAAGATTTGAAATCAGAAAATGGGAGACCTCCAACTTTGTTCTCCTTTTGCAGGATTGGTTTGATTATTTGGGGTCCCTTGAAATTCCATTTGAGATTTAGGATGGATTTTTCCATTTCTCCAAGAAACATCATTGGGATTTTGAAAGGGATTGCATTAAATCTGTAAATCACTTCGGGTAGTGTTGACATCTTAACAATATTGTCTTCCAACCCAAGAACACAGATGTCTTTCTATCTGCTTGTGTCTTTTAAATTTCTTTTGGCAACACTTTGTAATTTTTAGTTGACAAGTCTTTAGCTTCCTTGGTTAAGTTTATTCTCAAGTATTTTATTCTTTTTGATGCTATTGTAAATATAATTGTTTCTTAATTTCATATGTGGATTGCTTATTGTTAGTGTATAGAAATGAAACATTATTTTGAGTGTTGTTTTTATATTGTTACTTGCTGAATTTATAATTCTGACAGGTTTTTGTGGAATTTTCAGAGTTTTCTATATATAAGATCATGTCATCTGCAAACAAAGATAATCTTATTTCTTCTGTTTCAATTTAGATGCCTCTGCAGATAGCTTTTAGTGGAAGCCTTCATCATTAATCACTATTCACTGGATTTCATTCTCAAATGTTTTGAATATCTCTCATGGTAATGTGTCCACATTTGTTTCCACTATGCTTTCTCACATTCATTTTCATTATCACTGTCTCATTCTATTCATTCAACCAAGAAATACTTGTTGAAAGCCTACTATGTGCCAGACACTGTTTGAGGCTCTTGAGATGATACATTAGTGTCCCGTCTCCTCTTCTGGAAGCATCCTGCTTACATTCTTTCCTCAAGAATAGCAGCACAAAATATGAGCAGTATTATTCCTTGTGGAAACTAGAGCTGCTTAAAGTTTCTGATGATTATTGTGTGACTGATACGTTTTATTGGCATCTAAATAATAGAAACACAATTTTATTTATTATTAAGAATGGCTTCCTAATTGTACCCCAGTTTGGCACTAAAACATTACCAATAATCACATTTGTTAAAACACTGTTTATTTAAATGGAAGCATTTTGTATGAAAGTATACCTCAATTAAGTTGAAGAAAAAATTATTCTCAATAAAGAAAAGGAGCCCTGTAAGTGAAGGACAGTGCATACTAGAATGCTACTGAGGTTGAATAATGCAAGCTAAAGCTTATTTGAATTAGTAAGAAAGACTGAATTGTAGCCATATGAAATAAAATACATACATATATATGTTATAAATAGATATAGCTAGATACACGTAGCTTTCAGGTACTTATATCAAATTGTTCTGAATAAAAAGTTTTACATATAAGCCTTACATAATCTTACTTGTAGAAAAAGGAAAGACTCAGCTATGACTGACCTAATTGTCTACTTGTAAATAAATTATGCATTAAAGATAACTTACTTTTATTTTAAGCAGAGTAAATATTATTCTTCCTGTTTTATTTACACTTTAATTTGCTTAAACAGGATTTGCATTTTCAAAACACAATGGTAAAAAACAGCTCAACCTGATTGAACAGACCCAACAGTTGAAGTGTTGACTTCACCACTTGCTAGCTATTTGACCTTGGGCAGTATATTTATCTTGATGTGCCTCCATTGCCTTACTTCTAAAATCAGGATAATGATAGCACCTACATCCCTGGGTCTCTGGGATAATTAAAGGAAGGGATGAATTTGAAGCACTTAGAACAATAACCAATACATAGTAAGTGCTCAATAAATATTAACTGTTATTTGTGATGGTTTCCCAGTTATTTGAGACTCATTAATGATACATTAGCTTAATTTTAGTTCTTTCTTCTGTTCCAATTTAGATGCCTCTGCAGATAACTTTTAGTGGAAGCCTTCACCATTTATGTTTTAGAACACTGAGATCCACAAAGACCAAGAGAAAGGTCCAGAGAAAAATCTGTCTTTTAAGAGCCAGTTCTTTTAAATCTCTACTTTAATAGGCCTTTAATTAGAAAGCTGGAAAATACAAGTGTGTTCATGTGTATGTGTCTTTTTGGTCTTCATAATCAGTTTATAGGTTTCTCAAAGGCTTGTGACTCTATCTAGTGCCTACATCAGCTGGGTCCTAAATTGTATTAAAATTTATACTAGATCCATCATTACCAGGCTTGACATTTTTATCATTAGATCACTTTGGGGGTAGGATATAAAAATGGAAGTGTAACATCCAGAACACCACAGAAATGTTGAAGCCACACTATGAAGTCATTTATACTAGGTGTGGGGCCACTAATACACGAGAACCAGAATGCAAGCACTCTGATTCTTGTGCTTATATATAACCAAGTCCTACAGGCCTTTACTTAGACTATATTTACTTTTACTTTAGACACAAATCTAATGAATTTTGTATGGCTTCCCTCAGTCATCCGTAGATTACAATCACCAAATTTAGATGGAATGAAGAGGCTGCCAGAACCTGCTATATCAATGCAGTAATAAGTGACAGTTAACAACTTGATAAGAAAGGAAGACAAAAAAAAAAGGCTAAAACTAAATCAAATGAAGTACTTACAAAAATCTAGTCCATTAACTGGAGGACAACTGCAATAAACATCTCTATGTTTTTCAAAAGCCCCTTTAGCTCTCATAAATACTATAATAATTGATGCTAAAGGAGATGACTTGGGGCCATTAGGGAAGTGTTTTTTATTTATATGCACTGTTTCCTCTGTAAAGAAAGCACAAGAGCATGAAATAGAGTTTAGAAAGACTCCCCTCCCAAATGCTTAAAATAAAATAAGTCAAAACTAAAAGTGTAGTTAATCCTGGGTAAAATGTCTTAATCTAGATCTATAGATGTCTTAATCTATACATCTATATAGCTCTGTTTATCTATTTATATCTATACTTATATTTTTATCTATGTCTATGTATCTATATTGATATATATATAGGTTAAGTACACCACTTTGCCACTCTTTTACTATTTTTAAGTGGTCTTTCAAAATAAGTACACATAAAAGTAAGAAAAAAATATGGATTATGGGTCCTAGCCAGCATTTTTGATTCGTAGATGAAGTATTTATGAATCTCAATTAAAATAAGCAAAACTGAAATTGAATTCTACTCAGACTCTGTCTATGGAACTACAGCAGAATCAAATATGTGTTTGCTTAAGGATGACACTTCTAGTTCTGTGACAGTAAGCCAGGAATTAAAATAAGAAAAAAGGCTTTGTACTTATGACTATTTCTTCATGAATTATAAGTGAATTATGATTCTATCACAGCTATGCACATGTAGATAAGAAGTATGGTGAGAAGTAATTTTAGATCTCATATAGCATTCATTTAGTAAGAGAGGTTGGCTCACGTCAATTGTTGTCTGATGTGATGTGTAACCAACATTGACTATATAAAGAGACAAGTAATTTCGATCTAGTTTGAGAATGTGGCTATGAACCGTATGATTGTGGTCTCCTATTACATCAAAGCAATCAAGTCTAGTCAATCCTGACTTCATATCTTGAATATGTCCCTAATTTCCATTACTTGTACTAGTACCTTAGTGTAAAACCCTCGTCATTTTCATTTGGGTTTCTGCAGCAGCTCCTAACTATCCCCTCTATCTACAGGCTTTCCTTATTCTAACTAATCCCGCACTTCTCAACTAAATTAATTTTCTTAAAGCACAGATATAATCAAATCACCCTTGTACCCAAAACCTTTATTTGCTCTCCAGTGACTATTAGATAAATCCAAGTGTCTTATTTTGGTCTTTAGGATTGTGGACAATCTAGCACTAAACTACATTTGTACTCTTTCCTCCTACATTTTCCTTGTTGCTACAGCAAAACCATGTAATATTTCCACACACACCAAACTGTTTGTGCCATAATGTCTTTGCTCTTGCTTCTCGCACTTCAAATACTGCCCCTTCACTTCACGAATATTTCCTTATCCCTTAAAACTCAGGTCAGGTATGCTCAGACTTATTCTCTGACTCTTCCAAGATGTATCAGTTGCCCCATATCTATGACTACATTAATTCAAACCTCAATGATTGAACTTTCCATAATTAATCATAATTTTCTATCACTGGGACTCTCTCCCTTATCAGACAGTTAGCTCCCTGGGGCAGGGGACTGTGTAGTATTTACCTTTTTACCTTTCATGTCTGGTATATCTTAGGTGTTTGTTAAATGTTAATTGAATAAATGAATGCAGATGCTTCCCACATTTATTTATGCCACCTAGAATTCTCTGGACACCAATCATACTTTTCCATATGCCTGCAGGGCCATCTCCTGCCAGCACTACAAATTTAAAATAAACCAAATTTACTTCTTATTCTCTTCTCTAACAACCTACTAGTCCATTCTCTTAAAATCCCTATCACTGTTAATGGTACCACCATCCTCCCAGTTCCCCAGGATCAGCATTTCAGAGGCACGGAGTCAGTTGTGATGTATCTAGAAAAGTATTTTCCACATCTGTTCCATCTTTTTCATTTTTGTTGTTTCGATCCTGATTCAGGTCCTTAATATCTCTAACGCAGACAATCACAATAGTTTCCTAACTGCCTCCATACCATGCATCTTCTACTTCCAACTCTCAAATTCATTATTCATACTTCTGATAGATTAATCTTTATAAAACAAAATCCTAGCACATCATGGTGGAAAAACTTCAGTGAGTCTTATCTCCCAGGGAAACCATTTCCATTTCCTTAGGCTTATATTTAAGTCTCTTCATTGTCTGATAATCATCTATCTTTCAGGCCTTCTACTCCCTCAGTCCAAGCACCATGTAATTCAACTAAATAAACCTGCCCAATTGTTTCCAAATCTGACTTGCACTTTCCCCTTATAGTTGTTTTCCCATACAGTTTTCTCCCCGCCAAATGCACTCTTTGTTCTCTAACTGTCCAAATCCTTTAAAGACCTGCAGAAATGCCATATATTCTACAGAATCTTCCTTGATACTCAGAGTTAGAATCAAACCTTCTTCTTTTGAACTAGTGTAGCTTTTCTGCCCACTGTGTTTCTTATCATACTCAACATATTTTACCTTCATTTTAATAGGAGTCCTCATCTTCCTTTCTAGACTGTAAGTACCTTGAAAGCAGAATTCATGTCTGATTCATCTTTTTATTGTATTTTACTTTGCATGGCACTTAGTAGAATACTTTAGAGTGATGGATAAATATTTGCCATACGAATGGATTTGAATGTGTTTATCAAAATACAAAGTACCATTGCAACAGTAAAATAATGGAGACAGCAGACAGAAGCAGCAATTGTAATCATACTGATAATCTTTGGGGTACATTCTCTTATCAGCATATGAAAGAATAAATGCAGTAGAATAGGAAGTTATCATTGATAGACTATCCTTGAAAATATATGTGACCTTTTAAATACCAATAACATAGGCTTCAGATTTATCTGCACTAAGGTTTACCAAGCAAATAGGCCATTTGAAATCAATGTAAAAGGAGACTTCAGGTGTTTATACTATATATTGTTTTTCATTGTTTACATTTACTACCAAATAGTAAAAAGTGACACATAAAAGTGGCATGTGCATGTCTCCATAGAACATGTTATGGAATGTAATCTGTATCTTATTCATACATACTCATCTTAATACTTACAAAATAGAGAAACATGTCCTTGACAAAAATAAATTCCTACCTGCTAAAACAGATCACCCAAAACAATTATAAAGTGTAATATGGTCAAACATTACCTTAGAAACATTACTTCTAATACATATGGATTAATCTGTAGTTGTAACATTTGTAGTTGGTTCCCCTGCTAGATTTACACTCATCAATATAAACTAATTTTGCATTTACTATTTAAGCAAAACTGGGTCCAGAATTTCTCAATAACTGCTAGTTGGCCAAATGCATAATGAAGTATCTTTTAGGTAAGATCAAAGATCTTGTACACCCCACTGCAATGTGTCTTCGGCATTTTTATTTTTATAATGTGCTTTAGACATACCTGGTTTAACCTATGACTCCCTAGAAGATTGTTCTTATGATTTTCTTTAATGGGGGCATTTATAATTAGAGTCTTTGTAAGTCTCCAGAAAAATGACATTTCATTCTAAACTTTCAGCTATGTGGCAGCTTGAATTGTTTAACATTGTGCCATGGTTTTGCTTGAGTCATACTGAAATACTTCTGTAGTACTTCCAGGATTGCATTAAGTAATGAACGTCCTGTTGAACACTCTAAGGAAACACGAGGGTTACTGTTGACATGAAAATGCTAAAGTTTGTAAAAGGAAAATTGCTATGGAATTCTTATTTATTCCTTGATATTTGGATGTTGGAAGGGCTGAAGTTTCATTACATAACCTTAATATGGCATGGCCAGTGAATTTTACATTCCAAAAGTTTGTCTATAGGACTCTATAGGAAAAATAATGAAGGTTTCTTTTTCTTTTTTTTATTTTTTATTAAGGTATTATTGATACACACTCCTATGAAGGTTTCACATGAAAAAACAATGTGGTTACTACATTTACCCATATTATAAAGTCCCCACCCACACCCCAATGCAGTCACTGTCCTAATGAAGGTTTCTTAACATAACGTATATCAACTTAGTGTATTCTGGGAAATGCCTTTTATTAATGATTTAATTTCTTATTTTTCCACAGGATTTGAGGTTCCAATTAAAAAGCTGTTTGCACCATTGCATTACTGCCTGCTTGTGCTTAATCTTCACCAAAAGCCTCATCATTTATTTTAAAACAAAAGAGGAATGGGATAAGGAGAAAAGTAATGAAATGCAGCATAACACATCTTTCAAAGTAAAGGGAAGTAGCTTTTTAAAAACTATCTAGGATCAGTGACATTCAGAAATTATTTGCTGAGCACTAAATGTGCTCAAGTGTGGCATCTCAATTCCAAGGACTCTATGTCTTCTATTATGAAATGAACCACACAGACATTTTTTCTCTTTGCTGTTGCTGTAGCCTAAGGTAATAATTATTGATGCCACTGATATACCACAAATGGTAATGTGGATTGCAAAATGGATATTCTACTTTACCTAATAGTCTATGATGCTCTGATGCTAAAATGATGGGTATAATTAACAATCTTAAAGGCTATTTTTTAAAATACACACAATTCTAGTGTTATTCTCATAATACATCACATCCACATTAGCTTGTATCATGGGTCATATTTAACAGCTTTCTGCCCAATCCATCATGATGTCCTTTGATTCTCATGTTGCTAATTCATCATTTTTTAAATACTTAGTCTGACAGCTCTTTGGAGTGTCATCTTGCACTGAGAAACCTTCCCTTTATCAGAGGAATGAAATAATCAGATATGTCATTTAAAGATGCAATATCATTCCCTAAATTCAAATCTAATGAAACATGTAGATATGAAAAGAAAAAAGTCCAAAAGTATCCACACTTTCCTCCTGTAGCCTCTAATATTGGGATATTTTTCATTAAAGTAAAAAACTGGAATAAACAATTATTTGCCACAAAGGATGGATCACCACAAATGAACTGATATGACATACTTACATCAATTGGGATTGTCTTATGACAATTATCTTATTAATTTTAGATTACTAAAGTATAAACAAGTAAAGTTACATCTATAGTAAAGGTAAACTTATTAATTTTGTTGAAACTGTTAGCCTCAGTCAGATTGAACTATACTTCTCAATGTCTCTGTAACTTTCATCATGTTTGAGAAGATTCAGGGACTACATACTAATCTCTGAATCTCAACCCTCCTTTTAGGGTCTATCAAAGTACTTGTATTTGTTGAATGATGTTAGGGAGGAAGTGAAGGAGCAAGGCAGAGAAGTGTTATGTTCCATAGCAGCCAAGGAATTGGTCTACTGCCATGTGTAAACATGACTTACTATAAAGCATTAAGGATTTTAATAAAATATTTTAAGTTTGGATTCATTTTTCTTATGCTAGTCTTCACTTGTTTGTTAATAAGCTATGTCCACGTTCCTCATTAATTCATCAGCAGCTTCTTTAGTGTGTATTTAACTTTCATTTAAGCCCCAGATCACAGCTACTGAGAGCACCAATAGGGAAAGTATAACAGCACACTATGCTAATTTCTATTTGAATAAGCGTTTATTTTATTTAATTTTAAAAAGTCAACTTACACATAAGATTTACCCTGCAATTTCACTATAACCCTTTCAGTGTTTGTATCCTAAAAAACAAATACATCTTTGTGAGATAAAACTTACTGTTATTGGAAATGTTTTATCAGTCCTCAGATGTTTATTAGATATAATGGTAGCTGGCTTATGTACTGCATCTTTGTATATCATCTCATCTTAAGACCTCAAAATTAGCAGTTTGTCTAATTCTCATGATTTTCTATAAGGTAAAAGATGTGACTGCCCTCTCTTTAGGAAGTGGTAAAGGACTACCCTGAGCTACCGCTACATTGAATCACTGGTTTATCAAATATATATTGATCATATTCCATTCCAAGAAATGTCTCTAGGTTTATAAAAATGAATAAAACATGACTTCTGTCTTCTTAGATCATATAATGATTGAAGAAGCCAAATATATCTATCATTTTAATACAATACATTGTGCACCCTTAAAGAGATATATATAGGACGATATTGGAACCCCGAGGAAGGACATTCAAAACCAGCTTGGGGAAGAGTTTAGGCCAATGAAGAGCTAAGTGGAGAGATAATGCTTAAGCTATCAAAAGGTGAGTAGAAGGCAGCCAGGCAAAAAAAGATGTGGCACTGCATGGAGCAGCAGGGAGTGGGATGTAAAGGCACAGAAGTGATTAAAATGAAGGTCACCTCTTCTAGTATACAATATGGCAGTGAAAAAAGAAAGAGAAGGCTTCCTGAATGAGGTAAACGTTGATGTAAGTCTTGAAGCATGAGTGAACCAAAGAATTGAGAAAAGATTTCTAAGAAGAAAGAATAATATTCCAAGATTATGTTTATAACCTTGCTTGACACCCATTTGCATGGCATCAAGTGAAAGTGAATTTAAGAATCAATGGTCCTTTTTTCCCTATTCTCCACACTGTAAGTAGTTAATGCATTGATTTCCACTTCTTTGAGTTCTCAGTAAAGTCATATATACATAAAATTGCAAAACTGAAGGAAATTTAGATATTACCTCATTCAGACTCTCATTTTCTAGATGAAGAAATTGAGGCTCAGAAGGGTGAAATGACTTGTTAAGGGGGAGTTGTTTGTTTTTTCAGAGACTTGGAAAGATACAATACCTCCTATGTCAGCAGAAAAACTTAAAAACTGAAGTATTTTAGTATTGCTTCCCTCAGTTCCAGTGGATTACCATTAGAGGCAGTAAAGTCTAGAAGTTAAAAGTTTTGGCTATAGAGTCACAACAACCTTGCTTTCACCAAATAAATGCAAAGTGACTTTAAGCTAGTGATAAAATCTCTTTTCGCTTCAGAGCTCTTATGTATAAAATGAGGAATCCTAATGTAAAATGCTTAGATCAGTGCCTAGCACATAATAAGCAGCCATTAAATGTGCTATTATTATCTGTTGTTAGGCAATCAAGTATTCCATAACATATAGTATTAGCATAACAATCAAGTATTAGCAGAACATATTATGGTATGGGCACTCTCAAAATTGATTTGACTATCCAAATCATTTAAAAAATTTGTTGTAATGACGATCACATCAACAATTTTACCACAACCTAATTTATGTTTTAGAACTGCCATGTACACAGTCCAAATTATATGATTTCTTAATTATTATCATTCATGAAAAATATTAAATTTTATAAATTAAGTATTATGAATTACTGCCTAAGCAATATTAGAATGAGAACTGAAAATCTGTGTATTAACTTGAAATGTAAAAACCATTCCTACTCTAAGCAAAATTGTCTAAGAATCTGTTTCTTTTGTAAGGATATAGGAATGGCTTTGTGACCTTGCATGTAATCCCATTCTTTTGTTCCAGCACCCCTATTATTTAAACAATACAATGGATTAAAGCTGAAAGCAAAGTGATGTGAATATCATACTCTACAGGAAAAAACCACAATAAGTACTACCCTGCATGTCAGATGGATGATGGCCTTTGTTCATTGGGAAAAACAACTTTAAAAACATTTTTATTCTGAAAAAACTTTGCTCTGATATAAATATACTACCCAGTTGATATTAGACTTTTATTGTAGGGCTTTTGGACATTAGATGGCTACATATGACATGAGACACCTCAGTGCTTCCAAAGTCATTATATTCACTGCTAATGAATTGAAACCTTTAGATCTGTAATGTGGCTCATAAATCAAAGCAAGATTTTATACACATTTATGTGATACATAGTTATGCACACAGAAATTAACTAAACAGAACTATTACCATCTTGGGAAAAATACTAATTTGTTTTGCAACTTAAATTACAAAGATTTAAAAAAAATATTCAGCTATATCTGGAGATGCAAGTAATTTCGAAGATTCAGAGGATATGATTTTAAAAATAGAGGTTTACAGTATATGACCTATAAATAAATCTATAATGCAAAATACCTAGTGAGCAGTTGGTCACCCTTCACAAATCATAAATTACTGGATTTGCTTAACATAATAATATACTCAACATTCCTGTAGTATGATATGAATTTCTATAAACTATTATGGGAAACTGTTTTTTATTTATATATTTTCTCCTATTAAAAATATATCATAGTAATAAGCATTCAAAATTCACGAGGTTAAATTATATTTTTTAGAGATCAGAATTTGACAACCCTCTTCTCTTCTTTTGGAAAATAAATATAAAGGAAACCAGATAATATCAGGAATCTCTTTTAAAAACCTATTTTCAGGTATTTGCTAGAGTTCTATGAAGTATTTTTTCTCTATGCATGCTATTCTACTGAGGACTAATTTGTAAAACAGTAATTTCCAGGCATTTCATGCTTTACATTTATGACCTGATTATTTTATACCCACATGACCAAGAAAGGCACACAGACTATAACATTTAGAAAGGTTTTCATTAATCATATGGTAGACTCTACCAGTGAAACCATCTGGTCCGGGACTTTTCTTTATTGGGAGGTTTATGATTATCCATTCAATCTCCTTAACTCATAATTGTTCTGTTCAGATTTTTCTATTTCCTCATGATTCAATCTTGTTAGGCTGTATGTTTCTATGAATTGATTTGTTCTACATTATACAATTTGTTGGAATTTATTTCTTCTCGGTTATACAATTTGTTGTGCTTGCTCATAGTAGTTGCTTATGATCCTTAGGATTTCTGTGGCAACAGTTGTAATGTCTCCTCTTTCATTTCTCATTTTGTTTGAGTCTTCTTTTTTTCTTAGTCTAGCTAAAGTATTGCCAGTTTTGTTTATCTTTTCAAAAACATAGCTCTTAGTTTTGTTGATCTTTTCTATTTTCTTTCTAGTCTTTATTTCATTTATTTCTACTCCAATCTCTGTTATTTCCTTCCTTCTACTAACTTTGTGCTTAGTTTGTTCTTTTCCTAGTTTCTTGAGTTGTAAAGTTAGATTATTTGAGAGCTTTCTTTTTTCTTAATGTGGCATTTATCATTATAAACATCCCTCTCAGAACTGCTTTTGCTGCATCTCATAGGTTTTGGTATGTTGCATCCATTTTCATTTGTCATAAGATTTTTTAAAAATTTCTTCTTTGATCCATTGGTTGTTCAGGAGCATGTTGCTTAATGCCCACATATTTGTGAATTTTCCACTTCTCGTCATTATTGATTTCTTTCACAATGTATACATATATCAAACCATCATGTTGTACACTTTAAATATATTACAATCTTATTTATCAATTATAGCTCAATAAAGATGGAAAAAAATACCATCTTAGGTTAAAAGTATAAATAAAAAAGAAAAGAAAATGAAAAATAAAAGGTCCTCAACATCTGAGATTGAAACAAGATATTTTGTTTTTAAGACTTGGTTTATCAAAACAAAAACAAAAACAAAACCCAGCAGCAAACAAAAAACAAAACCTCCATTAATATCTCTTTCCTCAGTTTATTGATTGAAGTTTTACTAAATTCAGTATGTTTTAAATGTACACTTTCATATCAGAAGTCAGTCATTAAGTCTACTGATAGCTAATGTTTTATCATTTATGATGATTTTATATTCTTGTGTACCATTTTATCATACCCTCCTGTTATTCTGTCATAAATTTTAAAATTTGCAAATGAAACTCCTTAGTATTTTGACCAAAAAGGACTAAGAGTTATATAGACTGTAAGCATTATCCTCACAGCAATGGGTTTCCTTGAAAGCATGGTATGTATAAATGTGTGCATCTGTGTCTGTGTATCTATGTCTGTATGTGTCTGTGCCTGTGTCCATGTGTATGTGTTTATGTGTGTGTGTCTGCAAGCACACTAGAGGGAGGAAGAAAGGAAAGAAAGGAAAGAGACAGAGTTTGAGAGAGAGCTCTTATTAAGGAGATAATTCAAGTAAGTGAGGTATTGAAGTATACATTAACTCTTTATTCTGAGCCTAACCATAAAGATATAAATTAATGAGACTTTGTTAACTTTTTATTTGAGGCTAGGTTTAGGAGAAGTTTCTATAGTGTCTTCTTTCATGCCCACTAAACAATGAATATATTGACCTATTAAAAGTGTAGTTTATTTCAAGCATAACTGAAATCCTCAAATATGGAATAACTTTTGGCAAATGGCCTTTATTATGCCTTGATGTAATTCAAATACAAGTTAGTTGATTCTTTAGGAGTGCAAAACTTCTTTTGTACTGACTTTTGCAGCATCTTATTAAAGTATAAAAAACATTAACTGCCTTGTATTGGAAAACTAAAGTTATATCTGCAATCAAAATTGTGTGATGGGAGCATTCTCTTACTTTAGCAAACAAGTTTTTGTTTGTACCGTTAACTGTGAATCATTTGGATCTACATAAAATAAAATGTATGCCTATGACTTACATATCTATTTTTACTAAGGCCTCATCAGCAAGATAGAAAAATAATAAAGAAAAAAAATTCCAGGTCCTGGATTTCTTCTCCCTCTGGGTAAGTAAATGCAGCCATCTTTTAGAAATATTTTCCATTTTGAATGTACATTACTAAGAAGGTAATTTGTGAAAGGTAATTTGTCAGACTTTGTGATAACCACCTATTTCTTGAATCCATTAGACTTCTACCAAAGTTTTCTCCCTGATTTTCTGGCTTTAAGATTCCATTTGAATTCCTTCTGTATTTACAAATGATGTGCTTGACAGATATGTTACAAGGATTGTTATACATGCAGTAGAGTGTTTAAAAAAATTACTCACTTTGCTTATGAGCCAATTTATTGTCCTTTGTACAAAGTAACAAGCCATTCTGTCATGGATGAAAGATCTTGATTTGAGTGTTTACAGTGCACAACTCATTCATGGCTAAAAGCTTCTATTGCTTTCAATCTTTCTGTCACCCATACAAATCCCATATCTACATACAGAGTCTGATTATAATAGATAAAGATTTATTTTTCAATTATTAGTTGCAATAGTTTCTTGATTAAATGTCTCTTATTTCCAACAATGTTCACCCTTTACCCAGCTGCCATCAGAAAAATCATTACTTGGCAATAAAACAACATTTCGGATTTTTATATGGACTGAGGCTCTCTGTCTCCTTATTGTAGATTAATTCTTTAATTTTTAACCTATCACTAAAGTTTAAATATATTATATATGACAATTCTGAACATCAATTCTAAATGTAAATGGTTATACATATGGAGAAATATCTTAAAGAATTTTAAGACTTTATTCTAGGGGTGTTGTTACCATGAATGAATAAGTCAGTTTTTTACAATGCAAAAGGTACTCCCTGGGATTGAGCTACTTATATTGACATTTTGGAACTACTACAGTTCCATTTAGTAAAATGTTAACATAGTGGTTTTAACGGCAGGGGGAAATCTGACTCAATGCTTTTCTTAGCCAAAGAAACAGATTGGATAATGAAAAATCCTTATTGACAGTAGGAAACCCCTGATACATTTGCAATTACAGTGTTCCTCTTAATCTAGTATCTCACCATGTGTTATCACTATTGTATCCTCATATTAACCTGCACTAATTGGAATTGTTCTTGCTCCCATTTTGAGAACTGGGAGATGAAAAAGTTATTTTTTTCAAGGTCACATATCATATCTATGTTAGACACCATAATAAAAATTTATCATTGTAGATGATGTGTGATGTGTTGTGTTTTTTAAGCAATTTCTGTCATTATTCTCAGTCGATTCTCTTAACTACTAAATAACTGCTTCTGACAAATCAATGAACATAACTACCAAGCCAAATCTAACACTAGGAGTGCCATAATAATAAATAACTCAGCGATTCATGGTGCTTGGTAATTTACAAAGTATTTTCACACTCATTACCTCAACTTGTTTCTCAGAACAACCTTAGAAGCAGGTAAAATAGCCATTTTTATTCTCATTTTAGAGGTGTGGAATGTAAAACTTGGGGAGGTTAGCTTATATGTCCAAAGTCACAGAATTAGGAAGTGAGACAGGATTCTAACTAGATCTTTTGCCTCCAAACACAGCAATCTTACTACTAAAGCCCAGTGCCATCCCAGAATTTATCATCTCTACACAAATGTCTAAGCATTCTTGTCAGCAGTCAAACATAATCAGAGAACTGCATTTTAGTTATGCACACCTTAGCCATATTCACAAAACCATGGATAATAAGAAACAAAATATTCAGAAAACACAGGCTTGGGAAACTCTGTTGTATCTGAGTATCTGTTCTATCCAGTTATTTATCCCCAATGAACTTTCATATCTGTTATTTAGTTAAGTGAGATGAATATTACTAATCACATTTTATATGTGAGGAAACAGACTTAAAGAGTTTTAATAACTATCCCAGACTGTGTGGTTTGAACCTTCGTGGAGTCAGAATTCAAACCAATATATGTCTGTCTTCCAAGGCTTTGCTCTTTCCTAAGCCATGTAAACAATCAAGAGAAAAGTTATTTCCTCAGTGGTGGGAATCCTTTCTCAACATTCATGTATATCAAATAATCACATTGTACAATTAAAAAATGTTCCAATTTTGTCAATTGTACCTCAATAAAGCTGAAAAAATATTTTGATATTACATGCTTCCTTGGACAGGCAATATTTGTATATTTCACCAATAAATGCTTTTTGTCAAATATATAGCTAATTCTAAGTGGGATTCATCAGATACTTAAGAACTCAAGAGATACCTTCTGGAGTTTGAGGTTTATGGGACAGGACTTGATGATAAGCTTGAGATGTGCTAAAACATTTATCCTATATTTTAGAGTTATAAAATACAGGATAAATAGGGAATAAACCTTTGCTGAGGGTTTGTGTCCAACACAAAGCTGCGCTCTTGAGGACAGGGTGATGTTTAAATCATGACTCCTTCCCTTAAGAAGCTAAAAGGAAATTCATTCATTCATTTATTCAAGAAATATTTACTGAGCATCTAATGGAAAGATAGGCACAAAGCAGAAGAAGTGCATATCTACTTCAAAAGTTCAATCACTCATGAAATAGAAGACAGACTTACTTTCTGGAAGTCTCTAATCATTGCAGTTTTTCATTTTTAACCATGTCAACTTAAAAATATTTAGAGAATCACTTTCTAATGCTCCCAAAGAGCAACATTATTTTCATTCACTAATGCTGCATAATGAATGTATGTTGAAAGTCACCATCTGCCCCAGTTTTGCTCAGTGATATAGTGTTGTCAAGACTGTTAATTACCAAGGTCAGAAGGGCTTGGGGATAGTTAAACTTCAATGTGACATCTTGGACCAATTTGCACACTGCAGGAAATATAATTGAGTCTTAAGATAATATATGTACATGGCCATTTTAACTTGTCCCAATAATCTCTATTTATCTAGTCAAACGAAATATTCTGTGAAACTGCCTACCTTTATGTCCTGAGTTTTGTAAATCACTGAGTCACTAGCTCAGAGGGGAAGAACTTAACCCATAATAAAAGCACAAAGCTAAGAAAGGCCAAAAAATGTCTTCTGTTTTCCCCTTTCGGTATCATATTTTAACCTTAGATCTCTGTTTTGTTGGCAGAGACTGTAAAATTAGATAATTCTTAACTTTATATGCATCCAGTAATAATAATTTTTTAGTATGAGAATTTTGAGACACAGTATGTAAATCTTATGAAATTCTTTTTTTTATTATTTTACCATTGCCAGTGTCATTGTGTCAATAAAAGTTGGAATGTTTGATTCTTCCTAATCCTCAACTGCTTATAAAGTGACACATTTTATTTATACTTTTAAAATGCATATTTAATTGTTTTCTTCTGTGAGCATCAATATTTTTCTGCTCAGTGGATGAATATTGAGTAGGGCAAACTGCCAGCTCTCCACTGGAGAATTAGGATCTGGCACTCCCTGCACTTTGAAAACACGCTCAAGCAAGGCTCCTTGTTCACATAGGGCTCATGTTAAAAAGAAACTCAAAATATCTTCAAACAACACGAGATACCCTGCTTTATGTACTTAAAGAAGGTCAGTAGTCTTTCTCATGCCAAGGAAAGCATATGATTTAAATTTCAGAACATGATTTCATCTAAAACTTGCAAAAATGTTTTTATTTGGAAAGTCAAAGAAGGAGAGTTGTTGCTGTTTGTATATGTTAACTCAATACATCAAGTAACATTTCTTTAACCACCAAATTATTGCATTCTCTATGGTCAGCAATGTAATTTTTAAAAAGTTATTAGGCTTAAAAAATGACATTTTGCACTTTTGTGATAAAATAGTTTTCCTACCAACCAAATAAAGAATATTTGAAACTCCATGGCAAGTAGCAGTAGGTGGGGAAAAAAAAAAACCTTTATGAACATATACAAGAACAGCATGTTTAAGCCCTTAATTTTATTACTGTAAATTTATTTTGATTTGTCTCTGGAACCCAGCAGGAACAGAAGAGGGAGACTGCATGCAAAAGAACAAAAATAGCTCATTTAAGTGCATAAGGTTCTGCAGATGTAAATTAAGTTCTCCTTAGTTTCAAAGCTTAGAGAGTTTTAAAGTAAATCATTAGCTCTCTCTCTCTCTTGTTAACAATGACACGTTTCCATCTACTACCTTGTTTTCATTCTTTCTCCTAGTGGACATGCCAATTTCTACAAAGAGAAAAGAGACTGAACCAAGTTTAAAAATTTTTTAAGTTCTTGTCCAATTCCCTACATACACAGTCCAAAGGGGAGGCAGAGTGTCCCCGTTTTATTTTTTTCTTTCAAAAAATTTTTTCTTTTTAGCATAAAAACTATATATTTAAAATATACAACATGATGATTCGATATACATATACATAGTGAAATAATCACTACTATATTCATGGAAGCATTATTCACAGTAGCCAACATGAACTAAGTGTCTGTCAATGTATGAATGGATAAACAAATTGTGAGATAGATATTATATAATCTATAGGTATATATATATATATATATATATATATATGAATGGAGAATACAATTTGTAACTGTTAGAGAAATGTCACTGAATGTATTAACATATGCAAACAGCAACAAGAATGCGTATATATACATAATATATATTATATATATATATATGTTTATCATGTAGATATATAATGGAATATTCTTCAGCCTTAAAAGAGAAGGCAATCCTGTCAACTGAGACATAATGGATGATCTTGGAGGACATGACATTAAGTGAAATAAACCAGATACAGAAAGGGAAGACTGCATGATCTCACATATATAGAATCTAAAAAAGTCAAATACATGCAGCAGAGAGTAAAACGGTGGTTGCCAGGGGAAGAGAGGTGAGGGGAAATAGGGAATGTTGGTCAAAGGGTACAAAACAAAGGGGTTTGAAGTAACCAGTATAATCAGAGTTGTGAGTCTAGTTGCATGGTATTTTTTACAACAGAATTAAGACTTTAGCTACTTACCGTCCCATGTTGGAAAGCTTAACATCTTATTTAATCATTAGTATCATCGTTCACATTTACTGAATGCCCAATGTGTGCAGTTCACTGTGATCCACTCTAGCCAAATATAATATCAAACTGGTTTCAATGCAATTTTGTTGGAATTTTTAACTAGTTGTTTTGACATAATATGGATAGGACCCAAATTCTAGAAGTTCAATCTTCTTGAGGTTTTTTTCTTATTTATTCTTCATGTTTTGTTGTTCCATTAGTAATTTCTTAGAACACTTGGATATGAAAAAATAGAACTTACTTTCAAGTTTCCCACATGCACATGGAATGCTTTCCCAAACCATGTCAACTCCCTATATTTTCACTATCACTTGGGCACACTAAGGGTTCTCTGCCTTCAAAAAGCAATAATGCTGAAGGCAGTTATTCTTCTAAGCAGAAGAGAGTTTTCCATGCCAAGGTAAGAAATGATTGAGAATATCTGGGTGAGATGAAATTACAACCAGCGCTCAATCCTCTACCTTCCCCAATGCTCTATCCTCCATCCCTCTGCATCTTTTACCTTGCACTAAATTTCTAAAGAATGGGAGCAATGATGGTGCTAGTTCTGCTTTCCCTAATTCCTACTACCATACTTTGTTTAGGAATTCTTAACATGATTTTTAGCATTCTTAAATAAGAAATTCTAAAGTCTTCTTTATCCATTATATCTTCCAGTATAATAAGCCAAAGAATATGATGGTTTTGTACTTGTGGCTGCTATTATGAGGAAATCAAAAGATAGAAACTGTCTCAAAGGAATTTTGCAAGTCAGGAGGGTGTGCTTCTTTCATTGTTTTTTATTGAGCCACCTTAAATTCATTTGTTTATTATTGAATCAGTTGAGAGATCCTCCTCATTCTCCATGTCTTTTCCTTTTTAATTTTATTTTCTCTGTCATTTCTTAAGTTCAAAATTTTGGAGTCACTTGACCAATTTTTCTTCTCCATCTCTTATGCCCAGGCAATACATAAGTCTTGTCACAAGTATCAGATATGTTTGTACCTTAAATTTCATTCCTGGGGAAGATACGTTGTTCTAAAATACTATTCCCCTGTGACTGGGTTATTACAGACTACTTGTCCTGTTTTCTCCCTGATTAAGCCCACCCAGTAAGCAATAGTTAATCTGATTTCCTTTAAATAATACACCCATTGTATCATTCACCACCTCAAAAACCTAGGGTATTTCCCTATTTACAGGTACTACTTTGCATGACTTCCAAGGCCCTCTATAATTGGATGATCCTTAGCTTAGTTGCTCAAGTCGATTTCCCACTTTTCTATAACACAGTAACTCTGTTCCCATCAGGCTATTTTCTACACTGTACTGCTCATGTTATCCAAATAACCTTCAAGGTTTAAGAATGTCACATCTGCTCTCTGAATTCTCTCTATGCCACAGCCTGTAGTAATTTTCTTCTTGACTTTCCTGTAAGTATAAGACATTTTATAACTCCTTTATGACTTATGTTGGCACTTAATTTTACAATCATGAATTTTAAAAATCACTTTAAATGCTATATTATTTTCATCTTGCCTTCCTAACCAAAGTAGAAGCTCCTTGAAGGCATTGGCCATTATTTGTGATTTCTTTAAGATGCTGTACATAACTTAGCATATCATTAAACACTTAATAGAACCCTAGTGAGTATCTATTGATAAAGGGGCTACCAGCATTTATTGATAAGGAGAGTTAAATGAGTTAAAGCCTCAATTCTGATTTTTTAACTTACTGTCACCAGACCATCCACCTAGTAAATGAGAACACTTGTCATGGATGCCTTCTTCCATCATTTAATTTATCATGAGAACAAAAGTGTTTCCTTGTTCATGTAGCCTGTCCATTTATAAAACTTTACAAAAATTGAGCTAATCATCTATGCTTTATTAAGACAGAGTGCAGTATTTTTATGACTGTATACTGTGTAGATTGACAGTCATCATCTATTTTGTACTATGGTAGTCGACATTTACATATCATATAGATCAGATAAGCCTTCGTTATTCTTTTCATTGTCATGTGTGTGACCTCCACATTCTCAAAAATGTGGTTTACAGTGATACCTATAACATACTAGCATTTTTTAGTTAGTCTTAGTCACAGATTTGCAGAGTAGGAACAAACCTTAGAGTTTATCTAATCCAAATGACCTATCTAACACTTGAATCTCATATGAAATTTATTCATTTATTCAACACATATTCACTGAATACCTCACATGTACTAGTCAAGCAGATAGTACTTGACCACATGTGGTCACCTGAAACTCTCCACTGAATGAACCTGCGTACTGTCTCACAGAATGCTCTGTTGAGAGGTCTCCCTTGTATTTCTCTGAAATCTGCTCTCTGGAATTTCCTGTTTGTCTCATTTTAGTTACAAGGCCAACATAAAACAATCTAGTATCTGTTCTGTAGGAAAGCCATTAATATTTAAAATAATACTCATGTTACCCTACAGTAACATTTCTCTTCTCTCTGTCATACTACCTCAACTCCTTCCAGAGTTTCTAAAATGATATGGTTTCAGATCTGCCCACCACCCTCCTGTTTTACTCTAAATGTGTTCCAGTGCACTTCTTACCAAGCTTATCAGATCTAATTTTGCAACATTCTGAAATTCAATTAATAGATAATGTAGCCTACTTATACACATCATCTCTAAAAATATATATAATTCTTTAACTTTAATATAAGTGAGAAATGCAATGAAACCAATTTATAATAAAATAAAATGTTTTGTAATAGGTAAAATACAACTAAACTTACAGACAAAAATAATCCCCTCAAGTTTTCAGTGCCCCTGCAGGGTGGCAGCCACTCCCACACTCTGCCCTGATAATGAACTCTTCTAGTGGGTCTGAAGCTCTTTAAAATAAGGTGGCCAATTTCGAATGCAACACTTCACTTATAATCTAATCTACTCAAAAAGAGTAAGATTATCTCTTGCTTTGTTCTCTGTATGGCACTTCCATTATTATAGCGTAAAATCAGAGGACCTTTCTTTTTCCCTCTTTGGGCTTTCTGTTAAATAAAATCCCAAAGTCCTTTTACATGGGTTTCTAAGTGTGAAGCCATGTTGGTTCCCTTTGATACTCAAATAATTTAAATATGTAAACACAGCACGTATTCCCATTAAGTATAACCATCCTAGATTTGGAGCATTGACTTTGTTAATATTTTTGAGTCATGTTTCTATTATGTGTCATATTCATTCTGTTTCTCAGTTTAATTTAATCTATAAATGTGATAAATATTCCTCTTATGTCCCTATCAGAAAACCAAACAAACAAGACTGGGAGAGAAAGAAAAGAACCACTTATCAAACCTCTAGTAAATATACTGAGAATATATAGCACAGTTGTGACAATATGGCTAACTTTAAAAATGCTCACTCTAGGGGGGTAAAAAAAAGAATGCTCACTCTAGAGTCATAGTATTGGTTTTCTCATTAGCCAAATGAGGTTGAATACAGCATTTCCATAGAGTGTGTTAAATAACTAAGATAATATACTATGAATCTGGTGCTTTGTAAGTGTTCAGTGTAAATGTTTTAAAGTTTCAAGAGCTCAAGTTATGTACTTGTGTCGCTGTGTTGAATCAGTAGTCCAGCTACACTAATCTAGTTGAAGCAACTATTTACACACCTGGGAAAGACTTTTTCCCTAGTGTATAAATTATTTATTGCTGTGGAACAAATTACCCCAAATCACAGCAGCTTAAAACAACAAACATTTATTACCTCACAATTTTTAGATAAGGAAAATCTGGGGCACAGCTTATCTGGGTTTCTATGGCTCCAGGTATTTCATCCGGTTCCAACAAGGCATTTGCTGGGGCTGTGGTCTCATCTCATAGCTCACTAGGGGCAAGAGGAGGCAGAATCTGCTTCCAATCTCACTCATGTGGCTGTGGGCAGGCTGTCGTCACCCTCTTACCAAGTGGGTCTCTCCATAAGGCAACTTACAACATGGCCACTGGCTTCTCTTAGAGCGAGCCAGTGAGAGACAGAAAGATGGATGTCACAGTCTTTTGTACATCACTCATGGAAGTGACATCCCATCATCTTTGCTATATTCTATTGGTTAGACCTAAGACACGAGACAAGTCCAGGGCAAAAGGAGTTGATTACGTAATGATATATAAACTAGGAGGCAAGGATCAGTGGGGAGGATCTCGGAGGCTACCTACCACACCTGGCAAGATGTTGTAAGGGCAAGATGGGATGGCTGGGGACCACCCAGATTTGGGTAGCTTTTCAAATCACTCAGCTGCCAGCCACTGGGACTGGAGCACATTGATTTAACTGGTTCCATCTTTATGCCCCCCTCATGCTTTTTTTGGTAACGGCAAAGGCCCAGAAAATAATATTACAAGGGACAGAGTGATGGGGGAAAGGGCACTAGCTAGGGTTGGAATCTCATCTCTGCCACTTGTTAGTTATTTCACTTCATTAAACCTCAGTGTCTTCATCTGTAAAGTTGAAAGAATGTCCTCTATCATGCAGATTTGTTATGAAGAATAGAGATAATATATGTAACACCTGTAGTGCAACACAGGTCATCAAAAACTGGAGGCTATTATAACTAAGTATATATAAAATATATACATTCAAATATGTGTAAACAACATATTTTAATTTAAAAAAAGATGATGTACCCACAGGTTCTGGCAAAGTTCTTGATACACAGTAGTTAACCATATAAGTGTTTGGCTAATGGGTTTGGCCTCATTTTCTAGTCCTTCCCTTATGTCTGTCATACTAGAATGCCAATTCATTGAAGGGAAAGACTTTATGTCTCATTTATTTTTGTATTTTCTAACATCTAACAACTTCATAGCATATCATGGGCATGTAATTGATCTTTGTGGAATAAATATAAGCATTATTAATCATTCACATTGCAAGCTACCTAGCATCTTGCCCACTTTCCTCCATTTTTTTTACAAGGACATCTGCGATCAATTTAACTGCAAGTTTCCGTAATAGGTCTCTTTAGTTAGAGGACATACTATAAAGTGATTTTTTCTTAAGTTATATTCAGAAAAACAGTAAGATAAAGTCTCCTTGAAGCCAGTTAGGATATAAGCAAAGTCAATATTCTGTTATTCCCTCATTTTCTGTTTTTGGGGTTTTTTTTTCACTAGTATTTTAATCATTTTCTCCCCCTTCTATTGTTCTCTTCCTGTCCTTTTCCTCTAGGTAATCCTCCCTGTCTTTGACCCTACTAATCTTGATGATAACAAGCCAATAATACCTTAATTCATGTTCATGTATTTACATTTCAAGAGTCCTGTTAGAAGAGGAATTCCTGATGGTGGTGATATTGTGACACCTAAAACAGAGGAAATGTGTAGAAATACTAAGGTTTTCTTCTCTATCCCTTAAATCTCAGTATTTCCTACTCTACATCAGTCTACGATAATTATAACTTTAGGGTTTCTAACTAATGGTGATTTTTGTTGTTCAGAGTTCATGGGTAATAAATAATCCATTTATATTTTTTATATACCTTCTTGCCATAATTAAATGAAGTCACTTTTAAGAATAAAATTCAAAATCAGGATCAAGAAAGAGAAAAAGTGGAAGAGTTGATATAGTTGCTATGATTAAGTAGCCTTTATGCTTCCTAGCATCCAAGGGGGAAAAAAGTAAATTGTTTTTTCCAGATAGTAAACACCTATTATGTGCCAGGCACTTTGCTAGGTGCTTTGACATTATATTTATCTTCACTAAAACCATGAAGAATAGGTGTTATAATCCTCATTTTACAGATGAAGTTACTGAGGTTGGAAAAACTATCCTGCCCTGTGTCACAATACTAAAATCCTAAGTGCAGCCAATATTCAAATCAAGGACTCTCTGACTTCATAGTTTATACTCATATAGTTCTCATGGTCAGAAAGGAGGAAATACAATAATTCCACAGAGATAAGGGCTTTTGGCATTAAATTATAAAATTAATTTTCTGTATGACATTGTATAAAGGGGACATTGAGCAATATGATGAATAGTGCCCTTCATAACAGATTTACAATAAATGCAGAAGGCATATCCATATAGCTGTTTGGCTATTTTTTAATGACCTTTCATAACTGCCTAAAGCATAACATTAAAGTGCAAGTGAGTGAAACTGATTCAGCAAATACTAAGCTAATATGAACCTATGATCAGTCTTCTGGTGGCCTAAGGTGATTAGAGAACAAAACTGAAAGTACATGAATCAACCTTCAGAAGGATAACTATTTTATTACCAAGGGTTTGGATGGAAGCTGAATTCATCTGATCATTCATTCAGCAAATGTGTATGGGCCACCTATAGGCCAGGCACTGTGCTAGGTTCTGGGAATCCAAATACATTTTTTAAAATGCTTCTACTTCAAAGGGGCCTGCACTTATTTTAGAATTAGACAAGCAATGCCTGCAGTGAAGTGAATTAATTGCTATAATGGAAATCTACATATTATACAAAAGAAGATGCTTTTAAACCTATCTAGCAGAGTCAAAGAAGTTATCACAGTAGAGGTAATGTTTGAAGACTTGAAGGAAGCAAAAGTTCTTCCCGCCAATCTGTGTTAAGTTAGAGGTAGTTGCTCAAATAACATGAAGGGTTGGGTTCTGATGTACGAGTTAAACAGAGGTCCAGGATCTCTAAAATTTCAATTAGTATTATTCAACAAATATTGAGTATTTCTATGACATGCTAGACAGTGGAGATACAGCAGTGAGCAAAATTGATACTCCCCTTACCCTCATGGAGTTTTTGTTCAATCTTTTGGTTGACAGAGACATTGAACAAAGAGTCACAGAAATAACCATGCAATTTCACCTGTGATAAATGCCATGAAGTAAAGTTAAGGGGATCTCCATGTATAATAGATCTGACTTGGTCTGGAGAGTCAGAGAGGGTTTCCCTAAGAAAGTGACACCTTACCTAAAATCTGAAGGATAAGGTAAGGTATCTGTGCAGGGTAAAAGGTGGTAAGACCCACACATAGAAAGCATTCCAGTCTGAGAGAACAGTATACAAAGAAGGATTTGAGGTATGAAGTTATGTAATATAACGAGGAAATTAAACAGGGCCAGTGTGTCTAGAGCAGAAAATGTAATGAGAAGATAGATACGTGGCTGGAGAACACAGGTCATAATATGCTGGGTCTTATAAGCTGTGTTAAGGATTTTGGGTTTTATCCTAAGACAACAGGAAAACATATTGTTGGTTTAAAACAGTGCATTGACATGCCATATTTGCACTTTGAAAACAGCACTCTGGCTGCAGTGTTAGAGAACTAAATGGAGGAGAACAGGAATGGTGACCAGAAAGTCAATTAGGTGCGACTGCAGTTGTCCAGTCAAGATGAAATAGTGGCTTAGGAAAGGGAGGTAGCAGTGGAGAGGGAGAGAACTGAGTGGATTTGAAAAATGTTAGAAGGTAGGTATTACATCTGAAGATAAGGTGCACTATGTGTCAAGGATAATTCTTAGGCTCTAGTTTACACAGCTGATGGATGGTGGTGCTATTCATTAAGATGGACAACAGTAAAAGATCAGGTGTGTGGAAGTCAAAATCAGGATCTTCAGCTTATTCGTGCTAAATCTGAAGTTTTGTTCTGGTATCCAAAATGTCAAACAGGAAATTGGGCATATCAGTTTGGGATACAGATAAAAATTTGGGTGGCACTGGCATATATGGTATAGTTGAAGCTAGGTATAAGTCGGTACTTCAGTTAGGGGAAATAATAGCTGGGTACCTATATCCTGTAAGACACTAAAGAGAATAGAATAGAATTATTTATCAATTAATTTCATAGGTATAATCTCATTGATATCTTCCTTTTTGGGCCTATCTGATATCAGAGTCCAATCCATATGTGTTTTTTTAGTCACTTCTGACCAATTTAACTACTATAAGCAAGTGGGCAATGCCCTAAATCTGATATCTATTCTTTGCACAGGGTGTATATTTTTATATTGGCCCCTATTAGCAGTAGGAACCTCAATCTGCCTGGTTCATAGGCTGAAACCTTCCAAACTATCCCTTAATAAGCTATAGCATACTATAAAGTTGCTCGTACAATACATTCTTCCAATATGAATATTTATTGATAGCTTGGGAAGATAATAGAGATTGATGAGCTGCAGGTGAGTAGACAGGTAGCTAGCTCTACAAATATTTTATCTTTGTGTGTACTAGTTTTCAGTAGTGATGAGTGTATGTTGCACTATAGCACACACTCAAAAACCCCCATTAACATGGCTTCTCAGTTGTCTTAGTAAAATTAAATATGGGAAAGGAGGGAAAGTCATTAGAGTTTAACAGAAATTTACTAAGAGCTTATAATCTTCCAGATATTGTTCTTGGTGGTATTTATGTATTAACTCATTTAATCATCGAAACAACCCAGGGCATAGGTGCTCTTATTATCCCATGTTTACAGATAATGGAATAAATCCAAAGGTCATATTACTAACTGATCCAGGTCCAAGCCAGGAAACAAAAGAACCAGAATTCAAACCATGTTATGTGGCTCCAAAGTCCAGTCTGAACCACTAGGCTGTTGTGCTTCCCATAAAACATATAACCAGCACTGAATCTACCCTCTCATTAAACAAAGCCCAAGCTTGGGCTCTGACACATTCCTTCCTCTTAAAGAAGATGGAGTGGGTAGACCAAAGAAGAGGTCACAGTGTCAAAATTGCTTACTTCTCTTATAATTCTGTTTCTAGTAAATGAAATAATGTGGTAAATCTTTCCTTTATTCCCCATCTGACAGCATATGCCTTTAGTAGTGCCTTTGTAGGGGGAAACCTAGCCTGCTGAGTCATCTCTACCAGTTTCTGCACATTGAGGTTTGGAAGAAGTCTCCCATCTGACTACCAGCCAGGTTCACAGCTGCTAATCTTAGAAGACTCAACAAGGTCACAGCTTGAAATGGTATGACTGTATTATAATTAGAGATCAAGTGAAAATTTATTCAATTTAATAATTTAAGAATAGTTTGCCTTGTATCTATTATAAATAACAGGGTATCATTATGATATATTATTTTAAAACAAGCCTAGT
>JAVSCE010016182.1:0-292192 GCA_032199065.1 Smutsia gigantea
TTTTTAGTTGTCAGCTATGTTTGTATTCATGGTGAGACCTTTGCAGGCTGAAACAGGATACGTACACTCTCGGAGGTGCTGTCTGGAAATTCTCCCAGCATGACTGGGAGGCCAGGGGCAAACTGTTTCTGCCCATCCATCAGAAGCATCATGTGTTCTGACCTCAAACGCAGACTATGTGTGGCATTCACTGTCACAGGACAATGGGTCTGACTTTGTTCCCACACACCAGGGCCCACTAAGCACTACCTAGTGTCACATTCATTTAAGAAACATTTATATGTTAATTTTACATTTACAGCAGGCCAGGTATTGGACTCTTTGATTTGAAAATTTTGGAAAATTATTTCATAGAAGAGCTGGAAATATTGAAAAATTTGAGAAATCAGATATATGAGAATATGAGTGAAAAAGAGAAGAGAAAGTCAAGGACATCTTAACACATCTTTTTACCTGAAACATTTGGAATCAACCCCCACATCCTACATTAGATCTAATTATTCTTTTATTTACATGCTTCTGAGAGTTTTCTTGTATTCATCTTATAATATGTATTTAATTCTATCATATGTGTAGTTGTTAATTACTTCACTTCATCTAGTAAATTGTTTAGATATATGCTTTACTCATCCTGGTTGTCTGCCAGAGTTCTTTCTCTAAATAAATCCTTGTTGAATAAATAGGTGGTGAATAAACAAACCACCAGTGCATACATAAAATTAATAAAGGTTTGGGAATTTGCAAGTGACAAAGACCTAGACATTGTGTTGGAGGAGACTAGAACTAAACATTGTTTATAAATAATCTCAGATTATCCTGGTGTCACCGGCATGTGGAGTAACAGAATCAGAATTCTTTACTGAGAAAAATAAAAAATTGACTTACAAGATGAGATGCTCCATTAAGTCAAGAATACCTAGTTATCTCTATATTTACCACAATAAAACATTTTGTGCCGTCCCTGTATTTGGTATCTCTGAGCACATTGATTTTATCTTAAACAGCAATACCCTGCCATCTCTTCTGGTTCTCCCAGGAATCCATTCTTGATGTGAGAGTCCCTACCTGATTATTAACAGTCTCTTGGGAACAGCTGAAGTTTGAGAGGCACAGGTCACCTATTCCCAAGTCTATTCAACTTACACACTGAAACTGGCCTATTGACTGTCCCTAGTGATCCATGATTGATAACTTTAAAGGACACCTCTCAGACTTTATCTACCTTGACTTATATGCAACTTGGTTGCCCACTTTCTTCTTGAAAGGCTCTCTTTACTGGTTCCCTATCCTAGCCTACTCTCCCAGTTTTCCTTCTCCTTTCAGACCGCCTCTCTCAGTCTCCTTTTCCTTTGCTCTGCCTTAACTGTTGCTGCTTCTTGGGAGTGTGTTGTCCCTTCTCTCATCCTCAAGCTGCATGCTCCTTTGAGTGCCATCCTACCTCATGGTTTTAAGGTCCATTTATCCCACCTTCCTATGTAATGCTATCCAGATTTAGTTGATAGTGAATTTTCAATTTCTGAAATGTAACTAGTACATGCATAAGGAAAACTTAGTGTTAAAATCTGAAAAATAAAAACCATAGGCATACATGCTTCTGCTTTTGGACACCATGCATCCATCTTTTAGCCAAGGTTAGAAATCCATACAGACTTGCTCAATGATCTGCCCACCCACTTCCATAACCTGTTCTTTCCTTTGCCCTTCCTGAGCTACTCTCTGAACTTGCCTAGACTCCACTGTTGGGAAACTTGACAAGCACTTCTTTCTGGCCAAGAGAAGTTGTCATCACGTTTCACAGACATTTTTCACTGCTCAGAAAGAGTTTATGCTTTACCGAAAGAATTCACCTTGGGGCCCTTTCAAATAAGCAACTGTCCAAGAAAACTGAATATCTGATTCAACTAATCAAAATTAGATTTACTCACACTTGGAAAACATGTCTATAGTTCTGCCTCACCTTATGTAACTGGTACATTCCTGAAATGGGTACAAATCAGACAGTTGTAAGCTGAATAATAGTTCAAATGTATCAATTTGCTAAGGAAAAAAAACACTTTTGTGAAGTAAATTGTAAGCACCTGATGTATTTTTTGTGTTAATGTGGATTTTATATATTAAGTACTCTTATTTTTGGAGATACATATATGCATGCTAGTGTACGAGAGAGAAGAGAGATTAACACTTGTTCAGGACCTGCCAGGTGCCAGGCATCATGCCAGGAACCGTGGTCTGCCATTATCAGAGGGATTAGGTTTTTGTTTTATTTTGTTTTGTGTGTGATACAATATAGGTCAGAAAAGCAGTCTTTGTTCCACAGTCAAAATGTTTTTGCACCCCCAGATCCAGATATTTTGAGTTTGCTTCTTCCCCACTGCCCTTACCCAGGAAATTCACACCATGCACTCCTGGGTATTTCTTTTCACTCAGTCTCTTCGCACTCCTCTCCTTTTCCTAAGACAGCTCAAAGAGACAAATCATAGGGTCAAGCTTTTTACTATTAGGTGAGTCATTGATCAAAAATAACTATTATATATACACACACACACATATATATGTGTGATACATGGCAGGTGTAGGCTACCGCTTCCACACCTTTAGGCAATAAGCTATTATTGTGCTATATAGAGAGCTCAGCCCAGTGCTCTGGGCGGAGGCAGAGACACTAGTGCTCGACCTACTGCCGGGAAAACAAGCCAGGTAATAAACCCTTTCACCCCAAAGAACGTTTGCTGTCAATTTCTTTGGTCGCATTGAATCATAGCGAACTTGCCTGGGGCTGAAACCCATTGGCAAGACAATATGTAACACATATAATGTATATACATATTTTGTATAATATATACATAAATATTTATATACACACACACACATATATATACACTTAGATACATACATACAAACTTACCTACATTCTCTCTCTCCCTCTCTCCCTCTCTCTGTCTCTATAGTTTTGTTTTTCTACTTCAGCTAATGTAACTTAGTTTTAAGTGATAGTAACCACTTGAGGCCCCTGGGAACCGATTCCGTCCATGTCTGAGGCTACACGCAAGCCTCTCTGCTCCCATCTGCTGCTGGGACAGCCTCTTCATTCCACTTGTCACAAAGGTGGAGGCAATCTGTGGGCCACAGCCTCTACCTCCTTGACAAGAATTCTTAACTAGAAGCATAATGAGGTGGTAAAGACACCAGAGAGCACTTAACTGCATTAACACTTACAGAAGAACTCAGGCCCCACCCTCCACCTTGATCACCTTCCAAGCATCTCCCATGGCTCTCCCAGACAGGCACTCTGTGGGCCTGCAGATAGGAACAGCGGCACTTGTGTTAACAGCTTGGCGGCTGCAGGAAGCCAGACCCCAGGAAGCAAAAAGACACTTCCCTCAGGGAGGCCCCGGCTTGGGGCTTCCCGTCCTTGCTGCAACAAAGCTTTTTCCTAATGCAGGCCAGAGAATAAGCCAAATTCCTGGTTTTTCAACTTCCCCTCTGGATGGAAAAGGCCCTATTAGAATTTATATGGGTAAGTTGTGTTGATTTTACTCTTATTAATGGCTTTAACTCATAAAACAAAAAGCACTGGGGATTTTTAAAAATGTATCCGAAAAATAAACAAATACACAGACTCTAGTTCTTTTTCCAGAACACAGAGCAGCAAAATATTCTGAGTAGGAGTGCCTAATTGTGTTTTACATAGTTTAACGAGTTAATAAATCACACGGCAGCTGCATAAATATGTCTATGCTCTTTGTGGAGAACACTTAATAACCCAAGAGGTAAAGTAGATGGATGTTTACTAAATAGTAAATAATTATAATCACTGTTGAACAACTCTAATGCCATGAAACAAAATAGGCTGACTAAAATTTAAAGTTATGCAAAACATAACATCCTCATCACTATTCAGTTCTTTTTTAAGAAGAAGCAGAGTAGAAGGATGAAGTAATGAGCAAATATCAGATATTTCACACTGTGCGTCATTTCATATGCACATGTACCAAAGAATATGCAAGCAGAATTAGACACAGACATGCTCATACTTACATACCCTGTTCTGCCTATTTGAAGCACAGAGAACTTCAGCTTGACATCGTGCCCTGTTTTGCCACTGTCATGTTATACAAATTCCTCACTCCAGCCATATATCTCCCAAACACCTTGCACGTTTCCTATTGGCCATTTAGTCAAAGCACTGTCCTCACTGCCTCCCACTTATCCAAATTCTTCAGAAGCCGTTCCAAATCCATTTCCTCTGTTAAGCCTTATCTTAAAATATTGTTATTTCTTTCTCCTTTGAACTCTCCCTCCCTAATTATCTTTAATACTTCTTTTCACA
The DNA here is from genome assembly GCA_032199065.1 of Smutsia gigantea. Classification (NCBI taxonomy): domain Eukaryota; kingdom Metazoa; phylum Chordata; class Mammalia; order Pholidota; family Manidae; genus Smutsia; species Smutsia gigantea. The sequence goes on from JAVSCE010016182.1 coordinate 4,331, forward strand.
CTATTTTCTGTGAGATGCTTTTGTTTTTCCTGATATGTCTAAAAATCTCACTTCCCCAAAATGGATTATAAACTCTGGAAGACATGATTCATACCTTGGTCTTCTCAGGAGCCTTTCACCACCCAGCACATTGCTTTGTATGGAGTAGGTGCTAAGTAGTTTGATGCACAGGAATGAGATGGAACCAGAGTTGTGCACTGAGGCTATTTAAGCCACTACTTTTGCACCAGAAGATCTATTTATTTATTTATTTAAAATTTTTTATTAAGGTATTATTGATATAGACTCTTATGAAGGTTTTACATGAAAAAACAATGTGATTACTACATTTACCCATATTATCAAGTCCCCACCCATACCCCATTGCAGTCACTGTCCATCAGTGTAGAAAGATGACACAGATTCACTATTTGCTTTCTCTGTGCTACACTGTTTTCCCTGTGACCCCTCACACCATGTGTACTAAACATAATACCCCTCAATCCCCTTCTCCCTCCCTCCCAAGCCACCCTCCCACACCACTCCCCTTTGGTAACCACTAGTCCCTTCTTGGAGTCTGTGAGTCGGCTACTATTTTGTTCCTTCAAATTTGCTGCATTGTTACACTCCACAGATGAGGGAAATCACTTGGTATTTGTCTTTCCCCGCCTGGCTATTTCACTGAGCATATTTCCAGCTCCATCCATGTTGTTGCAAATGGTAGGATTTGTTTCTTTCTTATCTTTGAATAATATTCCACTGTGTATATGTACCACATCTTCTTTATCCATTCATCTACTGATGGACACTTAGGTTGCTACCATATCTTGCCTATTGTAAAAAGTGCTGCGATAAACATAAGGGTGCATATGTCTTTTTGAATCTGAGAAGTTGTATTCTTTGGGTAAATTCCAAGGAGTGGGATTCCCGGTTCAAATGGTATTTCTATTTTTAGTTTTTTGAGGAACCTCCATACTGCTTTCCACAATGGTTGAACTAGCTTACATTCCCACCAGCAGTGGAGGAGGGTTCCCCTTTCTCCACATCCTCGCCAACATTTGTTGTTCTCAGTCTTTTGGATGGTGGCCATCCTTACTGGTGTGAGGTGATATCTCATTGTGGTTTTAATTTGCATTTCCCTAATGATTAGTGATGTGGAGCATCTTTTCATGCGACTGTTGGCCGTCTGAACTACTTCTATGGAGAATTGTCTCTTCATATCCTCCACCCATTTTTTAATCGGGTTATTTGCTTTTTCTGTGTTGAGGCATGTGAGTTCTTTGTACTTTTTGGATGTTAACCCCTTGTCGGATATGTCATTTACAAATATATTCTCCCATACTGTAGGATGCCTTTATGTTCTGTTGATGGTGTTCTTTGCCGTACACAAGCTTTTTAGTTTGATGTAGTTCCATGTGTTCATTTCTGCTTTTCTTTCTCCTGCTCAAGGAGATGCATTCAGGAAGAAGTTGCTCATGTTTATATTCAGGAGATTTTTGCCTATGTTGTCTTCTAAGAGTTTTATGGTATCATGACTTAAATTCAGGTCTTTGATCCATTTTGAGTTTACTTTTGTGTATGAAGTTAAACAATAATCCAGTTTCATTCTCGTGCATGTAGCTGTCCAGTTTTGCCAACACCAGTTGTTGAAGAGGCTGTCATTTCTCCATTGTAGGTCCATGGCTCCTTTATCATATATTAATTGACCATATATGGTAAGTTTTATATCTGGGCTCTCTAGTCTGTGCCATTTGTCTATTGTTCAGTTCTTTTGCCAGTACCAAATTGTCTTGATTACTATGACTTTGTAGTAGAGCTTGACTTTGGGGAGCATAATTCCCCCAGCTTTAATCTTCCTTCTCAGGATTGCTTTGGTTATTTGGGGTCTTTTGTGTTTCCATATGTATTTTAGAATGATTTGCTGTAGTTCATTGAAGAATGCTATTGGTATTTTGATAGGAATTGTATTGAATCTGTAGATTGCTTTAGGCAGGATGGCCAATTAAACAATATTAATGCTTCCTATTCATGAGCATGGGATGTGTTTCCATTTATTGGTATCTTCTTTAATTTCTCTCATGAGTGTCTTGTAGTTTTCAGAATATAGGTCTTTTACTTCCTTGGTTAGGTTTATTCCTAGGTATTTTATTATTTTTGATGAAATTGTAAATGGAATTATTTTTTCTGATTTCTCCCTCTGCTAGTTCATCATTAGTGTATAGGAATGCAACAGATTTCTGTGTATTAATTTTGTATCCTGCAACTTTGCTGAATTCAGATATTAGATCTAGTAGTTTTGGAGTAGATTCTTTATGGGTTTTTTTGTACAATATCATATCATCTGAAACAGTGACAGTTTGATTCTTCCTTACCAATCTGGATGGCCTGTATTTCTTTGTTGTGTCTAATTGCTGTGGCGAGGACCTCCAGAACTATGTTCAATAAAAGTGGAGAGAGTGGGCATCCTTGTCTTGTTCCCGATCTTAAAGGAAAGGCTTTCAGCTTCTCTCTGTTAAGTATGATGTTGGCTGTGGGTTTGTCACATATGGCCTTTATTATGTTGAGATACTTGCCCTCTATACCCATTTTGTTGAGAGTTTTTATCATGAATGGATGTTGACTTTTGTTAAACGCTTTTTTGACATCTATGGAGATGATCATGTGTTTTTTGTCTTGTTTTTGTTGATGTGGTGGATGATGTTGATGGATTTTCGAGTATTGTACCATCCTTGCATCCCTGGTATAAATCCTACTTAATCACGGTGTTTGATTTTTTTAATGTATTTTTGAATTCGCTTTGCTAATATTTTGTTGAGTATTTTTGCATCTATGTTCATCAGGGATATTGGTCTGTAATTTTCTTTTTCTGTGGCGTCTTTGTCTGGTTTTGGTATTAGAGTGATGCTGGCCTCATAGAATGAGTTTGGAAGTATTCCCTCTTCTACTCTTTGGAAGACTTTAAGGAGGATGAGTAATAGGTCCTCACTAAATGTTTGATAAAATTCAGTGGTGAAGCCATCTAGTCCAGGAGTTTTTCTTAGGTAGTTCTTTGATTACCAATTCAAGTTCTTTGGTAGTTGGTCTGTTCAGATTTTCTGTTTCCCCCTGGGTCAGCCTTTGAAGGTTGTATTTTTCTAGAAAGTTGTCCATTTCTTCTAGGTTATCCAGTTTGTTAACATATAATTTTTCATAGTATTCTCTCATAAATATTTGTGTTCCTGTGGTGGCCATAGTGATTTGTCCTTTCTCATTCCTGATTCTGTTTATGTGTGTAGACTCCCTTTTTTTCTTGATAAGTCTGGCTAGGGGTTTATCAATTTTGTTTATTTTCTTGAAGAACTAGCTTCTGCTTTCATTGATTCTTTCTATTGTTTTATTCTTCTCGATTTTATTTATTTCTGCTCTAATCTGTATTATGTCCCTCCTTCTACTGACTTTGGGCCTCATTTGTTCTTCTTTTTCTAGTTTCGTTAATTGTGAGTTTAGAGTGTTCATATGGGACTGTTCTTCTTTCCTGAGGTAGGCCTGTATTGCAATATACTTTCCTCTTAGCACGGCCTTTGCTGAGTCCATGGATTTTGCGGTGTTGAGTTATTGTTGTCATTTGTCACCATATATTGCTTGATCTCTGTTTTATTTGGTCATTGATCCATTGGTTATTTTGGACATGTTGTGAAGCCTCCATATGTTTGTTGGATTTTTCATTTTCTTTGTGTATTTTATTTCTAGTTTTATACCTTTGTGGTCTGAGAAACTGGTCGGTACAATTCAATCTTTTTGAATTTACTGAGGCTCTTTTTGTGACCTAGTATATGATCTATTCTTGAAAATGTTCCATGAGCACTTGAGAAGAATGTGTATTCTGCTGCTTTTGTGTGTAGAGTTCTGTAGATGACTGTTAGGTCCATCTTTCTAATGTGTTGTTCAGTGCCTCTGTCTCCTTACTTACTTTCTGTCTGGCTGATCTGTCCTTTGGAGTGAGTGGAATGTTGATGTCTCCTAAAATGAATGCATTGCATTCTATTTCCGCTTTTAATTCTGTTAGTATTTTTTTCACATATGTAAGTGCTCTTGTGTTGGGTGCATAGATATTTATAATGGTTATGTCTTCTTGTTGGACTGACCCCTTTATCATTATGTAATGTCCTTCTTTGTCTCTTGTGACTCTCTTTGTTTTGAAGTCTTTTTTGTCTGATACAAGTACTGCAACTCCTGCTTTTTTCTCCTTATTAGTTGCATGAAATATCTTTTTCTATCCCTTTACTTTCAGTCTGTGTATGTCTTTGGGTTTGAAGTGAGTCTCTTGTGGGCAGCATATAGATGGGTCTTGTTTTTTTATCCATTCAATAACTCTATGTCTTTTGATTGGTGCATTCAGACCATTGACATTTAGGGTGATTATCGATAGGTATGTACTTATTGCCATTGCGGGCTTTAGGTTTGTGGTTACCAGAGGTTCAAGATTAACTTATTTACTATCTAAGAGTCTAACTTAACTCATTTATTATGCTATTACAAACACAATCTAAAGGTTCTTTATTTCTCCTCCTTCTTCTTCCTCCTCCATTCTTTATATATTAGGTATCATATTCTGTACTCTTTGTCTATCCCTTGATTGACTTTGGTGGTAGTTGATTTAATTTTGCATTTACTTAGTAATTAACTGTTCTACTTTCTTTACTGTGGTTTTATTACCTCTGGTGACAGGTATTTATCCTTAGGAACACTTCCATCTATAGCAGTCCATCCAAAATACACTGTAGAGACAGTTTGTGGGAGGTTAAGTCTCTCAACTTTTGCTTATCTGGATATTTTTTAATTCCTCCTTCAAATTTAAATGATAATCTTGCCGGATAAAGTATTCTTGGCTCGAGGATACTTCTGCTTCATTGCATTAAATATATCATGCCACTCCCTTCTGGCCTGTAAGGTTTCTGCTGAGAAGTCTAATGATGTAGCCTGATGGACTTTCCTTTGTATGTGATCTTATTTCTCTCTCTAGGTGCTTTCAATAGTCTGTCCTTGTCCTTGTTCTTTGCCATTTTAATTTTTATACATTTTGGTTATCTTCCTTGGGTCCCTTGTGTTGGGAGATCTGTGCACATTCGTGGCCTGAGAGACTATTTCCTTTCCCATATTGGGGAAATTTTCAGCAATTACCTCCACAATGATACTTTCTATCACTTTTTCTCTCTCTCCCTCTTCTGGTACCCCTGTAATACAAATATTGTTCCGTTTGGATTGGTCTCACAGTTCTCTGAATATTCTTTCATTTTAGAGATCCTTTTTTTCTCTCTGTGCCTCACCTTCTTTGTATTCCTCTTTTCTAATTTCTATTTCACTTATCGTCTTCTCCACCGTATCCAATCTGCTTTTAAAACCTTCCATTGTATGTTTAATTTCTGATACTGTGTTCTGTAATAATTGGATCTCTGACTTAATTAATTCCTAAGTTCTTGAATATTTTTCTGTACCTCCATGAGCATGTTTATGTGTTTATGATTTTTATTTTGAAATGTCTTTCAGGAGGATTCATGAGGTCAATTTCATTTGACTCTCTCTGGTGTATTTATAATTTTGCTTTGAACAGGTTCCTTTGATGTTTCATATTTGTATGTGGTGCCCTCTAGTGCCCAGAAGCTCTACTCTATGGAGCTGCTCAGGCCCTGGAGTAATGATGGGGGTTGCAGGGGAATGGTGTTGGTGCCTGAGGGGAGGAAAGAGCTGTTTCTTCCTTCCTGGCTCCTATGCCTGTCTCCACTGCCAGAACCAGTGGGCCGAGGACACAGGTATAAGCCTCTATGCTTTGCCTTTGTAGCTGCTGTAGGTGGGGTGTCTCTCTGGCTGGCCTAATGCCAGCACACGGTTTGCCGGTTTGCGAGCCAGTCCCGGGCTTTCTGGGAGGAAGGTGCAGCAGGCTGCATATCACAGTGGGGGGCCTTGGAGCTGTGTAGCCATCCAGGGGGATGGAGCGCCTGAAGATCATGAAAGTTCCCAACCTACTGGGCAGAGTGCACCTGGACAATTTTGTCTACCTGTCCTTTCTCCTGATCAGTAATCTCTGTGCAATCCTTGCCCCTTTAGCATCCCTCTCACTGTTAGGAAGCCCCTCCACTGCTCGCCTTGCTTTTTTCCAAGATCAGCCGGAAATGAATCCCTGTTTTCCACAAGCAGCTACAATCTCAGTCTCTCCAGGTATCCTGCCTGTCTTAGCTTTCCAATCATGAGAGCACCATGTAATGTAGGTTTGTGCTCCCAGAGCAGATCTCCACGGATAGGTATTCAGCAGTCCCAGGCCTCCAGTTCCTCCCTGCTCTGCTTATCTTCCTTCAGCTGGTGAGCTGGGGTGAGGGAAAGGCTTGAGTCCCCCCTGGGCCACAGCTTTGGTACATTACCCTGTTCCATGAGGTTTATTCTTTTCTGCAGGTGTATGCAGTCTGGCACAGCCCTCTTTCCTGTTGCTCTTTCAGGATTAGTTGTATTAATTATACTTTCTTATTATATGCGGTTTTAAGAGGAAGCCTTTGTCTCATGTCTCATGCCACCATCTTTAATCTCCTTTGCACCAGATTTAATAGCAAAAATGTATCCCTTGTCATTATTTTTTGCTTTAGAAAGATGCGGTGAACGTGTGAATTGCAAACAAAGATGTTGCAGGTACAGTCTTAGTAGAGTGAGGGTTGACCAGGTCACAGAGATGCCATCGCGAAACTGTTGTGTTTGCATATGTGTGTGCTATTTCATATAGTGTGTTCAGTGAAGTCCTCACTGAAGAGGGGACCCTTGAACAGAGACCTGAACGCAGTGAGGAATTATGCTACTGGCTTATAGAGATAGAATTTCAGGCAGAGTGTGCAGCAAAGCTGAACTGGAAGTGTGGGAGCATGCTTGGTGTGTTTGAAGAAGAGGAGAGGCAGTGTGTGTTGAAGAGGATGAATAGTAGTAGAGAAAATCAGAGAGTTAGCTAGGGTCTGGATTATGTAGGACCTTGAAGGGACTTTGTTTTTTACTCTGAATGAGATTGAAAGATATTGAAGTGTTTTCATCAAGGGAGAAAAATTGTACTTAATGCTTGAAAATCTCAGTGTAAAATTGGTTTTATGTCATTCGTGACACTGTCATCTTTGCTACATGAATGACACTATTTTATATCATTTTAAAAAAATATAAAAATTGAATACATTTGAACTTACCATTCAACTCAAAACTTTATCAGCTAATATTTACCTATAATTCTTAGTGGTAATCCTTTACCACAATTGTTTATGGTGAATTGACTTACACTATACTACCCTGATTACTCTCAGTAATTCAATATTTCTGTAAGACTAAACTCTTTTTGCAGATTTTTTTAAACCTTCATGTTTAAACATGTATAAATGTAGACAGAGTAAAATAACAATGTACCCTTTCAGTTATCTTCAATAATGATCAGCTAATGGCCAGTCTTACTTCATAAATTTCCTTACTAAACACATTTCACTCCCAGATTACTTTTTAACTCAAAAAAATTTTAGTACAATTTGTGTACAACAAAACCTACCACTTTTTGTATACATTTCTAGTAATTTTGACAAGACACACAGTTGTGTAACCTCCACTACTATCAAGATATCAAGATATAGGATTTTCTCATTATGCCAAAGAATTCCCACATTCCCTTTCCTATTCCATTCTCCACCCTCATCCCCATTCCCTTGTAATGCTGTTATCTCTCCCTACAGTCTTGCCTTTGTAAGAATGTAATAGAAATATAATCATACTTAGTTTGCATATGAATCTGGCTTCCTTTACTTAGCATAGTGCTTTTAAGGTTAATTTTTGTTGCTGAAATTATCTGTAATTAATGTTTGTTGCTAAGCAGTATTCCACTGTGTGAACGTACCATAGTTATTTACCCATTGACCAGGTGATAAACATTTTTTTGCCCAGTTTTTGGCAGTTGCCAATAAAGCTACTCTAAAACCCACATATATGTTTTTGATAGATATATATCTTCATTTCTCTTGAGTAAATACCTGGGAGACTGATGAACTGTACAGTAGTTTATATTTAACTTTATAAGAAACTGCCAAAGTATTTTCCAAAATGGCTGAAACATTCTGAATTTTCACCAACAGTGTATGAAACTTCTGGATGCCCCGTATCCACACCAGCATTCAAATAGCAGGTACTGAGATCTAATTATGATTTTAATATGAATTTTCATAATAAATAATGATGTTTATCATCTTTTTATTTGCTTATGTGCCAACTATATCTCATTTTTACTGAAGTATCTGTTCAAGTCTTTTCTCCAGTTTTAATTATCTATTTTCTTATTATTGAGCTTTGAGAGTTCTTTATGTCTTTATCACATATGTGTGCTACAAATATTTTCTCCCATACTGTGAATCGTCTTTTCATTTTCTTCTCAATATTTTTCAAAGAGCTGATTTTTTTAATCTAGTGAAGTCCATTTTATTCATTTTTAATTTTATGATTCATGATTTTTGTGTCTAACAAATATTTGCCTGACCAAGGTCACAAAAATTTTCTCCTCTGTGTTATTCTAGAAGCTTTGTACTTTTGGGTTTTATATTTAAATCTTTCATTCACTTTGAGTTAATTTTTCCATGTGTTGTATAGTTCAAGATTCATTTTTCTTTTCTTTTTTTTAGCATGTAGATGTACAATTTTATACTAATTATGGAAAAGGCTTCATTTTTCACTCAATTGCCTTGGCACCTTTGTTAGAAGTCAGTTGTCCATAGATGTGTAGGTCTATCAGACTCTACTAGACTCTTTGTTCTGTTCCATTGATCCCTGTATCTATCCTTTCATCTCTGATTAGTGGAGATTTATAATAAATATTGAGAACAGGTAGTATGGATCTTCAAACTTTGGTTTTATTTTTCAAAGGTGTTTTTTGCTGTTCTTGGCTTTTAGCATTTCCACATAACACAGGATTAGCTTGTCATTTGCTATGAAAAAACCTACTAATATTTATTGAATTACAGGTTTACATTGAATTACAGGTCAGTTTAGGGGATAATATCATCTTAACATATTGGATCTTCCAAATTCTTGAATAGGGAATATTTATTTAGATCTTTAATTTCTCTCAGCAATGGATTGTAGTTTTTAACAATAGATTGCCCTTCTTTCATTAAAATTGTTCCTAATTATAATATTTTTTGATATTTTAAATGAAATAATTTAATTTTCTAGTTATTCAATGGTAATATATAGAAATTCAATTTTTTTTACATTGATCTTTTATCCTGCAACCTTGTTAAAATTACTTATGAATTCTAATAGCATTATTGCAGATTCCATTAGATTTGCTGTGCAGACTATCATGTACTCTGTGAAAAAGACATTACTTCTCATGTAATATGGTTGTCTTTTATTTCATTTTTTTATATTGCATAAATTTTGTTGCATATTGTTGCATAAGCTTTGTTGCTTATGCAATGGCAAATAGAAATTGTGACAGTGGACATCCCTGTCTGGTTCTTGACCTTAGAGGAAAGGCATTGAGGTATTTATTAAGTAAAATGCTGGCTGCAGGTGTTTTGGTAGGTACCCTGTTTTTCTGGTTGAGGAAGTTTCTTTCTCTTCCTGTTTTGTCAAGAGTTTCTATTGTGAATGAGGATTAACTCGTGCTGAATGGCTTTTCTGTGTCTCCTGAGGTGATCTGTATTGTTTGTTTTTTATTTTAGTAATATGCTAAATTCTATTGATTTTCAAAGTCTATACCAACCTTGTATTCTTGAGAAAAGGGTAACTTCTTAATGTTGTATTATTCTTTTCATATGTTGTAGTCAGTTTAATATTTTATAAAAGATGTTTGCATCAGTATTCAAGAAGGATATTAGTCTGTACTTTTCTTCTTTTGTGGTATCTTTGGCTTTGAGTAATACTGGCTTCATAGAATAAGTTTGGAAGTGTTTCCTCCTCTGTTGTCTGAAAAAGTTCGTGTAAAATTCACATTTTTTTCCTTCAATTATTTGAAATAATTTACCAGTGAAGCCATCTAAGCCTGGTTTTCAGATTGTGGTAAGATTTTAAATCACTACAATTTAAGTTTAAATTAAATTAAAATTTTGTAGTTGTATATTTTACATTTTCATTAAGTGTCTAATTTGTTGGCACAAAGTTCATAATATTCCCTTAAAATTCTTTTAAGTTTTCTAGGTGAGGTAGTGCTATCCCTTCTTTCATTCCTGAATTTGGTGATTTTTGTTTTCTATTTTGTTGGTTAGTCTAGCTAAAGATTTATGAATTTAAAAAAATCTTTTTCTAAGCCCAACTTTTGATTTTATTTATTTTTCTCAGTTGTTGTCTATTTCAGTGATCTCCTCTCCGATCATTATTATTTCCTTCTTTCTGCTTGCTTTGGATTTAATTTGCTCTTCTTTTTGTAGTTCCTAAAGGTAGGCACTTACTGATTGGAGATCTTTTTCTTTCTAATGTGTTGTTTGTGGCTACAAAATTCTTTCTGAGCATGCTTTAGCTGTATCTCATATATTTTGATATATTGTGATTTTGTTTTAATTCAGTGCCAAACATTTTCTAATTTCTTCTGTGGTTTCTCCTTTCATGCTGGGTTATTTACAAATGTTTTGTTTAATTTCCAAATATTTGGGGCATTATTAATTCATTTATGATATTGGTTTTCAGTCAAATTTCATTGTAGTTGGGGAACAAACTTGTAATGATTTCAGTCCTTTTATATTACTGAGACTTATTTTATACCATAACATATGGTTTATCCTGGAGAAATGTTTTATGTGTGCTTGAAAAGAATGTGGATTCTGCTGTAGTTTGTTTTTATGTTATGGAAGTGTCAGGTCCTGCTTGTTATAGTGGGTAAGTCTTCATATCCTTGTTGAGTTTTATTTGTTGTTCCATCAATTATTGAGAGTGGGACCCTGATATTTCCAACTTTAATTGTACATCTTTCCTTTCAGTCTGTCAGGGTTTTGCTTTATGTTCATAACTCTAATTAGTTATGTATACATTTATAATGTTATATTTTTCTAATTTCTTGATCATTATCTTCCTATGAAATACTCCTCTTTGTTTCTAATAATATTTCTTGTCTTTATGTCTATGTTGCCTGATACCGAATTCATTACTATCTCCTCCCCTACAGTAGCATCTAGGCCCTTTTGGTGTGAAGGCCGCGTCTTACCTGAGCAGTACTACTAACCCTGGGGGCTTGGAGGGGGTACTTGTTTATGCTGAAGAATTGTGAATGATTTGCCAGCGGAGGGTCTTGAGCATAACAGGGTTGAACAATAGCCTAGGACTGGTAAATTCTCCCTTGACTATATTCTACTGACATGTTTCTGGTCATTTTTATTCAGTAATGTGGATGGAGTATTCACCCTTTCCCTAACTGTAAGTGGAGCCACGTTTATTAAAAGTCAGTCTGGGACTCCATTTTTGATATATGCTGTGTCTGCGTGGCATTTGCTCTGGTTTCCTGAACTCTCAAAGTTTATCTTGAGACTCAGTGCTTAGTTTATGATGTCCTGTGAATGTCACATGAGTTGGTCTCTGGCAAGTTATTCCTGTATGGTGAATGCAAGTTCAGCCATTTAGGAAGTGTTTGTTTGCATCTTTTTCATTTTTCCTTCCACTTTTCCCCTTTTATTCCTGCGTTCTCTGTTCTTGGATACGACCTCCCCTCTCCGCTCTTTCCTAGAACCTACCCCTAGATCTGTCTCATTGACCCTAGTGAACTGACCCTCCAACAGATCAGGGACAAACCGTGCTCACATCTCGGCTCTGCTCTCTGGAGAGATCCCCTTCCAAAGCTCGAACCACAGGGACCAGGCTCTTCCTTAAAAAGACCTAGGACCAGGCTTTTCGAATTTTTGCTCAAGGGAGCATGTGGTCTTGACCGAATGATGACTGGCGCCAGGAGACTGAGTGGATGACAAAAGCTTTATCCAGACTGGTGCTGGTTTATCCATGGCGAGGATCACTCTTTTTTTCCTAGTCAGAGTTCATTGCTTTTATCCGATACACATGCACTGCATTGAGCTAAAGCTGTAGAGCAGTGCAGCCTTGATTTATGAGGCCTGTGTTTCTTCCCTGATCCCGGCTGGCACAGTGCTGTAGGCTTTGCTTTTATGTGTCCATGTTAGGGGGCAACTGGCGACCAGCTGTTGGAAACTGGTTTAAGAAAATAATAAAAATAAAAATACTCATGAACTATCCTGTCATTCCACGTTTCTGGTACCTGCCATCAGCCTTGGAATAAATAAAGGAGTCTTTCCCCCTTGGAATGAGATTTCTCTATGACAATTAGATTTATATTGTGCTGGAATGATTGGTAGGTACCTAGGGGGTCTTGCCTGAGGATGAAGTTAATAATTGAGACTGTTACAACAATAACTCACATGGTCCCCACCCCCTTTATCCCTGAAGGGTCTCCAAATAACTACATATGTAATGTACAACCAGGTCTGGAGCTCCTGCTAAACTCAGCTGTGTCTGGGTTGGAAGGTAACACCTGGGAAAGACTGGACACAGACAGTGCCGGCTCTCTATCAGGCTCCCCCCCCAAGTCAGGGGGTATCATGGGGGATGGAGGCCATGGCAGAAAGAATGGGGCAGGTTGTTTTGGGAGAGTGGCATGCTCACATACCCAAGCAGCATTGTAGAGAGGGTAAGGGGTAAGAGGCCTTTTTAATGACCATGATTCTCTGAATGTTCTGAGATGCAGATCCTTTGTGTTTTATGTACTGTGCATATGTGATACATGTCAACCACCTCAGGGCATTTGTTTATTTATTTGTTTAGGATATATTTGCTGTGTACTTTAAAGAAAGACTTGAGATGGCTTATCATAAAATGCATGTAGTACAGGACAGTTAATATTTAAATTGATGGTGAAAATCATGTAGACCGAGGAGAACATAAACATATCAAAACTTTAAGCCAGCATTTGTCAGACTAAGTTACTCAATTAGTTCTACCCGTGTAAATAGGTGTTTCTTGAAAAGGTTTGCTCTCTAACCAAACAAATTAAGCAGACTCTGGGTGGAGAAAAGTTAAATAGATTTTTTTTTAACTGCATAATCTCCCAGATCCTTTAATTTGCTAAAACATACTATAAACTTCCCAGAGAGGAATACCACTACATGTTTTTTTCATGGTGTTCTACAAAACAGACTTCATGAAAAATGAACTTATGCCAATTTCTGGAACAGAGCAGTAGTTCCCATTCCAATCTCCTTAGACATCATGCAAAAAAGGACATTTATAATGAATATAATCGAACTCTTTAGATGAATGAAACTTATTTTTGAAAATAAATTTTAAAAGGATTTATTTATTTAAAAGGGTACTAGATGATGTGATTGGTACTGTCATGAGTAGTAGCTTTGTAGAAAAGTCTGGCATGCTTTTATTATGCCCATTTCTTGTTTTGACCCATTACACAATTTGGAAAACATTGGGGAGATATCAGATTACAAATACAAGTTCCTAGAAGGTAGGATTGCCACATAAGGTGCTGGACACCCAGTGAAACTTGAATTTCAGATAAACAACAAATAAGTTTTTAGTATGTTTAAAAAATTGCATAGAACACACTTATTCATTTTTGTTCTGTAGATAAAATTAAAATTTTACTGATTTCCCTGCATTTTTATTTTCTAAATCTAGAAACCCTACTGGACTGCAAAGGTCAAGTCATATGTTTGAATTACTCAAGAGCCTCTACTATGCAGTAATCACCATGCATTGCCGTAGCCCTCTTTCAGTTGACACACTGATCAAAGATGCCATGAGTTGTCAAATCTGTCTTCACCTGTGCCACAACCAAATCTCTGGAGTTCTAGCTCTTATCTCTGTCTTTCCCTGGGAAATGTCTGTCTTTGGAACACTCGCAAGTTGGCACCCAGCCCTTCAGTCCCCTGAAGTCAATGGTCAGCCATATTTTGGTTGTCATGGGCCAGTAAGGATTTTACGTCCTAGGCAAGCCCCCCAGCATTTATCACATCATCTCCACACTTGCAGTATATTATTAGCCTTTTATGCCTTCTTTCACCTGTTGAAATGAGAATGCAGGGTCTCTGGGCCTCTGTAGCCCTTTCCCTTACATTAACTTAAGTCACACCAGATGTGGGCCTTTACTGCTTAGGAAGACTAATTGATTTCACTAGTCACAATACTTCTATTGTTTTATTTTAAAAAAAAACACACAAATAAACACAGTAATGGATTTTCTCTTCCTTCTCTCTCCTCTTGCCAGAAGACCCAAAGGTTATTCAATTAATGGAGTCCAGAAAGTGTGACAAAGAAAATCCATGGATGGAGTACATCTCCTGTTAAAGAAAAAAAGAAAGAAAGAAAGGAGGAGGATAAAGGGTTGTATGGAATAGGCAAGGAAGCCTCTCAGGGACCAGCAGTAACTCTGATGGATGGCTGGTGTAAGACATTATTATTTGTTATGTGAGTGTAGGGAGATGGCGGCCAAGCTGAGCAATACACCTGCTGGGCTCCAAGAAGCCAAAACAGCTGCACACATTGATTTAGAAGCTTGCTACTTGGGGCTCCAGGAACGAATCAAGCGACAGCTCATAAAAAAAGAGGGTTTTATGATTCTCCCCCCTCTTTCTGTAAGCAAACCACCACATCATATGTTTTCCTAACGCGGTCATAACTCAAAATTAAATCCCAGCCCAAGGTGTCAGCCTGGTGCCATGTCAGGATTCTAACGGCTTGTTTTAGAGGTAGCCATGGAGATGGTGGAGGAAGGACGGGGGGCAGGTCTTGGGAGGTGGGAAGGCGTACACAGTGCCCTTTGCTTCAGTGTGGCTTAGGCACTTAAGGACAATTAACCGTAGAGTTTTGTTTTAAAGAAGTGAGTTAAATAACAGTGTTTAGTTGGTGATTTTCTGCTAATTACAACATCATTTCATAGTGTTAAAATGCAAAGCACTGTACCATGGGGAGCTCCTCCTTGCCAAAGTGAGCAAGGGTGAGTTTTGCCACATGTACGCCATGGTGAAGCTCTGAGGGGCCCTCTGCCCCGTCTCACTCCACTGGTGGTTGAGTTTACAAAATGGAATGGAGTCAAATACTTCTGGTAAATGCTGAATGGAAATGCTTGGTCATGAAGAAAACAGAAGCTCGTTTAAAGGGCTATCAGATTCCTCCAAAGCTACAGACTGAATATGCATGGCCAGCGTGCTATGGGCCATGAAGATGTCAGATACGTCTCCATGCAACGCTCACCCAAAGGTGACGATGACAGTCTGTAGGATAAGCTCTTCTGTAGTATTTGATAGTGGTATGGATTTCATTCATTTATCAAAAAGTCACCAAATACCTCACCTTAAAAAACGGTATAATTAATGAAAGAATTAAGTCAGTGAAAAACATGGATTCATGTCTCATTGCTAATAGTTCTATAACAGCATAATCACAGCAAGAGAAAGTAAACTAATGCTATTCTTCCAAAGACCAAATCCTCATAATCCCAAAGTTCAGATATTAGACAAGGCTCTTACCTTGACATTTTTGCTTGTAGAGAAGTCATCCATCAACCCACTCTTTACCATCACTCGGGGGACAACACGTCTCCAGCCCAAACTCTCTCCTGAGTTCTCAATTCTGTATCTTCAGCTGCCTGTAGTACATTTCACTAAATTTCATAGTAACTTTTGAACTAATTATTCTCCCTCTTTTTCCCTACATCATTTTTTTTCTATTATCTGCTTTTATTTTGGCATCATCTTAGGTTTAGTCTTTAAAACTCAAAATATCAGATATAACTTTGGTTTCCTTTCTTGATTCAAGTAAATAGCACACACTCTTCTTCCTTCTTTCACAATGTCCCTCAAGTCTATAACTTCCTTCTTACCTCCGCTGTCATTTCCTTGTTCAGGACCACATTACCTCTTGTGTCAGGTGCAGCAATTGCTTTCCATTCAATCTCTGCTCCTCTAGTCTCTAAGCTGCCATTCCATCTAGCACTTACCGCACACCCACCCCTTGTTGCCAGGATAAACTTCCCCAATTATGACATGCTTCCAAAAGCTCATCACCCCGTATTTCCCACAAAGTAAAATCCATATGTTTTCACCTGGCATTTAAGGAACAATCTTGCCTTTAAAGCTCCATTCCCCACTGATAATGTATAAATATTCTGTTAGCAAAATAACATTAAATAATAATGAATAAAATTATCAAATGGATGTATCCATTACTGTACTGGGCATTTTACATACATGTTTTTTTTTCTTTCTATTCTTCCTGCATTCCTGTGAGGTAGGTGCTGTTATTATCTCTTTTTTCAGATGATGGAATTGAGGCACAAAGAAACTATGTATCTTGCTCAAGGGCACCAGTGGGGAAGCTGGAACTTGCCCTAGGCAGTTTATTTTGATCCTGCAAGCTCTTGGAACCCGTGCCACCAGTTTGCAACAGTTTACTCTGCCTCCTGAAGAAACCCTGTGCTGTATGACCTCACGGCCTTTGTTTGGCGACTTCCCTTTTCCAGGCTGCCTCCTTGCCTCCTTTCCTTAAATAATTTCAAACATTTTTGGAGTTCTTCTCAAACGTCTATTCCTCTGTTAAACACGGGTGTCCAAAAGGAATTCTTTTTGCTCAGAATTGATAATATTCACTGTCTCCACCATTCACTGACATCCGTGTCTTATTCTTCTGCAGATTCCCTTCATGACCTGTAGTAACTTCCACCAGCACTTAATGAATACAAATTGGCAGAATGATGAGTTCTGGCGTGAAGTATACCAGGGTTACCTTTCACAGCTAATCTCTCTCCTGGTATTAAAACTTAACTTTGCAGAACTTTACTTTTGTAAAAATCACCTTTTGACCTTCTTTGCTTCTAGCAATTTTATATATTAGGAATTGTAGCTTTTGAAAGAGATTATCTAGAGTGTGAATCATAGGGGTGGAAAAGTACATTCAGGGAAGCTGAGGACAGACATTGAATTTTAGCAGTGGTAGAGGAGGAAGAGAGTTTGACAAATCCCTCATCGTAAAGTATCTAACTATCTACCATCATCTGTTAAGATGGTGATGTTCCTGGGAGAAATGACATACTAAACTACCAAACCGAAAAAAAATGAGTTTGTTTATCAATGATTAGGATAAAAATGAATTATCATTTTACTGAGAGATTGGTATGAAATGTGCAGTTAGGAATGGGAGGAAAAGGAATAGTAGGTTTGCTTGCATGGAAATAGTAGGTTTGTGTTGCCAGGAAGCCTGGTTGCGGAAGGGGACAATATTTGATGGACAGCGACCAGAACAGTAAAGGAACACAAAGAGCCTAGAGAGAAACAAACTGGGAGATCGCTGCAAAAACAACATGGTAACAGGTTCCAAAGACACATTTGACTCTAGTTTACTCCTTACCTTTGTTAAATGAGTCATTTGGGCATTAAAGCTTCAAGTTCATTTAAGCAGGTCATATATGTATATCCTGAACCACAAATCACTTCATTCTGCTATCTTACTGCATCTCTGGGCTCAGCTGAATATTTCTATAATTAGTTATGTGACCAGGTAATGTATCAGGCCCTTCAGTTTTTCATATGAAATATGAATATGATCATAAAAATTGTATAAGTAATTGATACAAAGCATTTTACAGTATTTTACACATATAAAATACTTAATGCTACATAAGAGAGCTGTATTTCTGGGAATATGTTATTTAAGTATTTTCTTAGGAAGATTGAATTTTCCCATAGGACACTTCTAAAATTAATCTGCTGTATGAATAAAATTATTAAACCGTATGTCTGCATGGGAGCTACGAGACTGCCAGATTAAATGAATTGATGAGTTGTTTTCATTATGTCTATGACTCCCTCCAATCATAAGCATTTATTATTCTGCCTTTTTAGTGGCCTGTATCCCACATGGGATATTTTCAAAGCATTCCATTATCTTCTCTTAAAGCTTTATCTCCATTAGTAATACACTGAAGCCTATAGTTTTCAAAGCCCAGCCCAAGAATTTTCAATCCCTGATTTTTATTCATTCATTCCACCAGGAAACATTTATAGAATGTCTCTGATATGTCAGAATTAGAACTACATAGTGATGATTAAATGTGACAATAGCTTTATCTCATAGTCCTAGGTATTAAGATGTACCATCTGGCTGTCCTGGTTTGCCTCAGTCCAGTACATGACCATTGCACGACTCTAACAGTTGACAAATTCCTAGGAATTTTATTCTGTCATTAAATGTTATTTTTAATTAAAAAGTTTGTGACCATGTATGTATAAGTGACTTAAAGAATAATACTAAAAGAAGACCATATATGCACATTAGTCAGCTTAAAAAGAAATATATTTCAAAACAAGAACAAAAATAAACAATGGAACTGCATCCAACTAAAACTACATGAAACTAAATCGGCCTTCACATAGGAGTGGCAAAGAAAATCATCAACAAAATGAAAAGACAGCCTATGGAATGAGAGAAAATATTTGCAAGCCACGTATCTGACAAGGGGTTAATATCTAAAATATACAAGGAACTCATAAACTCAGTAGTGAAAAACAAAACAAATAACAAAAAGAACTTAAAAGTGGGCAAAGGACCTAAATAGACATTTTTCAAAAAAAGACATACAAATGGCTAACAGATGTATTAAAAAAATGTGCTCTATATCACTCTTCATCAGGGAAATGCCAATGAAAACCACAATGAGCTACCACCTCACACCTGTTAGGATGGCTATTCTCAAAAACACAAGGGATAACAAATGCCGGTGAGGATGTGGAGAAAAGCCAACCCTTCTGCACTGCTGGTGGGGATGTAAACTAGTCCAGGTACTATGGAAAAGAGTATGGAGGGTCCTGAAGAAATTAAGACTAGAACTATCCTATGACCCAGCAATTCCACTTCTGGATATACATCCAAAGGAAATAAAAACAGGATATCAAAACAATATCCACACGCCCATGTTCACTGCAGCATTATTCACAAAGCCAAGGTATGGGAACAACCTACATGTCCTTTGAAGGAAGAGTGAATATAGAAAATGCAGTGTCTTTCTCTCTCTCTCTCTCTCTCTCTTTCTCTCTCTCTCTCTCTCTCTCTATATATATATATGCACCATTAAAAAGTGTATATAAATAAGTAAATAACATTTATATATATTATATAAATATGTAACATATGTAACAAATATATAAATATATGTAGTTTTAAAAATAATATATATATAAATATATATATAATAAAATATATGAATATTAATAGAGAGAGGGCAAGATAGAGAAAAAGAGAGAGATAATGGAACATTATTCAGCTGTAAAAAATAGGGAAATTTTTTCATTTGAGACAACATGGATGAACCTGGAGGGCATTATGTTAAGTGAAATCAGATAGAGAAAGAAAAATACCACATGGTATCACTTATATATGGAATAAAAAAAAGAAAGTCAAGAACACATAGAAACAGAAAGTAAAAAAGTGGTTGACAGGGGCTGGAGGGTGGGGGAAATAATCAGAGGTTGGGATAAAATACAAATGTTCAGAGAAAAAAAAACCTCAACAATTCCTTTGAAGCTTCCTGTGCTCTCTTTCCAAATCACATCAACTCCCCTACTAGAAATAAATACTATACTGAAATTTTTGGAGGTTCAGTGTTGTTTATGACATTAATCTACATTGTTATGTGTTTGATAGTTTATTTTCTCTGTTATATACTGTTATATAATTTGTTTTTAAATTCTTCAGTGAATGGATATACGTGGGTGTTTGCCATTGTTTTTCATTTCTTTTTGTTTTTGTCTCACTTTGTTTTTTGCTATTAGGAATTCTGCCATGAATATTGTTATCCATCTTCCCTGTTAAAATAGAGGCAAGTTTTCCAAGAATGTGTACGTGGGGGTGGGATTAGCTATGTTGCAGGATATGTACTCTTTTAACTTTGCCGGGTAATGCTGAATTATGTCCCATCGTGTTTGTATCTAACTACTCTGCAACCAGCAGTAGATGAGTTCTCATTATTCCATACTCTTACTAAAGTGAGTGTCAACTTAGTTTCTGATAATCTGATGAGTGTAATGGGATATCACTGCAGCTTTGATATGCATTTGCTTGATTAGTAAAACTCTGTCCTCTCACATGTTTAATGGCCATTTGGGTTATTTCCTCTTCTGTAAAATGTTTACTCATTACATGTGACCATCTTTTTGATTTATCTTTTTCTTACTGACTTATAGATTGTGTTTGTGTGTGTGTTGGCTTTTTACTTTTATGTTTTGAATTTTGATGAACCGAAGTTCTTAATTTTAATGTAGTTAAATGTATCAATTACTTCTCTTTTGACTTACATTTTTTTTTGTACTTTTAAAAAAGTCATCTTCTATCTCAACAGCATGAAAATATTCTTTATCTAGAATTGACTTTTGTATATAATGGGAAGTAGGGATCCAATTTCAAGTTTTTTTCTCTATGGCAAACCAAGTATTCCAGCACTACCTATCTGTTACAGTTCAAGTGTCACTATCAGTGAGGATCTTCTGGACTCTTTATTTTGGTCCATTGATCCATTTGCTTATTTGTGAACCAATACAATGCTATCATAATAATACTTTTTAAAAGTCTTGACACAGAGAAATGATAATTCCCCCACAACTTTATCATTCGTGGTTTTGTTTCATATTTTTTCTCTTTGCTTTCCATATATATATATATTTGGAAATATACATATATGTAGAAATAGATATATACATCTTTTATTTAATTTATTTAAATTAAGTTCTGCATAGGTAATACACTTACAGGTTTAAAAATCAAAAAGCATTAAGGAGTACACCATGAAATTTCATCCTCCTGTCCCTAATACCCAACTACCCAGTTGTATCCCTGTAAACAGTTGTTAGTTTCTTCAGGATTCTCCCAAAGGCACCCAGGACATTTTATATATATCCAGCATATATGTGGATATAATCTCTCTTCTGTCATGACCATAAGTACTGTTCTGGGATGTTCCATATTTTACTTTATCTCTAATAATAGATTTGTATAGGTTTCTTATTAATACATAAAGAGCTTCCTTCATTTTTCTATGGCTAAAAAATATTCCATTCTAAGAACATACCATATTTATCAGTCTGCTAGTGACTGAGCTTTTATGTCTTTTTCAATATTTTACAACTGGAAAAAAGCTGAAATTACTAATTTTTAACATATATTTCACACAATGCAACTCTTTCTGTATAGGATAAATCTCAATAAATAAAATTCTCTATGCATTTACAATTTTGATAGATATTACTACCAATTTGTGTTCCTAAAAGCAATCTAAGAAAGTGCTTATTTCTCCATAATTGCCAGCATACTGTTAACAGACTTTGCCTTTGGCGCAACTTAAGTGAAAAATGGCATAATAGTGAATCTTTAAATAACAAAATGTTATTTACCATAGGAAAAATGTATGTATCTTCATATGTTTAAGAGCTATTTGTATTTCCATTTCTGTGACATGCATGTATATTAAAATAATTCTTCTCCATTTTTCTATTGGACCTATTCATTTTTGAATAACAACTTTATAGTTCCTTAATCTATATTAATGAAATTTGTCCTTTGTGATCAGTGTAGAAGATATTTCCCCCCAATTTATAATTTCTCTTTAGATTTTTTTTCTTCATCATGATTTTCTGCCACACAGGTTTTAATTTTTGTGTTGTTAAACTTACCAGTATTTTTTGTTATGATTTGTGTTTAGTATATAGTTAGAATACTCTTCTTCATGCTTTTACTATTATAAAAATGCTCCCATAATTTCTTATAGCACTTTTTGGTTTCATATTCCTAATTTGAATATGTTCTTCATTCGGAATTAACCCCGGTAAAATGTAAGGTATGGATCAAAATAAATCTACTCTAGATAACTACCCAATTCTTCAAATAGATTTATTAAATAGTGAATCTTTTCTTCACTGATTTGATATATTACATTTGTCATATACTGTATCAGTTATACATTGTTGCATAACAAAAAATTCAAGTACTTTATTTGCTTACATCTCTATGGGTCAACAATTTGGACCAGGCTCAGCTAGGTACTTGTACTGCTAGTTTCATCTCAGGTCACTCATGTAACTGGGGACTGATTGGTCTGGAGGGTTCCTGCTGCTTTCCTAAAATTTATCTTCTTATTTATAATTTCTAAAAATGTATTATTTTAGGTTTTCCAGGTAAACAATCATATTATCCACACATAACTGTAATTTTCTTCCTCCTTTCTAACTTCTACAATTTAAATTTCTTTCTATTGTCTCATTGTTTTTTTTTTCAGTATTTCCAAACTATGTTAAATAATGGTGGTGAGAATGGGCATCCTTCCTCTGTTCTTTTTAAAAACAGCTTTATTCCTTGCATCCCTGGAATAAATCCCACTTGGTCATGATGGATGATCTTTCTGATGTATTTTTGGATTTAGCCTAATATTTTGTAGAGGATTTTTGCATCTGTGTTCATCAGGGATATTGGTTTCTAATTTTCTTTTCTTGTGGTGTCTTTGTCTGGTTTTGGTATTAGAGTGATGCTGGCCTCATAGAATGAGTTTGCAAGTATTCCTTCCTCTTCTACTTTTTGGAATGCTTTAAGAGGGATGGGTATTAGCTCCTCTTTAAATGTTTGGTAGAATTTGGTTGTGAAGCTGTCTGAACCCGAGATTTCGTTTTGGAGGAGTTTTTGATTATCAATTTGATTTCATTGCTGGTGGTACACATACACAATGGAATATTATTCAGACATAAAAAGAAAAGAAATCCTGCCATTTGTAACAACATGGATGGATCTAGAAGGTGCCATGCTTAATGAAATAAGCCAGGTGAAGAAAGACAAATGCTATATGATTTCACTTATTTGTGCAAGATAAGAACAAAGCAAAACAGAAGGAACAAAACAAACTCATAGACACTGAGAAATGACAAGCGGTTACCAAGGGGGAGGGGAGTGGGTCGGGGGGAGGGGAGGGGGAGAGGGACTGTTGAACCACTGTAATGTACATTTGATGATAATTTCAGAAAAGTATATAATGCAATTGCAGCTTAAAAACGCCCAGTAAGGTATAACTGATTAAACAGAAATGTGTATTTAATGTGTACAATTTGATGAGTTTGGACATATGTGAATTCACATGATATGATCACCACAGAGTAGTAACATATTCAACACCTCCCAGATTTTGCTTATGTACCTTTGTTTATTTTTAGTGCTAAGAACATTTAACATGAGATCTATCCTCTTAAATTTTGAAGTGCACAATACTGTATTGCTAATTATAGCCACTATGTGGTACAGCAGATCTCTAGAATTTATTAATCTATTATGCTGAAACTTTATACCCACTGAATAACAGCTTCCCATATTTCCTACCCTCTAGCCTGTGGCAACTGCTATTATATTCCCTACTTCTATGATTTTGATGACTATTTTAGATACTCATGTAAATGGAATCATGCAGTATTTGTTCTTTTATGCCTGGCTTATTTCACTTAGCAAGTACCCTACAGGTCCATCCATGTTGTCTCAAATGACAGGATTTCCTTCTTTTAAGGCTGAGTAATATTCCACTGCATGTCCATACCACATTTTCTTAATTCATTTATCTATTGATGACCGCTCAGGTTGTTTCCATATCTTACTACTGTGAATAAAGCTACAGTAAACCCAGGAGTGGAACTCTCTCTTTGAGATCCTAATTTCATTTGGACATATATCCAGCAGTGGGTTGTTGGATCATATGGTAGTCCTATTTTTAGTTTTTTAAGGAACCTCCATACTGTTTTCCATAGTGGCTGTACTAGTTTACATCCCCACCAACAGTGTACAGGGTTCCAATTTCTCCACAGCCTTGTCAACACTTACATTTTATTTACCATCCTAACAGATGTGAGATGATATCTGATTGTAGTTTTGATTTTCATTTCCCTGATAATTAATGGTGTTGAGCATCTTTTCATAGACCTGTTGTCCATTTGCCTGTCTTTGGAGAAATGTCGGTTCAAATCCTTTGCTCATTTTTAAAATACAGCTATTTAGGGCCACTATCCAAAAGACAAGAAGTAATAAGTATTAGCAAGGATGTGGAGAAAAAGGAACCCTCCTACCCTGTTGGTGGGAATATAAATTGATGTAGCCACTGTGGAAAACAGTACGGAGGCTCTTCAAAAATCTAAAAATAGAAATACCATGTGACCCAGTAATTCCATTTCCAGGAATGTACCTGAAAAAAACAAAACCCCTCATTTGAAAAGATAAATACACTCCTATGCTTATCGCCACATTATTTATAGTAGCCAAGGTATGGAAGTAACCAAAGTGTCCATCAATTAATGAATGATGGGTAAAGAAGAGGTGGTACACATATACAATGGAATATTATTTGGCCATAAAAAAAATCTTGCTGTTTGTGACAACATGGATGTACCTGGAGGGTATTACACTGACTGAAATAAGCCAGGCAGAGAAAGACACATACTGTATGATTTTATTTATTTGTGGAATCTAAAAACAAAATAAAACAAAATGAACAAAATAGCAGTAGACTCATAGATACTGAGAAGTGACTGGTGGATACGATAGGGCAGGGATTGGAGTAGGTGGGAAGGGTGAGGGGCATAAGGAAACACAAAAATTCTCAATTAAGATATAAGTTGGTCTAAGGGATAGTAGTACAGTATGGCAAATGTAGCCATTGATCCTGTAACATGCTTCTGTGTTGACAGGGTAACTGCACTAGTCAGGGGAGGATTTAATAATATGGGTAACTGTTGTCAACACTGTGTTGAATACCTGAAACCAATATAAGATTGTATATCAACTATACCTCAATAAAAAAAATAGGGTTATTTGGCTTTTGTTACATATTTATAGGAGTTACTTATATAATTTGAAAATTAACCCCTTATCAGGTATAGCTTGCAAATGTATTCTTCCATTCTGTAGGTTGCCTTTCCATTTTGTTGACTGGTTCATTTGCTGTGCAGAAGCTTTTTACGACTTTGACTATTTTAGGTACCTCACATATGTAGAATCATGCATTATCTGTCTTCCTGTGACTGGCTTATTTCACTTAGCAAATGCCTTCCAGCTACATGATGTATTCCCATTTGTTTATTTTAGCTTTTGTTGCCTGAGCTTTGGGTGTCATATCCAAGAAACGATTTCCAAGACCAAAGTCAAAAAGCTTTTCTCTATGTTTTATTCGAGGAATTTTACTGTTTCATGTCTTACATATAAGTCTTTAGCCCATTTGTGTGGATTTTTGTTTATGGTGTAACGTAGGGGTCCAGTTTGATTCTTTTGCATGTATTCAGTTTCTGAACACCAGTTGTTGAAGAGAATATCTTCTCCCCATTGTGTGTTGCCGCCCCTATCAAACATCAGTGACAGTATATGTGTGGGTTTATTTCTGGACTCTCTGTTCTGTTCCATTGGTCTATATGTCTGTCTTTAGGCCAATACATTAGTAATTTAATTACTGTAGCTTTGTAATATATTTTGAAATCAGGAAGTGTGATGCCTACTCCTTTGTTATTTCTCAAGATCACTTTGTCTATTCTGGGTCTTTTGTGGATCCATATGAATTTTAGTATTGTTTTTCTATGTCTGTAAAAATGCCATTAGAATTTTGATGGGAATAACATTGAGTGTGTACATTGCTTTGGGCAGTACAGGTATTTTAACAATATTATGTCTTCTAATCTGTGAACACAAGATATTTTTCCTTTTACAAACACACCTAGTTTTACTGTCCTTCACCTTACTGTACTTTATAGGTACTGCATTTTTTACAAATTGAAAGTCAGCGCAACCCTGTGTCCAGCAAGTCTGTTGGCACCGTTTTCCCAATAGCATTTGCTCACTTAGTGTCTCTATCTCACATTTTGATAATTCTCACAATATTTCAAACTTCGTTATTATTATATTTGTTATTATGATCTGTGATAAGTGATTATGACTCACTAAAAGCTCAGATGAGGGTTAGCAATTTTTATCAATCAAGTATTTTTTTAATGCTCTTTTTACACATAATGCTATTGTACAACACTATAATACAGTGTTGTAAACATAACTTTTATATATCTTGGGAAACCAGTAAATTCATCTGACTCACTTTACTGAAATATTCACTTTATTGTGGTGGTCTGGAATCAAGCCTGTGATATCTCTGAGGTATGCCTATATTTGTTTCTTCTTCAATTCTTTCACCCATGTTTTGTAGTTTTTGAGGTACAAGTCTTTTACCTGCCACAACAGGAATATTAAGAGGGAAGTTTATAGCAATAAATATCTTCATTAAAAAAGAAGAAATATTTCGTATAAACAACCTGACATTACTCCTTAAGTGGTAAAAGAACAAGAACCCTAAAGTTAGCAAAGGGAATGAAACAATAAAGATAAGAGTAGAAATAAATGAAATTGAAACTAGGAAAACAATAGGAAAAATAAAGGAAAGCAATAGTTGGTGTTTTGAAAAGTTAAAATTGACAAACCCTTAGCTACACTAAGAAAAAAAAGAGGGAAAAATCAAATTAATAAAATCAGAAATGAAAGAGAAAACATTAGAACTGATACCACATAAATACTCAGGATCAGAAAAGATACTATGAATAGTCATGCCAACATACCAACAAATTGGATAACCTAGAAGTAAATAAATTCCTAGAAAAATACAACCTGTCAAGACTGAATACTGAAGAAACAGAAAATCTGACCAGACCAATAATGAAAAAGGAAATTGAATCAATAATCAAAATCCTACCAACACAGAAAATCCCAGGACCAAATGGCTTTGGTAGTGAATTCTATCAAACATTTCCAAAAGATTTAATACCAATCCTTCTCAAACTTTTCCAAAAAACAGAAGACAATGAAACACTTCCCTACTGATTTTATGAGGCTAGGATTACCCTGACACCTGGTACATAGGAAACACTAGAGAAATGTTAACATTATTATGTTGTTATTATTTTTCTCATTGAATCTGTTAATTATATTAAATTTAGTCTAATGGAACCCTCTTGCATTTCTTGAATAAATTTCATCTAGTTATTAGTCCTTTAATAACCTGCATTATATTGGTTAATATTGAATTTAGCATTCTTGCACTGATATTAATATATTCATTTAGTCTACAGTCTTCTTTTCTTAGGAAACTTTTACATGTTTTTGAATCAGTGTAAATATTTGTAAATGCATCCATTTTCTACATTCAGGAACAACTAGGAACCCCTTAAATATTTGGCAGAATTTCCCTACGAAATCATCTGGATCTAGAGTATTTTTTGAAGAAGTTGCTAACTGACAATTTCTATTTCTTCCATGGACATTGTTTTGATTTTCTGTTTCATCTAGAATTAGATCTTATAATTTTATTTTCCTAAATATCCAATTTAATCAAGTCTAAAATTTGTCTATGTAAGATTAAGTAAAGAATATCATAATCTTTTATTTTCCTCTAAGTCTGATTATTTTCTCACAATTTTTTATTTTGTGATTTTTGTGCTTTTTCTGTTTGTGCATTTTTCGTCACTTAGCAAAATGGGTAACTGGTAACCATTGTATTTTTTTCCCCAACTATCAGATTTGAATTTATTTTTTAATTACCTCTTTGATTTATCTATCATCTGTTATCTAGCTCAAATGTTTGCTTTTTCTCTATTAATTCCTTTCTATACTTCCCATTGTTTACATTTTTCCAAATTCTTAGGTTAAATACTTTTTACTCTTTAGTGTGGGTTAATATAAATATTTAAGATTATGAATTTTCTTATGAGCCCTTTTTTATTTCTCATCCCATTGTTCTGATATATAGCATTTTAGGAACTTCCATGTTTTAGATTTTCTGTAATTTGTATTTGGGTTTTCTCTTTTCTTTAAGAAGTCTATAAGTAAGAGCTTTATTTCCAGTTGATAAGATGTCTTTTTTTGGTTCTGACTTGGTATTAATTTCCAGTTTTATTGTATTACATTTAGAGGATATAATCTGAAAAGTTTTCACTTTGGAGAAGTTTTAAATTTTTCTTTGTGGCCTAATATTTGGTTAATTTTGGGAAATGTTTTATGGACCTTTGGTCTGTCTGCTCAGAGAATTATATAGTTAGGCTAATTAAAGTCTCAGCACTAGTTTGTTTCTACCAATTTCTCCTTATCTCTTATACTTACTGCTTCTTGGTGTTGATATTAAATTATTTGCTATAACTTTTATATTTATTGTTGACAGAAAATTTAACATTATAAGGTGCTCTACGTTTTTTAACTTGAATTTAATCTTATATTAAGACCATCACCTTCTTTTTGTTTGCATCTACCTAGTATATATTTGCAGTCTTTGATTATCAGTCTTCTTTCAGTAGCTTTATTTTAGGTGTGTGCTTTGTTTTTCACATCAGTATGAGTTTTGCTTTGTTATCCAACTGGAAAAACTTTTGCTTTTATTAGGTACAAATGGTTCATTACATTTACTCATTTAACATATGTTTATTTTTAGCTTTGCCTATTAATTTCCTGATTTTTTCATTTTAATGGTTTTTAAAGGACCTTGCTTATTTTCTTTTTTTAAGTACTTATTTTAATATTTAGGGAGATTTGCTTCTGGATATACTTTATTAATATTTTGTAGCCATTCCCATTCCCCGTGTATATATTTTCCTGAATTGCAGAAGCTGGAAATAAACAAAAAACTCCATTTTCATTTCTTTTCTCCTGCTAGGTTTGATTGGAAGTTAGTTTTCTCCAGAATAAACCAGGAGTCAGTGACAAGAATTTGAGTAAACAAGAGGACCGAGTGGCACCAGTGGAGTGGCAAGTAAAACGGTAGGTGTGTGAGTGTTTGTGTCTGCACTGATCTCCTGGACTTTAGACCCACTGAGTATTATTGGACTAATGGTATTACTGATCTGGCCTTCCTTAAAATAGGTGACCCTTTGTCTCTGACTTGTCAGACATAAAGAACCTCAGTATCATGTATCTCCCTCATGATGAACCAGAATCCAGCTCTAGCCATGTAATCTGTCCTTTTCAATTTTTAAACCACAGATGATAATTCCTAATAATTGGCTGAGCAGACATTCTCTAGCTTGGAGAAGTTAACTTCAAGGACAACATCCTAAGGGAAACCTGGCTGTCTGACAGACTATCATAACCTTGCACATGTAATCAAGAGGAAAGAACAAGGTCATATCATTGAATATGCCATGGCAGGTGTCATTGCATATGCCAGCTTTGGATGAGAGCAATTTCATGGAGGTTGAGGGCAGAAGGAAAAAAAAAATCAAAGTTGGAACTAAATGGTTAGAGGACAAATGAGCAATAAGTATATACTAATTTTTCCCAAAGTTTGAGAGAAAGTGGAAGAAACAAATAGGGTGCTCACAAGAACAAAGTGGGAGAAGGAAGGAAACATTTTAAAATGGAAATTGTTGGAAATTTCCATTATAATGGATAAAAACTGAGTAAAAGGAAAGAGAATGAGGATAGTGAAGAAAAGAGATAAATGATAGAAGTTGTCTAGGTGGATCTAGAGCATGGGCAGAATGATTAACTTCAGGCATGAAGAGGATACTGCATCTATCATGTTGCGGAAATGTAGGCAGTTGGTTAAGTCTGTACCTTTTGTGTTAGAATGTTGACTAAGTTCTTGTTTATTTGCTTCTATTTTCTTTGTGACAAGTGGGATAAGGTCATCAGGTGAGAGAGTAAGAAAAAAGAAGTGTGGCTTGGAATCTAAACAGTTTGGAAAAGATTTCGAATAGCTCCTTTGGATAATAGGCACAAAAGAGATGGTAGGAAATTTTGAAAATCAAGGTTCCTTGCAGCAATCCTGACCCTACCCTGGAGGCACTTAGCAAATTTTAGTCCACGTTATGATATTAAACAAGTTCACTTTTAAGGCTGCCCAGCCCTGTTGTGAGGTCCCCAAGTATGACTAATTGGTTTCTGTTTCTAAGAGCCTGTCCTCCTGTTTTCTCAAGTCCTTAGTATTGGCCTTCTGGTTTGTTCTCAGAACTGAGTTCTTCTTTTTACTGAACTCTTGTTCCTAAATTCCTGGACTAATGACCCATCTGTTGCCTTTGTATGTCAGTAATTTTTTGATGCATAACAAAACAAACCATTCCCAAACTTAGTGGCTTAAAACAATAACCATTAATTTAGCATGTCATTCTGTGTGTTGGCAGTTTGGACTTGGCTTGGCTGAGTGGTTCTTCCACTGACTTTGGCCAGGCTTGCTCATGTGCTACAGGCAGCTGCTTGTCACTCAGATGGTTCTGCTACTGTTGATTGGCAGATATCCATTGGCTTGGGTGATAAGGGTGACAAGGACATGCATCTCTCATCATGCAATAGACTAGCCTAGGAACCTTCACATGGTGGCAATCGCCAGGGTTCCAAGAACGGTAACAGAGAAGACAATCCCCAAAGAGCAAGTTATTTTCAAGCATCTATTTAAAACACGTTCTCCAAAATGAGTCAAATGGTCAAATGCGTGGAGAATCGGTGAATGAAGAATAGATCCCATCTGTTGCTGATGGGATGAACTAGAAAGTTTACAGTGCAAAAGAGCCATTTTTATAATCAAAAACACTACACTTCCTGGCAAATTTGATACATGCCTTCCTCTTACTAGTCAGCCCCACATCAGGTGCCAGTTCCTGTGGCTTGGGGCAGTTACTTACCCACTGGCAGATCTCCATGATGCTATCTATCTGGAATCCTTAATGGTATATATGGATTCCCCATTCCTGTGTTCACTCACCTGATAGCATACCCTTTCACATTATTTTAAATACCCTCCACTGCATCTCCATGGTTACTGGGATCTTGTATTCTCTGGGATATAAAACACACAGTGGGTCTCTTGTCTATCAGATTACACTGCTTTTAGCAATGGTGGCTAGATAAGTATGCTGCATTTCCTTCCCAGTCTCTATGTTGCCTCTGCTGCATTCTGCCTTTATCCATTTTACACTCTTTGCCAATACATCTTTTCACTCCATTTTCCCCTCTATTTACTTTCTGGCCACAGATACACTCCCCTGTCTGCTTCACTTAGGTTTGAATAGCCAGTATGCCTCAACTAACATGATACTCCTAAACTCATCCTAAAATGATACAGAATATCAAATTGTTCAGAGAATGGAGTAAACTCAGCCAACCCTTGCTTAACACTTTTCTAACAATTGAACTAGCAGCAGAACAGGAAATTTTGCTGGAGTACATTATACTGTCAGTCTGCAGTTTGCTTTTAGTATAAGTACAATTGATCTATTATACCTCCACATCGTTTTGATCTTGAGGGTGTGTGTGTGCATGCGTGTGCAAGAATATGTAAAGACAAAAGACAGTAGGAGGCACAGCAAATGAACCACGAAGGGAAAGGAAAAACATGAAAGGGAATTCAAAGGAGAAAGTGTGTGAAGACAGATGCCTCATACTAGAGGCCTGTAAATTTGTAAGCATGGGTGTAAAGTTGTCCATGATACGCTTAAGTTTTATCAGTCACTCAACATGTGTTTATTGGGTGTCTGCTATGAGACCCACCTCAATCTAGAGGCTATGAAGTTGACCCCAGGGGCAAGCATTGCACTGGATATAAGTCTATCACTGGCCTGGTTCAGCCTTTTTGGAGAAAGATTCTGGCACAAGAAAAGGTGAAGGAGAGAAGCCAGGAGGCTCCCACATGCAACCTCAGCTGATTGAAACCATATTCTCTCCTGTGAAATACTCATTCTGACTTTACTGTTAGGAGATAAAACATCATTCTTCCCTCCTCTACATGTGGGGATGTTTTACAGATAATGTGGCTTTTACTGGAGAGATCCTCTCTGTAAGACAGAGCCTTCTCCCTGTTCCTCTCAAGCATGAAGAGCAGGGAAGGGCCAGGAAAGAAGGTTCAGCTGGGAGCTCCTGGGAATGACTTCCCACTTCAGGAAGTGTCAGGTGAAAACTCTAGATCTTCTTTCTCATTCTGTTTTTGTTCCTTTCAGAAGATAAGCCTCTCAACTTCAAATCAAGATTGAATGGCCTGCCTCGCATCAGGAAGCCAAGTATAAAAGTGGAATAGAGTCTACCTCTCTTCTTCCAACTGTAAAACTAACATTTTCCACAGAAGTACAGTGAAGGAGAAGCGATTTCACTCTCAAACTCCAGGGTTCTTTCACCTAAGTTGTTTATTTTTGTTAGCAATAAAATTAAAAATATTCCGTATCTCCTATATGGCAAACAGGCCATTAGGTAACTGACAGGAAAAAATATGCTCTTATTTAATGCTCACAACAAGTGAAAAATGCCATCTTATTTGATGCTCATTAAATAAGGCGCTAATTATTCCTACTTTGGAGATGAATACAACAAGATTACCAAAGCCCATGGGCTATTCAAAGCCAATGAACAGGGAAAGCCCTGAATGTAAAGTCAGAAGCTTGGGTTCCAATTCCACCTCTGCCATGTACGAATTGACTGTGAACCCACTTTGGCCAGCCCACTGAGCATCTTTTTTTTTAATTAATTTATTTTTTCTATTTTGGTATCATTAATGTACAATCACTTGAAAAACATTATGGTTACTAGACCCCCTATTATCAAGCCCCCCCACATACCCCACTAGAGTCACTGTCCATCAGTGTGGTAAGATGCTATAGAATCATTACTTGTCTTCTCTATAAGTACTGCCTTTCCCATGTCACCTGCCGCTGCATTACTTGTGTTAATTGTAATGCCTCTTTTCCCCCCTTGTCCCTCCTTTGCCACACATCCTCCCCAGTCCCTTTCCCTTTGGTAACTGTTAGTCCATTCTTGGGTTCGGAGTCTGCTGCTGTTTTGTTCCTTCAGTTTTTTTCTTTGTTCTTATACTCCACAGATGAGTGAAATCATTTGATACTTGTCTTTCTCCGCCTGGCTTATTTCACTGAGCATAATACCCTCTAGCTCCATCCATGTTGTCGCAAATGGTAGGATTTGTTTTCTTCTTATGGCTGAATAATATTCCATTGTGTATATGTACCACCTCTTCTTTATCCATTCATCTACTGATGGACACTTAGGTTGCTTCCATTTCTTGGCTATTGTAAATAGTGCTCTGATAAACATAGGGATGCATCTGTGTTTTTCAAACTGGGCTGCTGCATTCTTAGGGTAAATTCCTAGGAGTGGAATTCCTGGGTCAAATGGTATTTCTATTTTGAGTTTATTGAGGAACCTCCATACTGCTTTCCACAATGGTTGAATTAATTTACATTCCCACCAGCAGCGTAGGAGGGTTCCCTTTTCTCCACATCCTCGCCAACATTTGTTGTTGCTTGTGTTTTGGATGTTGGCCATCCTCACTGGTGTGAGGTGATATCTCATTGTGGTTTTAATCTGCATTTCTCTGATGATTCGCGATGTGGAGCATCTTTTCATGTGCCTGTTGGCCATCTGAATTTCTTCTTTGGAGAAGTGTCTGTCAGATCTTCTGCCCATTTTTTAATTGGTTTATTTGCTTTTTGTTTGTTGAGGTGCATGAGCTCTTTATATAATTTGGATGTCAACTATATCGGATATGTCATTTATGAATATATTCTCCCATACTGTAGGATGTCTTTTTGTTCTACTGATGGTGTCCTCTTCTGTACAGAAGCATTGTAGTTTGATATAGCCCCACTTGTTCATTTTTACTTTTGTTTCCCTTGCCCAGGGAGATATGTTCATGAAGAAGTTGCTCATGTTTATGTCCAAGAGAATTTTGCCTATATTTTTTTCTAAGAGTTTTATGCTTTCATGACTTACATTCAGGTCTTTGATCCATTTTGAGTTTACTTTTGTGTATGGAGTTAGACAGTATTCCAGTTTCATTCTCTTGCATGTATCTGGCCAGTTTTGCCAACATCAGCTGTTGAAGAGGCTGTCATTTCCCCATTGTATATCCATGGCTCCTTTAACATATATTAATTGACCATATATGCTTGGGTTTATATCTGGGCTCTCTATTCTGTTCCACTGGTCTATGGGTCTGTTCTTGTGCCAGTAACAAATTGTCTTGATTACTGTGGCTTTGTAGTAGAGCTTGAAGTCAGGGACCATAATTCCCCCTGCTTTATTCTTCCTTCTCAGTATAGATTTGGCTATTTGAGGTCTTTTTTCATTCCATATGAATTTTAGAACTATTTGCTCTAGTTCATTGAAGAATGCTATTGGTATTTTGATAGGGATTGCATTGAGTCTGTAGATTGCTTTAGGCATGATGGCCATTTTGACAATATTAATTCTTCCTAGCCAAGAGCATGGGATGAATTTCCATTTATTAGTCTCCTCTTTTAATTTCTCTTAAGAGTGTCTTGTACTTTTCAGAGTATAGGTCTTTCACTTCCTTGGTTAGATTTATTCCTAGGTATTTTATTCTTTTTGATGTGATTGTGAATGGAATTGTTTTCCTGATTTCTCTTTCTGCTAGTTAACCATTATTGTATAAGAATGCAACAGATTTCTGTGTATTAACTTTGTATCCTGCAACTTTGCTGAATTCAGATATTAGATCTAGTAGTTTTGGAGTGGAGTCTTTAGGGTTTTTTATGTACACTATCATGTCATCTGCAAACAGGGACAGTTTGACTTCTTCCTTACCAATCTGCATGCCTTTTACTTCTTTGTGTTGTCTGATTGCCATGGCTAGGACCTCCAGAACTATGCTGAATAAAAGTGGCGGAAGTGAGCATCCTTGTCTTCTTCCCGATCTTAAAGGAAAAACTTTCAGCTTCTCGCAGTTAAGTATTTTGGCTGTGGGTTTGTCATATATGGCCTTCATTAGGTTGATGTACTTGCCCTCTCTACCCATTTTGTTGAGAGTTTTTATCATGAATGGATGTTGAATTTTGTCAAATGCTTTTTCAGCATCTATGGAGATGATCGTGTGGTTTTTGTCCTTCTTTTTGTTGATGTGGTGGATGATGCTGATGGATGTTCAAATGTTGTACCATCCTTGCATCCCTGGGATGAATCCCACTTGATCATGATGAATGATCTTTTTCATGTATTTTTGAATTCGGTTTGCTAATATTTTGTTGAGTATTTTTGCATCTATGTACATCGGGGATATTGGTCTATAATTTTCTTTTTTTGCGCTGTGTTTGCCTGGTTTTGGTATTAGAGTGATGTTGGTCTAATAGAATGTGTTTGGGAGTATTCCCTCCTCTTCTCCTTTTTGGAAAACTTTAATGAGGATGGGTATTAGGTCTTCACTAAATGTTTGATAAAATTCAGCAGTGAAACCATCTGTTCCAGGTGTTTTGTTTTAGGTAGTTTTTTGATTACCAATTCAATTTCTTTGCTGGTAATTGGTCTATTCAGATTTTCTATTTCTTCATGGGTTGTATTTTTCTAGAAAGTTGTCCATTTCTTCTAAGTTGTCCAGTTTGCTAGCATATAATTTTTCATAGTATTCTCTCGTAATTGTTTGTATTCCTGTGGTGTCCATAGTGACTTTTTCCTTTCTCATTTCTGATTCTGTTTATGTGTGTACACTCTCTTTTTTTCTTGATAAGTCTGGCTAAGGGTTTATCTATTTTGTTAATTTTCTCAAAGAACCAGCTCCTGCTTTCATTGATTCTTTCTTTTGTTTTATTCTTCTCAATTTTATTTATTTCTGATTTAATCTTCCTTATATCCCTCCTTCTACTGCCTTTGGGCCTCATTTGTTGTTCCTTTTCAAGTTTCATTAATTGTGAGTTTAAAGTGTTCATTTGGGATTGTTCTCCTTTCCTGAGGTAGGTCTGTATTGCCATATATTTCCCTCTTAGCACAGCTTTCGCTGCGTCCCACAGATTTTTCGGTGTTGAATTATCATTGTCATTTGTCTCCATATATTGTTTGATCTCTCTTTTTATTTGGTCATTGATCCATTGATTATTTAGGAGCATGTTGTGAAGCCTCCATGTGTTTGTGGGCTTTTCCATTTACTTTGTGTAATTTATTTCTAGTTTCATATCCTTGTGATCTGAGAAGCTGGTCGGTACAATTTCAATATTTTTGAATTTACTGATGTTCTTTTTGTGGCCTAGTATATGATCTATTCTTGAAAATGTTTCATGTGCACTTGAGAAGAATGTGCATCCTGTTGCTTTTGGATGGAGTGTTCTGTAGATGTCCGTTATGTCCATCTGTTCTAGTATGTTGTTTAGTGCCTCTGTCTCTTCTTTTGTTTTCTGTATGGTTGTTCTGTCCTCTGGAGTAAGTGGTGTATTGAAGTCTCCTAAAATGAATGCATTGCATTCTATTTCTCCGTTTAATTCTGTTAGTGTTTGTTTCACATATGTAGGTGATCCTGTGTTGGGTGCATAGATATCTATAACAGTTATATCCTCTTGTTGGACTGACCCCTTTATCATTAAGTAATGTCCTTTCTTGTCTCTTGTTACTTTCTTTGTTTTGAAGTCTTTTTTGTCTGATACAAGTACTGCAACTCCTGCTTTTTTCTCCCTATTAGTTGCATGAAATATCTTTTTCCATCCCTTTACTTCAGTCTGTGTATGTTTTGGGGTTTGAAGTGAGTCTCTTGTACGTAGCATATAGATGGGTCTTGTTTTTTTATCCATTCAGTAACTATGTCTTTGGATTGGTGCATTCAGACCATTTACATTTAGGGTGATTATCCATAGGTATATACTTATTACCATTGCAGGCTTTAGATTCGTCATTACCAAGGGTTCAAGGGTAATTCACTTACTATCTGACAGTCTAATTTAACTCACTTCATATGCTATTAAAAACACAGCCTAAAGCTCTTTTTTTTTACTCCTTTTTCTTCATCCTCCATTCTTTGTATGTTATGAATCATATTCTGTACTCTTTGTCTATCCCTTGCATGACATCTATTTAGCCTTAGGAATACTTCCATCTATAGGAGTCCCTCCAAACTGCACTGTAGAGTTTGTTTGTGGGAGGTAAATTCTCTCAGCTTTTGCTTATCTGAAAATTGTTTAATCCCTCCTTCAAATTTAAATGATAACCTTGCTGGGTATAGTATTCTTGGTTCAAGACCCTTCTGCTTCATTGCATTAAATATATCATGCCACTTCCTTCTGGCCTGTAAGCTTTCTGTTGAGAAGTCTGATAGATAGCCTGATGAGTTCTCCTTTGTATGTGATGTTTTTTCTCTCTCTAGCTACTTTTAAAAGTCTGTCTTTATCCTTGATCTTTGCCATTTTAATTATTATATGTCTTGATGTTGTCTTCCTTGGGTCCCTTGTGTTGGGACATCTGTGCACCTCCATGGCTTGAGAGACTATCTCCTTCCCCAGATTGGGGAAGTTTTCAGCCATTACCTCCTCAATGACACTTCCTATCCATTCTTCTCTCTCTTCTTCTGGTACCCCTATAATGCAAATATTGTTCCATTTGGATTGGTCGCACAGTTCTCTCAATTTTCTTTCATTCTTAGAGATCCTTTTTTCTCTCTTTGCCTCAGCTTCTTGTATTCCTCTTCCCTAATTTCTATTCCATTTACCAACTCTTGTACTACATCTAATCTGCTTTTAAATCCCTCCATTGTATGTTTCATTTCTGATATGGAATTTCTTAATGATTGAATCTCTGAGTTAAATTCATTCTTGAGTTCTTGAATATTTTTCTGTACCTCCATAAGCATTTTATAATTTTTATTTTGAACTGTCTTTCAGGAAGATTGGTGAGTTCAGTTTCAGTAGGCCCTTTTTCTGGGGTTTGTGAGATTTTGGTCTGAACCATGTTCTTTTGACATTTCATATTTCTGTGTGGTGCGCACTAGTGCACAGAAACTCCAATCTCTGGGGCTGCTCATCCCCTAGAGTGAGGTTGGTTGTCGTTGGGGAGTGGAGCTGATGCCGGGGGGAGGAAAGATCTGTTTCCTGATTCCTGTCTGTGGTGCCTGTCTCCAGTGTCAGAGCCAGTGGGCCGAGCACACTTGTGTAAGCCTCTGTGCTCTGCATCTCTAGCTGTTGTAGGCGGGGCCTCCCTCTGGCTGGCCTGACGCCAGCGCAGTGACTGCCGTTTTGCGTGCAGGTGCCGGCAGCCCAGGAGGAAGGCTCGGCAGGCTGCATGTCACAAAGGGGGGCCTCGGTGCTGAGTAGGCAGCCAGGGGGTGGAGCACCTGAAGCCCCTCAAAGTTCCCAACCAGCTGGGCAGAGCACGCCTTGTCCAGCTCTCCCTTCTCCTGTGCAGCAAGCTCCATGCAACCCCCGCCCCTTCAGCTGCCCCTCACTGCTAGGAAGCCTCTCAGACTGCCCGCCCCTCCTCTGACACAGAGCTGTCATATTTGGATCCCATCCTCCACAAACGGCCTGAATGTCAATCTCCCAGGCCCTCCACCCGTCCAAGTTCCCCAACGGCCAGAGCACCACAGAATATAGGCTTCCGCTCACAAAGCAGATCTCCAGGGCTAGGTGTCCAGCAGTCTCCAGCTTCCACCCCCTCCCCACTCCATTTCTCTTCCTCCCGCCAGTGAGCTGGTGTGGGGAAAGGGCCTGGGTCCCGCTGGATTAAGGCTTTCATATGTTACCCTGTTTTGTGAGGACTGCTCTGTTCGTGAGGTCTGTGTGAAGTCTGGTTCGGCCTTCTTTCTTCTTGCTGTTTTAGGATTAATTGTATTAATTAACTATATTTTTGTACTACTTGGGGTTTGGGAGGAGTTCTCTGTGTCACCTCTCATGCCACCAACTTGAATCTCCCCCACTGAACACCTTTAAGCATCAGTGTCTTCATCTGTAAATAGAGAATACCCAAACACAGAATTAGTATGGTGATGAAATAAGATGATACAGTTGAACATTGATTCAGTCATTCAACAAATTTTATTTGTGGCCTTTTTCCCCTGCTGCACACAGTGGATGCCGTAGTGATCAAACTTGACATGATTCCTGCCCCGTTGGAGCTTTCAGTTTATTGGGAGAGACAAATAACTAAGGCTGGGACAAGGGGAGGGGAACGAGGCACTTGCCTCTGGTGTGACAATTAGGTGCTGCCAAAAACTCAGTCATCAAGATCAACGATATTTTAGTGCAATATTTAAAAAATAAAAATTAATGCAAAAATTCCATGAAGAAAAAAATCAAAAAATTAAATAATGTCATGGTCATTATTTCTAACATTTCCTTTTGCCTCAGGCTCCAGTATGGTTCAGCATGGTGCTTCATATAACAAATAAGTATAAACACAAAAATGAAAACAAATATGTGTATGTAAGAATTTTAGCTGATAAAGAATGGGGGGATGAGTCCTGGAGGAGGGAACATTTGCAAAGTCCCTGAGGTGCGAAAGCGCAAGAAAGTGGGTGTTGTTGGACTGTGATGGGCAGTGTGGGCCAGTGTTGGCCAATGATGGACTGTGATGCCCCAGGACCAGTTACACAGGGCTAGGTGGCCCCAGGAAAGGACGGGATTATATTCTAAGTGCAATGGAAAACCACAGAAGGTTTTAAGCAAGGAAGCGAGTTATGTCTGTTTTTAAAAATATTATTCTGGCTGCTAAGTAAAGAAGAGATTGTTAAGGCAAGAGCAGAAGCATGAAGACCAGCCGAGGAGCTACTGTGACAGTCCAGGCCAGAGAGGAACATCTTTGCCTGTACTAGTACGGTTACTCATGTATCATGCTAGGTACAAGGAGTACAGTGTGGGCTTTGTCACCCTCTAACCGTATGGCCCTCAGCAAATTGTTTTGCCTCTCTCATCTGTAAAGTGGAGAAAATAATAATGATGACGGCACAGGGTTGTTATAAGAATTAAGTTAGAAAATGTTATGTAAAAGGCTGGGAGTGGCAAATCGTAGGTAATGAAAAACATATTTGTTTAATGACTACTTCATACTTATCTTCATATTTCTGTCAGTGTCTTCTTGTAGGTGCTCAGTAAAGATGTGGTGCATTAAAATGTTGTTACTGACATACACCCAGTGCCTTATACACAGAGTTATTTTTTTCATTAGTGGGGATGATTCTGTTAATGATATTTCTTACTATTTCTCAGACTTATCCCTTGCTCTCCAACTCCACCCTAATTCTGGCTTTCATACTCTCTTGGATAAACTACTGCAATAACGTATAACTCTTCTCCCTGGCTCCAGACTCCTTCCATCCCAGTCTGCCCTACGTACTGCTACAAGCCTTGTTTTTCTAAATACGGGCCAGTTCATGTAATTCCCCTTCTCAAAAGCCTGCTGAGCCTTCTTAATGCCAAAGAATTAAGCCCAAATTCCTTAGTGTGATGCTCGAAAAATTCTCCACAATCAAGCTGGTCTTTCCATTTCGGCTACCCATCCCATAATGCCTCTCTGTTCTGCTTGCTATTCACAAAATACACTCTCAAGCCTCCATGCTCTTGTTCAGAGTTCCCTCTGTAAGAAATGCCATCAGCCTGTAAATGTTCATCTAACAGGACCCGGCTAAAGTGCCACCTCCTCTGGGATGCACTCTCTGACCCTGCAATAAGTACTTCAAGAAGCAAATCTCTCCCTTTCCTACAGTGCTTTAAATTCCCATCAATCATTTGGTGCTCTGCACATCACCCATGATCCACATCTCATCTCAGGGTGAAATGAAGAAACATGGCTCCAGATAATGGTTAAAATAGTTGTAGGTCATTTAGCAGAGTAATCAAGAGTAGATTTCTGTGAATCTGGCAGACTTGCTCCAAATCCCAGCTAGCTATATAGACTTAAAAATGACTTGACCCCTCTGGTCCTCAGTTTCTTTATCTGTAAAATGGAAATAGGAAGCCCTAATCATTGTACTGTCATGAAGATTACATTAGAAACATGTATTTAAAGCTCCTGATTCAGAAGAGGCATAGGATAAATAGTTCTGTTGTTATTTGTGTGGTATATGGAGCAATTATGAGACTTATGATTATACAGACTCGGGATCAAACACCAGCTTTAACTTTATTATATTTGCCTTTGGGAAAGCCACTTAAGGTCTCAGCTTCTCTTCTGGAGATAATAATACACATCAGTCAAAGTTTAGAAAACGGCAGCAATAATATATATGAACAACAAATCTTTGATCAATACAGCTGATCCTCCTGCACAGTTGAAAATCTGCATATAACTTGTGAATCCCCAAAGACACAACTAGTAATAGCCTACTGTTGACTGGAAGCCTTACTGATTACATAAACAGTTGATGAACACTTATCTCCTATGTTATATGTGCTATACTGTATTCTTACAATAATGTAAGCTAGAGGAAAGAAATTACTTTTTCAAGTTGTCACAAATCTCAAAAAATTTTCCAACTTTACTTACTGAAAAAAAATGATGTATAAGTTCAACTCTGTGTTTTTAAGGGTCAGCAGTACTCATCATGAATGAGAAATTATTCTTAAAGATTTACATATATCAATTCATTTCGTTTCCAAAACAAGTTTATGAGCCAGATGTTATACATCCCCTTTCTATAGATTAGGGAACTGAGAAAGAGAAGTCAACTAACTTGATCAAAATCAAACACTAAGCAAATTGTACTGATGTTTAAACTCAGGCAGTCTGGATTCAGTCTAAGCTCTTAGAACAAATAGTTCGAAGGAACTGAGTGCCTGGATCTAGCAAGTTCTTAATGAATGTGGTAATAAATGTTAAGAGCACCTTTCTTCCCTTCTCATTCCCTGTGCCCTAAGAGCGACCAGGTTTTACCTGACTCTATAAAGCTTTGGCACACAGCACCATGCCTAGCATATAAGCAGAGTCGGATCAACTGGTTCTCAAAAACCAGCTGTATCCCTTCCTTTCCAACTCCACTTTCAGTAATGTCACATTGGTAGCTTGAAATTGATTACAGGGAAGTACTTATGTCACAGGAATAAGCCAATACCAAAACGAATACTGGATTTCTCAAACAAGTCAGTAAATCCCCTTTTTTGCTTACGTTAAAGCTCGGTTTCCATCATTTGCAGTCCAAGGACATCGCCTAGGAATATCTGTTGTTTCAGATATTCTCAGGAAGGTGAGGATGAGGAAATATGACACACAGCAATATCCACAAAATTATTACCTAAGGAGAACTGTAATATCCATGGGGCCTATTTTAGGGGAAGGGAGCATTTATTCTAAAAGTTCTGTTTCCTCAAATTATTTATTTCAACATTTAGATCTGCTGTCCATATGCTTAGCACCCAGTCCAAAGTAAGTGAGAGAAAACCAAGCGTGTGGATTCTTAATGTGAGAATTTAGCTATCGGTCATTGGAGTCTGAGATGTTTCATAAATATGGGTAGTTGACTGCCAAATGAAGGCGGTTAGTGTTGAGGACGGCTCTGGCAGCTAGACAAGTTGTCTCTTTGGCTAAAGAATGCAGCAAGAGAGTAAAACAAAACAAAGAGCTTCTTTTGTTTGACATGACACGGTGGGTGGTCCACAAGGACCCATAAGATTTTGTTTGATTTGTAAGACTCTACTTCATAAAAGTTTGTTTGCCATGCTTTATAGTTGCATTACATTTTATATTTTTCTTTGAATAAAGTTTTAAAAATACATTACTTCTTTTGAACCTCCTAATAGCTCTAGTAAAGAAAGAGAAACACAGGGAGGTTAAGTGACCTGTTCCATGTCACAGCCAGGTAATGGCAGAGATGGAGTAATAATAACTCAGAACGGTAGTATCAACCATTGATCTTACACTACAATGAGCTGCTGGTAGGTTTCAGATAGCATTCCCCTGGGTGGTCCACGTTAGTCCTCCAGGTGTTTGAGAAGCTGATCAAAATGAAAAGAAGATTAAAAAAAAGAATACAACAGCATTTTTCTCTTGCAAATTTGAGTCTACAATAAAATACATAAAAATTAGCCAGAACTGGAGAAGAGGAGAAATGAATATTTAAATACCACAAATGCCTGGTTATCTAAAGAAAAGAGCTGAAGAGTTCATTTTATTACCTCTTTTTTTTTTCCTTGTAGTGGAAGCAAAAATAAGATGGCTCAGGAGACATTCACCCTGCAAAGTGGATTTTAGAAAATTAGGTATGAACATCTCAAAGCAAATCATAAAAAGAGCCAGGAACATATTACATGCATCCTGATATTAGGACATTTGTTCCTTTAAAAAATGTTTATTGAAAACAGTATGTGCTAGAGAAAAAAAAAAGATGGCGGCATGAGAGGTGAGACAGAGGCTTCCTCCAAAAACCTCATATAATATGAAAATAAAGCTACTTCAACTACTCTTGAAAGAGCAACGGGAAAGAGGACAGCAACAAACTACATTCACCTGGAGACAAGAGCAGCCCTCACAGAAAAGGGTAACATATTAAAGCTGTGGTCCTGAGGGATCCAAGCCCTTCCCCCACCCCAGATCCCCTGCAGGAGGAACAGGAACTGAGTAGGGAGGGAGTGGAGATGTGGGACTGCCAAATACCTAACTCTGGAGATCTGCTCTGGGAGAACAAACCTACATTTCATGGTGCTTGCATGATTCTCTTGTAATTAGGGGGTTGGAAAGCTAAGACAGGCAGAATTCCTGGAGAGACTAAGAATCCAGCTGCTTGTGAAAGCAGGGATCCATACCCAGCTGCTCGGGGACAAAAGAAAGGCTAGCAGTCTGAGAGACTTCCTAACAAAGAAGCCCTTAGCAAGAGGGCTGCTAAAGGGGCAAGGATTGCACGGAGCTTACTGCTCAGGAGAAAGGACAGGCAGACAAAATTGTCCGGGTGCACTCTGCCCAGCAGGTTGGGAGCTTTCACGATCTTCAGGTGCTCTAGCTCCCTGGCTGCCTACACAGCTCCAAGAACCCCTTCTGTGACAGGCAGACTTGTGCGCCCTTCTTCTGGCCAGCCCCACCAGGCTTACAAACTGGGAAATCCTTCCCTGGTGTTAGGCCAGCCAGAGGGAAGACCTGTCTATAGCAACTGAAAACACAAAGCACAGAGTCTTATACCTGTGTGCTCAGCCCACTGGTTCAGGCAGTGGAGACAGGCATAGCAGCCAGGAAGCAGGAGGCAGGAAACAGCTCTTTCCTCCCCAGAGGCACCAATACCACTCCCCTGCAATCCATGACATTGCTTCAGGGGCTGAGCAGCTCCAGAGAGTAGAGCTTCTGGGCACTAGAGGGCGCCATACACAAATATGAAACGCCAAAGGAACCTGGTCCAGAGTAAAATTATGAACACAACTCCTGAGAAAGATTTAATTGATATGGACCTTATGACTCTCCCTGAAAGGGAGTTCAAAATAAAAATCATTAACATGCTCATGGAGGTACGGAAAGATATTCAAGAACTCAGGAATGAATTCCGGTCAGAGATCCAATCAGTGAAGAACACAAAGGACGATATTAAAAGCAGATTGGATACAGTGGAGTGGACAATAAATGAAATAGAAACTAGAGAAGAGGAATACAAAGAAGCTGAGGCACAGAGAGAAAAAAGGATCTCTAAAAATGAAAGAATATAGAAAGAACTGTGTGACCAATCCAAATGGAACAATATTCGCATTATAGGGGTACCAGAGGAAGAAGAGAGAGAAAAAGGGATTGAAAGCGTCTTTGAGGAGGTGATTGCTGAAAACTTCCCCAATCTGGGGAAGGAGATAGTCTCTCAGGCCATGGAGGTGCGCAGATCTCCCAACACAAGGGACCCAAGGAAGACAGCATCAAGACATATACTAATTAAAATGGCAAAGAT
This sequence comes from Smutsia gigantea, assembly GCA_032199065.1. NCBI lineage: Eukaryota > Metazoa > Chordata > Mammalia > Pholidota > Manidae > Smutsia > Smutsia gigantea. The sequence goes on from JAVSCE010016182.1 coordinate 48,942, forward strand.
CAAGGATAAGGACAGACTATTAAAAGCAGCCAGAGAGAGAAATAGGATCACATACAAAGGAAAACCCATCAGGCTGTCATCAGACTTCTCAGCAGAAACCTTACAGGCCAGAAGGGAGTGGCATGATGTATTTAATGCAATGAAGCAGAAGGGCCTTCAACCAAGATTACTTTATCCAGCAAGATTATCATTTAAATTTGAAGGAGGGATTAAACAATTCCCAGACAAGCAAAAGCTGAGAGAATTTGCCTCCCACAAACCATCTCTACAGTGTATTTTGGAGGGACTGCTATAGATGGACGTGTTCCTACAGATTAACAGCTGTCACCAGAGGTAATAAAACCACAGTGAAGGAAATAGAACAGCTAATTACTAAGAAAATGCAAAATTAAATTAACTATTCCCAAAGTCAATCAAGGGGTAGACAAAGAGTACAGAATATGATACCTAATATATAAAGAATGGAATAGAAAGAAAAAGGAGGAAACAAACAAACAAACAAAGAACCTTTAGATTGTGTTTGTAATAGCATATTAAGTTAGTTGTTAGACTTTTATATAGTAGGGAAATTAACTGTGAACCTTTGGTAACCGCGAATCTGGAGCCTGCAATGCCAATAAGTACATACCTATCCATAATCACCCTTAATGTAAATAGACTGAATGCACCAGTCAAAAGACATAGAGTCACTGAACGGATAAAAAAAAAAGACCCATCTATATGCTGCCTTCAAGAGACTCACTTTAAACCCAAAGACATACACAGACTAAAAGTGAAGGGATGGAAAAAGATATTTCATGCAAACAACAAGGAGAAAAAAAGCAGGTGTTGCAGTACTTGTATCAGACAAAATAGACCTCAAAACGAAGAAAGCAGCAAGAGATAAAGAAGGACATTACATAATGATAAAGGGGTCAGTCCAACAAGAAGATATAACCATTATAAATATATATGCACCCAACACAGGAGCGCCAGCATATATGAAACAAATACTAACAGAATTAAAGGAGGAAATATTAGCAAACCGAATCCAAAAATACATCAAGAGGATCATACACCATGATCAAGTGGGATTCATCCCAGGGATGCAAGGATGGTACAACATTCGAAAATCCATCAACATCATCCACCAGAACAAAAAGAAGAACAAAAACCACATTATCATCTCCATAGATGCTGAAAAAGCATTTGACAAAATTCAGCATCCATTCCTGATTAAAACTCTCAACAAAATGGGTATAGAGGGCAAGTACCTCAACATCATAAAGGCCATATATGCATTCATTTTAGGAGACTTCAACACACCACTCACTCCAAAGGACAGATCAACCAGACAGAGAATAAGTAAAGACACAGAGGCACTGAACAACACACTAGAGCAGATGGACCTAACAGACATCTACAGAACTCTGCACCCAAAAGCAGCAGGATACACATTTTTCTCAGGTGCACATGGAACATTTTCCAGAATAGACCACATACTAGGCCACAAAAAGAACCTCAGTAATTTCAAAAATATTGAAATTCTACCAATCAACTTCTCAGATCACAAAGGTATAAAACTAGAAATAAATTTTAGAAAGAAATCAAAAAGGCTCACAAATACATGGAGACTTAACAACATTCTCCTAACTAATCAATGGGTTAATGACCAAATCAAAACAGAAATGAAAGAATGTATGGAGACTAATGACAACAACACAAAGCCACAACTTCTGTGGGAAGCAGCAAAGGCAGTTCTAAGAGGAAAGTATATTGCAATTCAGGGCTATTTAAAGAAGGAAGAACATTTTCAAATGAATAGTCTAAAAACACAATTACGGAAATTGGAAAAAGAAGAACAAATGAGGCCCAAAGTCACCAGAAGGAGGGACATAATAAAGATCAGAGAAGAAATAAATAAAATTGAGAAGAATAAAACAATAGAAAAAATCAATGAAACCAAGAGCTGGTTCTTTGAAAAAATAAACAAAATAGATTAACCCCTAGCCAGACTCATTAAGAGAAAAAGAGAATCTACACACATAAACACAATCAGAAATGAGAAAGGAAAAATAACGACAGACCCCACAGAAATACAAAGAATCATAAGAGAATATTATGAGAATCTATATGCTAACAAGCTGGAAAACATAGAAGAAATGGACGACTTCTTAGAAAAATACAACCTTCCAAGACTGACCAAGCAAGAAACAGAAAAACTAAACAGACCAATCACCAGCAATGAAATTGAATCAGTAATCAAAAAACTACCCAAGAACAAAATACCCGGACCAGATGGATTCACCTCTGAATTTTACCCGACATATAGAGAAGAAATAACACCCATTCTCCTTAAAGTTTTTCAAAAAATAGAAGAGGATGGAATACTTCCAAACTCATTCTATGAAGCCAGCATCACTCTAATACCAAAACCGGGCAAAGACCTCACCAAAAAAGAAAATTACAGACCAATATCCCTGATGAACTTAGATGCAAAAATACTCAATAAAATATTAGCAAACCGAATCCAAAAATACATCAAGAGGATCATACACCATGATCAAGTGGGATTCATCCCAGGGATGCAAGGATGGTACAACATTCGAAAATCCATCAACATCATCCACCACATCAACAAAAAGAAGAACAAAAACCACATGATCATCTCCATAGATGCTGAAAAAGCATTTGACAAAATTCAGCATCCATTCCTGATTAAAACTCTCAACAAAATGGGTATAGAGGGCAAGTACCTCAACATCATAAAGGCTATATATGACAAACCCACAGCTAACATCATACTTAACGGCGAGACGCTGAAAGCTTTTCATCTAAGATCGGGAACAAGACAGGGATGCCCACTCTCTCCACTGTTATTCAACATAGTACTGGAGGTCCTAGCTACAGCAATCAGACAAAACAAAGACATACAAGGCATCCAGATTGGTAAAGAAGAAGTCAAATTGTCACTATTTGCAGATGACATGATACTGTACATAAAAAACCCTAAAGATTCCATTCCAAAACTACTAGAACTAATATCTGAATTCAGCAAAGTTGCAGGATACAAAATTAACATACAGAAATCTGTTGCTTTCCTATACACTAATGATGAACTAACAGAAAGAGAAATCAGAAAAACAATTCCATTCACAATTGCATCAAAAAGAATAAAATACCTAGGAATAAACCTAACGAAGGAAGTGAAAGACCTGTACTCTGAAAACTACAAGACATTCCTAAGAGAAATTAAAGAGGACACTAACAAATGGAAATGCATCCCATGCTCTTGGCTAGGAAGAATAAAGACTGTCAAAATGGCTATACTACCTAAAGCAATCTACAGATTCAACGCAATCCCTATCAAACTACGAACAGCTTTCTTCAGTGAACTGGAACAAATAATTCTAAAATTCATATGGAATCACAAAAGACCCCGAATAGCCAAAGCAATCATGAGAAGGAGGAATAAAACAGGGGGAATTACACTCCCTGACTTCAAGCTCTACTACAAAGCCACAGTAATCAAGACAATTTGATATTGGCACAAAAACAGACCCACAGACCAGTGGAAAAGAATAGAAAATCAAAACATGAGCCCAAACATATACAGTCAATTAATATTTGATAAAGGAGCCTTGGATATACAATGGGGAGATGACAGCCTCTTCAGCAGCTGGTGTTGGAAAAACTGGACAGCTACATGTAAGAGAATGAAACTGGACTACTGTCTAGCCCCATACACAAAGGTAAACTCAAGGTGGATCAAAGACCTGAATGTAAGTCAAGAAACCATAAAACTCTTAGAAAAAAACATAGGCAAAAATCTCTTGGACATAAACATGAGCAACTTCTTCATGAACATATCTCCCAGGCAAGGGAAACAAAAGCAAAAATGAACAAGTGGGACTATATCAAGCTGAAAAGCTTCTGTACAGCAAAGGACACCATCAGTAGAACAAAAAGACATCCTACAGTATGGGAGAATATATTCATAAATGACGTATCCGATAAGGGGTTGACATCCAAAATATATAAAGAACTCACGCACCTCAACAAACAAAAGCAAATAATCCAATTAAGAAATGGGCAGAGGACATGAATAGACACTTCTCCAAAGAAGAAATTCAGATGGCCAACAGGCACATGAAAAGATGCTCCACATCGCTAATCATCAGAGAAATGCAGATTAAAACCACAATGAGATATCACCTCACACCAGTGAGGATGGCCAACATCCAAAACACAAACAACAACAAATGTTGGCGAGGATGTGGAGAAAAGGGAACCCTCCTACACTGCTGGTGGGACTGCAAATTAGTTCAACCATTGTGGAAAGCAGTATGGAGGTTCCTCAAAAAACTCAAAATAGAAATACCATTTGACCCAGGAATTCCACTCCTAGGAATTTACCCTAAGAATGCAGCAGCCCAGTTTGAAAAAGACATGTGCACCCCTATGTTTATCGCAGCACTATTTACAATAGCCAAGAAATGGAAGCAACCTAAGTGTCCATCAGTAGATGAATAGATGAAGAAGATGTGGTACATATATACAATGGAATATTATTCAGCCATAAGAAGAAAAAAATCCTACCATTTGCAAAAACATGGACGGAGCTAGAGGGTATTATGCTCAGTGAAATAAGCCAAGCCGAAAAAGACAATTATCAAATGATTTCACTCATATGTGGAGTATAAGAACAAAGAAAAAAAACTGAAGGAACAAAACAGCAGCAGACTCACAGAACCCCAAAACGGACTAATATTTACCAAAGGGAAAGGGACTGGGGAAGATGGGTGGGAAGGGAGGGATAAGGGGGAAAAAGGGGCGTTACGATTAGCAGATGTAATGTTGGGGGGGGCACGAGGAGGGCTGTGCAACTCAGAGAAGACAAGTAATGATTCTATAGCATCTCACTATGCTGATGGACAGTGACTGTAATGGGGTGGGTCTGGGGGACCTGATGAAGGGGTAGTTTAATAACCATAATATTGCACATGTAATTGTAGATTAATGATACCAAAATAAATTATATAAAGAAAAAGATTAGCAGACATGTGAATAGTCAAATGTAAAATCAGGGGCTTCTCTGCTGAAGCAAACTAATAAAGCAAGGATTCAATTATCTTAAAAAAAAAAGACTAGTTAGACATTCTTCTAAAAATGTTAAAGAGACATTTTCTTTTTTGAAACGTATGAATGTACACATGATTTTAGTGATACCTTGCCAGCAACATAAAACGTCATAAATTGCTCTCCTGGAATGGGAGTTCATTACCGAGGAGAGCTTTCTGTAGGGACAGTGAGCAGTGGTCAGTATCTAGGACAGTTTTCTTTTTTTAATCATATTCAACAGCACAATGAAAGTGTGCTGTTTGGAAAAATGAGGGGAATTTTATTTCACTAATATTAAGTAAAGCTCTATGAAAATCTTCTGGTATATGTGAAGAATATATGGGAGCAGTGGTTCTGTGTGGGAAGAGGGGAAGAGACATAATATCCGGGAAGGAAGATGTGGGGTGGTCAGTATTTTGTGGAGAGGGTGTGAAAGTATGTTTTCCTGAGAGTTAAGATTCTTATTTCCTTTTCATATTAGTTTAATTACAAAAGACTTAAGTTTATTGTAAAGAGTCAAACTATACAGAAATTTATAAAGAAAAAAACTATTTTTTCTTTATAAACACATATCCAATTTATTTGTTATGAACAGCTATACATATCATATCACACAATATTCATATACAATCACTTCCACACTGGTGGGCATTCATTTTCTAAGATATTTTTTGTGTATTCAAAAAAAAAAAAGAGTGAGAAACGTCTGCCTTAAATTTGCACTTGATACTAAAATTTGAAGATTTGGACTGCTAGGGGCAGAAAGCTAGAATTGGCAGCTCCAGGGACCATGCAACCAGGACTGCCTTACAGATAGTTCATGTGGCGGAAACTGAGTAACTTCCTAACATCATAAAGTCATAGATGAGAAAACTGAAAGGGACTTAAAGTAACAAAGTTCAGCCCCTCATTTTACCAAGGAGAAAACTGAGGCCCAAAGTTGTCTCCTTCAATTAGTACATAACTAGTAAAGCCTGATTGAAGCCTCATGGCTTTAGACTAGCCTTCTTTAAAAGAAAGAAGTAATAAAAGGACACTATAAGCCCTCCATGATCGGGTGCTGAAGTGTTTCTTCCTCTGAATGATTTTGGTTGTATTTAGGCATGTTTTAAAGTTCTACACAGCTTGGCCTCCATTCTTGTCATATTCCAAAAACACTTGACCACTTGTTCTATACATAGACATATTATTTTGCATTAATGCAAGCATTCAAAGGCTATTACTGAGCCTCTTCTACTACTTCCTGTCTCTACCATCTGAGGCAATAGAATGTAATGATTAAGGGCCCAGATCCAAATCCCTGCTCTCCTCTTTCTGATTGCATGACCATGGGTAAGTTAACTGATCTCTCTAAGCTTCAGTATTCCCATCTATAATAGGGAGAATAAAATTCTGTCTCATATTGTTGTTATGAGGATTAAAATAGATAATACAGGTAGAATGCAATTAAAATACAATTAAATAGAGTACTTAAGAATATAGTTAAAAAAGAAAGGAGGTGTCAAATAATAAGTAAACTTCAGCCATCACTATGATGTCAGACATTGTGCTAGGTCCTAGAGATAAGCAGTGAACAAGATATAAGCATGATTCCAATTCTTAAAGAGCTGATCATATGCTTGAAATTCTCTGAATTAAATCTACATTTTCACTGTTCTGTGCCTTTCTACAAGACATTAATCCTTTTGTTTGATCCTTCTTTACCTGGTCACTATAAATTACTTGCCACCAGAAGTCCCACCTCTTCCATGAAATCCTTCCAGATTACCCCACTTGGAAGTCCTATCTCTTTACTTATACTTCCATAACCCCATATCACATAGTTTAGTAGCCTTTTTCACCATTCTCCTGTGTCAAACTTAATTATATATGTCTTCTGTAATCTTTGTGGTCAGTGCTGAATTGGTAATTAGCTAACTCAGTTGTAATAACAGCCTTATCAAGAATTATTATATAGATAATAATTGTTTTATACATGTAAAAGCTAACATTCAAAAAGATGAATTCACCCACGTAAATTCTACCGGCCAATAAGAAGTACCAACAAAAAACTGTGGAAATGACCTCATCCCCTGACTTACCTCAGCTTGGACAAGGCACTCAACTACAGTTTCTTCATCCACACGTGAACAAGAAAGACGGTGAACATGTGGTACGGAAATACAGAGTGCAACGGGATGCCATAAAAACACCTAATAAAATTAAAATTTCCCCTATATGACTGTCCACTTTGTGTGAAACATACATATAGATTTAACTGTTAGCTAGTTAGCCAGCCAGTGGCAGAAATGCAGGAATATCCTTGTCCCCTGAAGCTTAGTCCAGTGGTCATTCCAGTATAACACACCTGTCTGTTGGCATTAGGTACCCCTTATCCATCATCCTTCTCCAGCTTTTAGATAGAAAGGGATGCCATATGTTTTGACCATGTTATTTTTGTTTCGGTGGATGTTTAGAAGTAAAGGAAGCTGGTTAAAAGAAAAATTCAACTCATAAATGATCAGATTAAATGGTTTGCATTACCATTAAAACATATAATATCCCACTTCTTAACCATCAACATTATGACTCTTATTCACAGTGAAAAGCTTCAAACAATTTCTTGTCAGAAAGCACATCAGCAATTTTTATTGTGTCATTAATGTCCTATAATGTTCTCTGGAACTGATTAGTAACTTGTCCATTGAAAAATTGTATACTATACTGTAGGTTTTTCATGTCAAAATACATACATATCTAAATCACCTAAAACAAAATACCTCCACAATTTTTGAAATTTTTAGGGCTAGATTCTGTTTGGAAGATGCCTTTCAGAATTGGTGATCCTCTTCCTCTCTCTCTTTTTATCTCTTTCTCCCCCACCCCCATCATTATTATTTTTTTATTACTTACTTCTACCACTCTATGTCCACTTCCAGTTTTTAAATATTTTCTTAAAAACGCAGCAAAACTAAGGTGTACCTTGCTTAGCTGAGAATGCAAATATAAGACAGAATAAAGAAGTCACAGCAAACTAGATCACAGCACCGAAAATGGAGATATCTGCCATGGTGGTACTGATTGAGATTAGGACTTTCCTGCTGTACCGACTGTTCAGTACAGATCAAATATGCACTGTATATGATGGAGGTTAAGAAACGAAATAAGGAAAACAAGAATATGTACTTCATCCATGGAGTTGCCTCTCTGCTTGGGGATCAAAATTTACACACAAGGAAAAGTTTTACACAAACAAACATAAATGAGGGCAAGCATAGAACAGATGGCATATGGAACACACTGGCTGAGGTACAGTGAAATTGCTGTAGTGGGTAAAATGATTCATGGAATAATTATAAATGTCAGCACATTTAACCCCATTAATAGATGAAGAAACTGGTTCAAGACCTTTCCCTGAAATATAAAGCTAATAAGTGGTACAACCAGGATTTAACCTAAAGTCTGACTCCAAATACCCCTATGTCCTTCTTTTATTAAAAAATATAGGAAAACTGTACTGCAAAATGTCTCCTGTGCTTTTTTCTAATGAGATGTGAGGGGAAGCACTTTTGACTTATATTATGAGAGCTGTTGGGTACTGAATCTGTATAGAGGTGATATAATTTAGGAATTAGGTGGGAATTTAACTTCAATGCCCAATTCAACTCTGGCATTATTATCATACTAAGCTTTATATTAGAGGAAGTAACTTAGGCCTGTGACAGGAGAAAGGTCTGGGGCAGTGGCCCAGATTTCTTGTTTCATCAGGACTATGTGCAGGTCTTAAAAATCTACCAGACCCAGGCTCACACCAGTATTTAGTCTGATAACGCAGGCCTGATAACCCCAGTCAAGAGAAACACTCAGCATTTTTTCTTTTGCCCATGAAGTGGTCAAGGTATTCCCTGTGCTCAGAGAGTCTCAACCTTTTCTAAATTCTATCAAAAGAAGTAACTCAATAAGCAAGAAGAAGCAAGCTCAACGTGCAGCTGTTAACCATTTTGTTTTAAAATGCAGCCCCACCTGCCATAGCAACAAATGTGCTCATCACAAAGCCATTCTCAGATCTGTGATGTATGGGAAGGTTCATGATCCCATCTGTGAGCTCCCCAGACATAAACTTATCACATTAAACAGATGGGTAATAACACAGAACTTCCACTCCAGTAAAAATTGCTGCCTCCTTCTATCAATTGCTCAAATCAGACCAGACACCGGAGTGTTCTCAGATCTAGCCAAACACAGAAGGTTGCTTTTTTTGCACACTGGGAAATGGAAAATGGTTAAAAAAATATTTTCTGAGCTTAAGTCTATCCAAGACCAACACATCCAGCTCTTTTTTAAAGGGCATAGGCTTGTTCAGAGTCAGGCTGTTGTGTGACCTCAAAGCAAGGATGATTCATCTTCTAAGGAAGAAAGGCTTTTATATTTATGAAATAATGAAATTCAAAAATACCTTAAAGTTCACTCAGCTCAATCTCCTTCCCAGAGCAAAAACATTTTCTAAAGCGCCAAAGATGGATGGGACCACCAACAGTTTGAAAATATTTTTTAATTATGAAATAATTTCAATAACAGCAAACCCCAAATTTCACAAAAGCTGTCCTTTTGATATTTCATCTCAGTAAAAAAAATAAAACTTTACTTACACATAAGTATCTAATACATATACACATGCTATATGTCATGTATATGTATATGTGTGTGTATAGCACTGCTTTTGTTGTAAATTTTACATAAATGATATCAAGAGGGTGTATAGCTACTTCCAGTCTGACTTATTTCATTCAACATTATGCTTTTTTCTAGATTTGTCCAGGTTACCTTATGCCTATATGTTTATTTCATTTAAGTAATCTCATTATATGGGTATACCTAGAGTAACTATGTAATTTATTTTCCAAAAGCAGGCTTCTTCTGAAAATTAAAATAGGCTCAATTAATAATTACCCCAATATAATAGGAATAACCTAGGATTTTTCCAGGCAAATTAAGAGGTAGGGTCATCCTGAGTACACTATAATTTATATGCATCCCTATTGATTAACATTTAGATTGGTTCAAATTTCAGGGAGTATAAACAGTGATTCAATGATTATCTTCAAACATACTTATGGCACACAAGTATAAAAGTTTTCTTTAACATTCTAGTGTAAGTTCTGAGCCACAGATATGCATATTTTCACTTTACTACATATGAACATATTGCTTTGCAAATTTATATCCCTATTAATTGTGCATATGAATTACTAGTTCCCCACACTTTCACCAACACTTACAGAATCACTTGAGGGGTGACATTTCATTATTGTTTAAACTTTCATTTCCCTGATTAACAGTGAGTATGCATATGCACATCTTCAATATGTTCCCTGGCTACTTGGATTTCCTCTTCTGGTAAACAGTTTTTTAAAACATTTTTGTTACTAGATTTGAGTTAATTCAGTTAAAAAAAAAATTCAGCTACTTGTTTTTAACCCTGTTTGAAAATCTGTGTTTTAAGTAAGTTTAGGCAATTTGCATTTTCTGATTATAAATACATTTTTTTCTTGATCAACCCTACTATAGGTTATCAATTTTATTAATCTTTTCAAATAATTAGATGCTGGTTATAGACAAATTTGGCAAGATTTGAAATCTTAACATGAGTCTTCCAATCCATGAACATTGGCTATCTCTCTATTTATTTGGATCTTTAATTTCCCATAGCAATGTTTTATTACTAGCTTTATGCTTAGTATTTATTATTTTTGTTGCTATTGTAAATCATATTTTATAATTCATTTCAGATTGCTGCTAGGGTATAGAAACACAATTGATTTTTATGTATTCATCCTGTATGAGTTAACTGACCAATAGTGGCCTTGCTAAATTAACTCATTGACTCAAGTTGTAGATATGGAGATACTTTTAAAAGTACAAACCACATTATTTATGAATAAAAGTTTTACTTCTTTCAGCCTTTATGCCTTTTATTTCCTGTTTTTTCTTCTCTTTACAGTGTACAATAGTAAGTGAAAATAGTGAGACCACGTATTTGTGCCTTGTTTCTGACTTCAGGGAGGAAATTTCAATGTTCCAACATTGGGTATACCATCTACAAGATTTTTGCAGTGGTCTTTATCATATTTAGGTTCTCTTCTATTCCCGGCTTGGTGAAAATTTCTAATACAAATGTACTGAGTTTTATTGAATGCTTTACACATATTGAGGTAAACATGTTTTCCCCGTGCTTTATTTTGTTAATATGATTAATTACATTGGTCAATTTTTCTAAATGCTAAGCCCACCTTGGAATAAACCAATCCTGGTTGGTCATAATGTATGCTTTTAATATTTTGACTTTTGATTGATAACCTGGCAAGTTTGGGCCCTGACACACTGTGTGAGATTCACGTTTACCATGAAGAGATTTCAAGCTTATCTTTGAGACTTCTGTCCCATGCAGTTTCAAAATATAGCAATAATTTGAGACTTCCACTCTGGTGGGACTTTATCTCGTAAGTCCTTCAAGATGATGGTGATTTCACTCTGATTTTTAAAAGTTTGCAGCCCAGCTCCTTAGCTTCCTCTGCTGTCCCAGAACTCAGTCAAATATCCTTTTGGGTAAACCGGTCATGTGTTTCAATCTCTTTGAAACTGTGGAGTTTTAATTTTCAAAATTCAGGAATGTAAGTTTCAACTGAGGAGAGAATAAATTATGTGGGAAGGAATCATTGTTTATCAGACAATGCAGAGTTAATACTGACCACTGTCTAGCCTGTAAAATCTGTATCTTTAAGCCAGAGAAAGGAAAGGAGGGGCTCTAGGACTTTAGTCAAGGTACTAGATTAATTTTAATGCTATTGTATCTCCAGCACTTTGTCCTAATCATCTCCTCTTGAACACTCAATACCTGCATTCATGTTGGCTTGCCCGACAGATGCAGAGCAGCCCACTGTCCCCACTGAAAGGAAATGAAAAATCGGCTGATGCTAAACAGACCTGCTTCGGCAACTACAGCCACCTAAGCACTGTATCCTGCAGTGTGATTAATGATTTTTCTTTTCCTTTACATTTAAAAGCAATGTGTTTTAGAAAGGAAGGGAGAGAAGTAGAATGAGGAAGGGGCATAGGATAAGGAAGAGAGAGGGCAGAGATACAAAAGTAAAAGAAGAGAAACTCTATGAGGACAACAGAGGAAAGAAAATTTCTCAATATGAAATAGAGTGTATTTCATAGAATTAGCCAGAACTGTATATTTTCTCCTGATATAAAGGATTCCACCTCTATCCTACATAAGAATGTTGAGGTATTTAGATCTATCTTATCTAAATGATACACTTTACTAAAAGCAATAAAAAGAAAAGAAAACTAAAAAAGCTCTCCATCCCCCTACAATATTTTTTTAAGTCATTTATCCCTGACCTCAAAAAGGAATGAAGCTTCATTATCACTCTCTATAATTGTATGTTAGTGGTTGTAATATAAGAATTTAAATACATTGGGAGGGTCAAGGAATTTAGAGAACTAACACACTGATACCCTACTCTCTTCCTGCTTCCTCAAGGCCTCCTATTTCATATATATATATATATATATATATATATATGTGTGTGTGTGTGTGTGTGTGTGTGTGTGTGTGTGTGTGTATATGTATGCATAGACATGTATATATATAATGTACATATATATGATGCTTCTGTATATGATATATGTTGCATATACAGATAGATAAATCATACAAATAGATAGGTAGGTACAGATATAATCATGAGGGATATGAGTTGTAACATCTGTCATCTCGTTTACTGACAGAGGTAATTTTCCAGATCTGAATGCTTTAGGCCAGTGTCTTCTTTCTCCTTTACTTCCCCAAATGTGTCAAATAGCTCTGCAGCATGGAAAAAAGCTTTTCCCAGAGGCTTATACATTATGAAGCCTGGTCTTTTTTCATCAGCCTCAGTCTAAGTTAAAGGTATAAAGGCTATTTCCCTTCTTCATTTTCAGTACCTATTCTGTGCTTTCATGTTTCCCAGAGGCTATAGCTCTCTGGTTAACATGGACCCTATGCACTGGGGTCTGAAGGCTATGTCAGGGATGACTCCTGGGGAGCATTTTGCTGAGAGACTTGGTGGAAAAAGAGGGGGAAGTTATTTAGGGGTATTATATGCAGTTAAGGTTTGAAGCAATGAGCAGCCAAGAGTCAAGTACTTGTGCATATACAAGAGCAAGCAGGTTTTCTTGGCTCGAGCAGAAAGCGATTAAAGGTCAAAGGTCAGTCATAAAGGAGAACAAGAATACTGGGAGATGTTGATAGACAGTCCTAAAGACCAGTATGAAGTATCTGTATTTGATTAAAAAGAAAAAGACAATAGAAAACCTTGTAAATTTCTGAGAGCTTATCAACAGATCAAAGATGAGATTCGTGCTTACCAGTCAAGGCCCTTGAGTGTAACTTGAGCAAAATGTTTGAGAAAGAAGATTCTTTCTACTGTATAAAGGGCAGATAGAAGGGGCAGGCAGCTGGCAAGAGAGACGATTTCTAATATTCTAGGTGTCATGTGATTAGAGAAGGCCTAGACTAGAACATAGACTAGAAAGAGATAGGAAAGGATGGCTCTGAATGGTGTTTCAAATAAAGAAACAGGACTTAGAAACACACTAGTCATGGGGGTGCTGGAGGAAGCAACCTGTAACACTCCAGACGGTGTGCCAGGAGAGAAGGATGGTAACAAGCCATTGACAGAGATGGAAAGTTAGGAAGGAATGAGGGTCCTGTCTAGGCTGCAGTATGAGTTTCCTTGCCACCTCTTTATTAATGCAGGTTTTACGACACAGGTGTAATAATTAATCCAAATGGCTAGCAGATGTGGCTATCCATCTTTGGGCATACTGGCCCCCAAGCAGTCTCCCAATCAGCAAATTCTCATGCAAGGCCAAAGAAAATTAAAGAAAATAAATTCTGTTGAGATATTTATGGAGGCCACCTGGATAGAAATTTGACAGCTAAGAGCTTGCCAGGGTGCCAGGCAACTCAGGAAAGGTCAGAGCCTCTGAGGCAAAGAACAGAAATGGAGGGGAGGAGTGTTCCCTCACATCCCATCTCAAAAAGAATAAAAACAGAATTTTATGTTTTAGAAAGAAACATTGCTAAAGGCTTTCCCTATACGTTCTGGAGAAACCTGTCTTGTCTCTTGACAAGGGTTCCACCATTTCCTTTCATTACACTCTCTACCCTGGATGAACTAATCAGTCAGTGAGTGATTTACATATCAGTCACCTCTCTTTATTTCTTCTGCCACTTCTTTGATTCATGCTCCTAAATTATCACCTCCCAATATAGACAGTTCCTAAGTAGTCTCCTTGCCTTAAATCTCTTCTTGCTGTTGTCATAGCCATCATTCTAAATGAAAGCTTTGATCATACTGTTTACCTGTTTAAAACTTTTATCACTTCGCCTTTGCCCACTGACTAAAATCTAAATGCCTTTGCCTTTTATTAAAGCCTCTAAATAAGTTAGATAGAATTTTCTTTCTTGTCTCATTGCATGCTACATAACCCACCGCTTCAGATAAACTAGTTAATCTCTATCCTTCACAGTAATTCCTGACCATCTTTTACTCCTTACACGTGGCTTTAATGACTGGAAATGCCTCTTTTTTTTTTTCTCTACACCTCTCCAAAACCATACTCTCATACTTTAAGGGTCCATTTATAGCCCATTTTCATTTATATGGTCAATTCACAGCCCACTTCCATTTATTTGGTCATTAAACAGATATTTATTAAATTAAAAGTTAGCGCTAAACACTGTTGTGCCAAAAAAGATGGACAAGGTTATTGCCCTCAGGAGTTTCCATTCTAATGGGATAAATAACAGAAAATAAATAAGTCAAAGAAAATAAGCAGAATAAATTAAGATAACGATAAGAGCTATGAGGAATACAGGATGAAGTGGTTTCTGGTTCAGGGTAAGGGGGAGTAAGCACACTGTACCCTGTCTCTCCTGCTGAATACAACTATAAAACCTGGACAGCATGCATGAAGCAGCAATTTCCATGACTCTGAAAAGTAAATAGCTTCAGGCATATTTGGGAAGCAGACAAGAATTCTGAGTGTACCTGAACCAGCAATTGCTTTATCTTTATTCCCCCTCCAAAATCCCCTACTCTAAACTCAGTGCGCTAGGAACAGAGAATAAGATATCTGAGTGCAGACAAACAGCAATCCAGGATTTCTGGCTTAAGAAGTAAAAAAAAGGCAGTTATTAACACTCAGAGAATGCAGAAATCCCACCTTTTTTTCTTTTTCTTTTTGTCCATCTTCTCATCTTTCAGTCTGCAAGCAATCCTGCTGTAGCAATGGCAGAGGTAATAGGAGCCCATAGAAGCCCAAACTCTGAGGGAGGAAACCTTCAGTGGAGCTGTGGTTTCAGGAGAATAAGGCCAACCCTTTTTTCATGTTTTTTCTCCTTACGCTTGGCCCCTGATGTAGGTGCACTTGTAAAAGCTTGTTGAAAAAATAAAAATAAAGGAGGGAAACTACTGCCCCAGTTTCCAGCCAGAACATCAGAAAGAGGAGCCCCAAGAATAGGGAAAGAATGATAGAGATTTCTTAGAGGAAATCAGGAAAGATACTCCATAAAGTTATTTATGGATTCTTTGGCTCACACCTTGCCATGTAAGAATGTATCTGATCATATTCAGAATATCAAAGACTTTGAGAACCGAACTAACAGACCATATTTCAAGTCCAGACTGGTACACATTAAGAATAGATCCAAATAGCACTGCGATGGCTTTGAAAACAGAATTGATATTGGAATAACAATCCATAAAAAGTAGTCAGAAATTATCATCTACATCTAACCAGTTCAACTGCTTGCAAAAGCAAAAGTATCAACATTCCTCATAAGTTTTAATTAGGAGCAAAACTCATATACTAAAGTGTGTACAATAAAATCTAAAATTACTCAACATCAGAATAAAGAACATCACAACTTACATGAGAAAAGATAATCAATAGATGCCAACAATTAGATGACACAGATGTTAGCATTATCTGACAAGGCTTGAAAGGTGCTGTTTTTAAAATGCTTCAACAAGCAATTGTGAATATTCTTGAAACAAATGTTATAATAGAAAGTCACAACAAAGAAATTAGAAGATGTAATGAAGGTGCTACAAAAATTTTAGACAATAACCAAAAATTTGAAAACTCACCGGATAGGTTCAATAGCAGAATGGAAATAATAGAGGAAAGAGTCAATGAACTTGAAGACAGATCAAAAGAAATTATCCTATGCAGAATATAGGAAAAAGAAAAAAGAAACCAATAGAACCTTAGGCAATTGTGGATAATGTAAAAAAAAAAAAAAGGATCTAATCCTGTTTAATTGGAGTCCAGAAGGAGGGAAAAAAGGTAAACTGCTGACAAAAGATATTTGAAGACATAAAAAGCCAAAAATTTCTTAAATTTGGTAAAATAAAGTCTACAGATTCAAGCAGTTCAGTGAACTGTAAACAGAGTAAACCTAAAGAAATTATGTCCAGATATATCATAATCAAAACAGTGAAAACTGAGCACAAAGAAAAATGTTTAAAAGCAGCCAGAGGAAGTCAGTGCATTACCTTCATAACTACCATGATTTGAATGATTGTAGATTACTCAGAAACCATGAATTTCAGAAAAAAAGTGGTACTTAAAAAAAAAAAGACTTTCCTTTTTAAAGTAGTTTTAGGTTCATAAAAAAATTGAGCAGAGGTACAGAGATTTCCCATGTACCCTTTTCCCCTACACTTGCTTTGCCTCACCTGCTATCAACATCCCCCACCAGTGTGGTGCATTTGTTATGGTTGAGGAATCTACATTGACACACCATTATCACCCAAAGTCCAGTTTATGCTAGGATTCATTGTCGGTGCTGTACTCATTGTTGAGTTTGAACAAATGCATAATGACATGTATACACCATTAAGATAACATACAGAATAGTTTCACTGCCCTAAAAGTCCTCAGTTCTCCACCTATTCATCCCTCCATCTCATTAACCATCGGCAACCACTGATGTTTTAATGATTCATCTTGAGTTAATTTTTGTATAAGATATGAAATATAGGCTGAGGTGTTTTTTTTTGCATATGGATATGCAGTTGTTTCTAAAACCATTTTTATGAAGACTATCCTTCCTCCATTGATTTGTTTTTGTCGATTTATCAAAAATAAAATGGCCATGTTTGCATAGGTCTGTTTCTGGACCCTCTATTCTCTTCCACTGCTCTATATGTCTATACCTTTGCCTATACCACACTGTCTTTATTACTATAGCTTTACAGTAAGTCTTAAAATTAGTAGTGTAGTTCCTCAAATTTTATTCTTCCTTCTCCAAATTGTTTCAGCTATTGCTGTGTCTTTGCCTCCCTATATTCATTTTCAGAAGCTACTTGTTTCTATCTATAAAAGAAACTTCTAGGATTTTTAGTAATTGTGTTAAATATAGGTACACTTGGAGAAAAATATCCTAACTACAGTGAGTCTTCTAATCCATGAACACATTATGACTTTCCACTTATTTAAATATTTTAAAATCTTTTTTTAAAGATAAATTAAAAGGCATACAGATTGAAATGAAGAAGTAGAAATGTCCCTCTTCATAGACAACATAATTGTCTTCATAGAAAAACCCCAAGATTCTATCTAAAACATAACAAGACCACCTACTAGAATTAATAAGTGAGTTTAGCAAGGCATTATTTCACCATCCTAAAATAAACAATTGGAAAATGAAATGCTTTAAAAAAATGCCATTTATAATAGCTCCAAAAATCTGAAACACTTGGGTATAAATCTAAGCATAACATGTGCAGGATCTGTTTGCTAAAAACTATAAAACACTAAAAAAAGATTTTAAAATATTTAAATAAGTGGAAAGTCATAATGTGTTCATGGATTAGAAGACTCACTGTAGTTAGGATATTTTTCTCCAAGTGTACCTATATTTAACACAATTACTAAAAATCCTAGAAGTTTCTTTTATAGATAGAAACAAGTAGCTTCTGAAAATGAATATAGGGAGGCAAAGACACAGCAATAGCTGAAACAATTTGGAGAAGGAAGAATAAAATTTGAGGAACTACACTACTAATTTTAAGACTTACTGTAAAGCTATAGTAATAAAGACAGTGTGGTATAGGCAAAGGTATAGACATATAGAGCAGTGGAAGAGAATAGAGGGTCCAGAAACAGACCTATGCAAACATGGCCATTTTATTTTTGATAAATCGACAAAAACAAATCAATGGAGGAAGGATAGTCTTCATAAAAATGGTTTTAGAAACAACTGCATATCCATATGCAAAAAAAAACACCTCAGCCTATATTTCATATCTTATACAAAAATTAACTCAAGATGAATCACAGATCTATATACAAAACCTAAAACTATGAGACTTAAAAAAAAACACATGAGATAATCTTCATGTGCAGGAGGTAGGTAAAGAGTTTTTAGACATGACATCAAAAGCATGATATGATACATGAAGGAAAAAAATGATAAACTGGAATACATCAAAATTTTTAACTGTTGCTCTGCCAAAGATCATGTTAAAAGAATAAAAGACAAGCTACCAGCTAGGAGAACTATTTACTAATCATATATCTAAAAAAAGGAATTGCCTCCAGACTATATAAAGAAATCTTAATACTCAGCAATATGAAAACAAACAACCCAGTTAAAACATAGTAAAAGACTTGAACATATCCTTAGAAAAGAGACTATATGGTTGGCAATAATTACATACACGACAAGATGTTCAACATTATTAGCCATTGGGGAAATGCAAATTAAAATCATGATGAAATACCACTATCTATCTATTTATTAAAATGGCTTAAATCTTTCAAAAATCACTGATAATGCCAAGTACTCATGGGAATTCAGGGCAAGCGGGACTCTCATACATTGCTGGTAGGAATGCAGTTTGGTACAACCACTTGAAATAGTTTCGCAGTTTCTCATAAAGTTAAACATATGACCCAGCAATGAATGCCATTCCTGGGAATATACCCCAGAGAAATGAATAGTCATGTTCACACAAAACCTTACAGAGGATTGTTTATACCAGCCCTATTCAAAATAACCAAATAAAACAATCCAAATTTCCTTCAACAGGTGGATGGATAAACAAGCTTCAGTACACCCCTACAATGGAACGCTAGTTAGAAATAAAAAGGAATGAACTATTGATATAAGCAATAACTTGGTTGAATCTGCAAGGCATTATGCTACTGAAAGAAACCAGTTTTTAAAGGTTATACTGTATGATTCCATTTGTACGACATTCTCAAAGAGATGAAACTATAGTTAGTCCATTGAGGACAGATCAGTGTCGCCAGAGGCCAGGAGTGGGGTGAATTTAATACTCTTTAGAAGTACCACAGGGAGCTTTTTTTAGAGGTAATAGACTGTTCTGTGTCCTGATCATGGTGGTGGGTATATGAATCTCTACATGTAATAGATTTCGTAAAACTAACCTCCCTTCCCCCATAAAAGTCATTTTGACTACATTATAATCTTTAAAAATTAAAAGAAAGCCCATGATGCTGTGCTCAGAGCACAATGACAGTTCTTTACATTGGCAATCAAGAAGTTAACCTAACAACTGATGCTCGAGCAAAAGACCTGAATGATGAAAATATTTCAGAAAGGTCTGTCAGCCTTAGTTAAGAAGTAATGCATATGGTAAGTTTCCAATAAATGCTTCTGGGATGAAAAAAAAAAGAACAGAAAAATGAATTCTAACAATTGTCTTTTAGAAACGTTGTCTTTCTGTAATGTTAATAGTATAGACTTCGTACATATTTGCTATTTCTATATATACAGTCCAATACATGATGGCCAGAAAGAGACTATGCATATACTATCTTTGGATAAATAAGCCTGAAGGAGATTGATTTTACTGTTTCATCCTCAACTAAATAAAATAAATGTGGATTCAGTAATCATCCATGTTCTCAATCCATATTCCCTTGCTGTTTCCCAAGAGTTTAGTATCTAAAAATACTACGTCTGCTCTTTTACACAAATATGGCCTTTATTCATTCACCTACGCAAGACCCAGTCTTGTGTTGAATAAACTAATAAACCCCACCAGGTTGAAGGTACCCAATTCAGCTTAAGAACTTAGCAACTACAGAGCATAAACGGTATAACTCCTTGGAAAGGGCCTGCATCTCTAGTAGGTAAATCCTTGCCTTTCATGAATAAGAACAGATTTACCATTTGACTCCTTTCTCCCTCCCTGTTCAATGTCTTTTTCTAGTTGAGAGAGCTCACTTCAGTATTTGCCTGGTGATTTGAAAAATACAATTATATTTGCATTAAAAAAAATACTTTCCCTCTTCCTTAGAATAAGTGCACATAGCTACAAAAGATCCTAAGAGAAATAAGGGTAAGAAGGAGTATAGACAAATGATTGTGCCTGCATCTGAATACAAATGTAAAATGGGGTAATAAGGACTCTCACAGGAGTGTCCATGGGGCAACCTCCTTTTCCTTTCATTCATTCATTTAATTCACATAATCGCATGAATTATAACTCGCAATTATTAAACAACCGCTGTGTTAAGCTAAATAGGCTAATGCTAATCAACAAGTAAAATGGGATTTTTGAATTCTTGAGTAAAATTATACAAAAATACCCACTCTCATAACCCATCCTTGTTCATAGAAATACTCTCTCACTATATTTGGGGAAAGTGAGAGAGATGTGCTTTTTATGGGCTCCCAAGCCTACTGATAATGCTTGGATGGCAGGTGGAATCTATAATGCAGAAAGCCAGAGCTCACAGGGATCTTATGCATATAACCTTTTCCTTTGGGAATGAAAAAACTTAGGTCGAGAATGGCAACTTGGCCAGGGTCACACAGCCTGTTTAGTAGTAGAACCACAGGAAAAATCAGGCCTCTTAACTTGGCATCCATTGCTGTTTTCTTTAATCCACCTTATCACACATTTCAAGGAGGCAAAGAAAAGTATCTCTCTGCAAAAAAATGTAGCTGTCTGAGCCTGGGGTCAAATTTGAGTTGGTTTTTCTCTCCTTGCTCTCCACCTTGCTCAAAGACTTTGGAGGTCTTTTTCCCACTGATATAATTTTTTTTAAGTCTTTATCCTGTAAATCTATTATCTTATAAGTCTCCAAGCCTTGGCCTAGACTGAATTACATGGATCTCTATGCCTTGACACATGCCCCTACTCAGCAGTCTCTGCCTTCTGAAACATGTCTTCCTTTCAATCCCAATGCAAACCACTTTTTCTACTTTAGTTTTACCACTAGGCATATACTATTGTTTACCACTGAATTATCTGACTACTTTAGAACTAGTGTGTTTGACACTGATCTATCAGTAGAATGGCCTGGACTCTACATTATTTGACTGGTTATTGGGCAAAAAATAATAATGTATACTCTTCTGAATATCCATCCAGAGTGAAATTGATAGGAGAATCTGAGCCTTCTGTGGATAACAGGAAGCCTGCCAAAACTATCAGGCTCTGCAAATTCCAAGAAATCTACAAAGAAGCTCCTTAAATATATTCGAAAAAAGGAGACAAGTCGGATAGTATGGTGATGCTCAGGAATAAAAAAAAAAGTGGCAAAGCAAATGAATGACATCCTTACCTTGGTATTTATTGCAAAATTCACAGTCCAAAATATTTTCTGAAATGGCCGTTGCAGTAGGACTAGGTACAGTGGGCCCCTCCACACCAATGATCCCTGCCAAGACTGTACCCCCATCCCTAGACCATGTAGCAATGGGCAGAGAGTGGCCACATAGCCCTGTTATCTGGAATTAAGAATGCAAAGCTGGAAAGGGAAAAACAATGAAGAAATGTCAAACAGAGTAGGGTAATAAAGAATATATGTAACTTTTATGGCCAAAATTGATGAATTTTATTTATAGTACCTCCTAAAAATTCACTGGGCCAATTCAAATATCTATTTATCATAATACAACAGTTTGAAGAAAGCTCTCAGTTACCTCATTTGATTCTCAATTTAACGTGTATTATCTACCAAGGACTGTGATTATCAACCTGCTAACCTGCTTTTCATTAAGGAAAGGCCAATCTGCTTTTATGACCATCTTGATTAAAATCCCATATTAGGATAAAGCTTAACTCTGAGCATCTAAAGAAATCGAACCCTACACGCAGATTCCAATTCAGCTCAAAAGGCAGCACTTGATCATTGGAGGGAAAAAGAAGTTAATGCAGTTATTAAAAATAATCAGCAAAATTGGGGTCATACAAAGTACTGTTAAAGGGTGAGGGTAGGAAAAGAAGTACCATTTTGGAGGATTCCAAGAGGAGGGACTTTAGTGGCAAAACAACCAGCCACACTTTGTTTCTGTAATTTCCCACTTGGAAGGTATAAATTGATTTGCTGCTTCTTCTTGTCCTTTCCTGTCACATTTGGACTTTCCTGCTCTAATCAATTACCACTCAGCCATCCACTTTCAACCTCCCCAAATTTTGTTGACATCTCTCATTATCATCTCTTTTCACATTTATTCATGGTTATGAGTTTAAACCAAAGAGAATTCATTTACCGTCATTATACGATACCTCAAGAGGGAGCATAAAACAAAATGGGGACATTTTGTTAGCCCTCCACAGTATAAAGCTGTTTTTATTATATCTTACCACTAATGCTTGGATCCAATGGAATTTTTTTATAGAAACAGAAAAAAATCAATCCTAACATTTATATGGAACCATGAAAAATTTAATTTCCAATTGTCCTCTTGATTTCTATAAAAATGTTAATGAAATTGCAGAAAGCAAAACAAAAAATTGTTAATATGCTGTCCAAATACAAACTAGACATTGCTCGTGTATCTGCATATTTGGCAGACAGTGCAAATGTAAACTTTGGCAAATCTCATTCAGTCTGTAAGCTTTTTTTAAAGAAAATGAAAAGATCTTACTTGCTAAACGTCCTACACACTTTGTGTACAAAACTGCTAAGAAGGGATATTGTTTGCTTATGAGTGATGTTGAGACTTTCATAATGAAGGTTTTTTTTTTTATCACTTTTAGGTTTCCGTAAGGTGTGTAGAAGCACTTAATGAGATGTTTTCACTTTATGTAAAGAGAAGATAGCCTTGTTAAATGTGTGCCTAGAAGATAGCTATCATTGTTGCCAGCCATGGAAAAGATGTTAAAATGTTAGCCTGAAAGTAAATTGTATTCTAAAGTGTGAGATAAGAAGAATCCTTGTCTAACCTAGAAATATACTGAGAATGAGAATGGAGAAAAGAACTACAGTAAAACAGAAATGTTTTCTAAAATTGTTTGATGATCTTTAAAGAGGTCATGAGGAGCCTAGAAAAGGCTAAACTAACCAAACCTGAATTGTGTGATGTTATGTAGGTTATGACAAAATCTCATACTGTTGGAAATAAAACTGCTTTTGAACTTAAAGTCACCATAAATGGACAATCGAGTTAAATAGAAACTTTTCAGTTTCTTTGCTGTAACTGTAGCTTACTTTGAGTTCAACTTTAATTTCATGAGTTCAAATAACTTTTGACTTTAAAACAATTTTCTCTGAAAAAGAGCTGTCACTTATGCTGATGTTCAATATTTCAGAGAGTTTAAAAATGATGGACTTTTTAGATGCAAATGGTACATTAGTGTTCTATTGCTGCATAACATGTTACTGTAAACTTAGTGACTTAAAACAATATTCACTTACTATCTGAGAGTTCTGCAGACCAGAAGTCCAAGCACAGTGTTACTGGGTCCTCTGCTTAGAGTCTCACAAGTCTGAAATTAAGGTATCAGCCAGCTCTTGGTCCTTATCTAAGACCATAGGTCTCTGCCTTCTTGATGCCTGTCATCTGGGGACTGTTCTCAGTTTCTACAAGTGGCTTGCTGTCATCTGCACATGTGGCCTTCACTACAATATAGCAATTTACTTCTTCGTGGCCAGAGGACGATGTCTCTCTCACTTTGAATCTCTTCCTACAGAAAGGCACCAGTCCCTTTTAAGTGCTTCCTTGGTAAATCAGACCCACCAAGAATAATCTCCCTTCTGATTAACTCAAAGTTAACTAATTTGGGTCCTTTATTAAATCTGCAAAAACCTTTCATCTTTTGTATATAACTTAACCATAAGAGTGAACTACATCATATTCAGTCACACTCACACTCCAAGTGAGGGGATTATACACGGCATGTACACTAGGGGACAGAAGTCATGGGAGTAACAAATACATCATATGATAGATTTATAGTTGCAAAGGACCTGACAGACAATTGGTCTACCAAAACAAGCTTACAGATACAAAGTGCATATGCATCTTTGGAGAGCTGGAAACTAATTGCTAAAATCTAAAAACATGCTATTGTTAATAAGGAAAACTCAAAGTATTCCATCCAAGAAGGATTCTTGTTGAGAGGATATTGAGATCAATGTCATCACATTGAACTGACACAAATAATCAGTGTAATGTGGGCTTGATAGTAGCACACTTGAAAGTCAATTTTACATTTGACTTTATTCAATTTTACCACCATATAAAATGAAAGAACTCTGTCCCAAAGGTTGAAGGCAGTTCAAAGCAATATTAGAAAGAAAGCAGAAAGAGCAAATAAGATAGTAATCTATGATATTAAAAAATAAAGCAATTATTAACTCCAGGGAAAATGAAAAGTGGTATAAAAAAGAACATAAAAACATTGCCTCTTCTTAGCTTATATATGATTAATATTTCAGCAGTCATAATACACAACAAGCTATAATGACAAAATTGGGAAGAGCAAATTTTGCATGTCAGGGAAATAGGTACAAGAGAGGTTAATCCTCACTTTCCATTGTGAAAAGTTAGTAGAAGACTACTGACTAAAATTGAAAAATCTTAAAGAGCAGCATAAGGATGGTAATTAGAAAGCGGTTGCCATTGGAAATAGTATATTGGGAGGTAGGGACACAAGAAACCTCTGTTTTTGTTTTTCTAAATCTTGTGGTGTATTTGATATTTTTAAAGAATGTATATTGATAAAAATAAAACTGAACAAAGAAACTAGTGTTACTTTCCAGACACAGACAGAGGCAGAAGTAGAGGTTTGAAGGATATGCTTTATCTCACTCAGTTATCAATCCATTCTATGAGATGTTTCCTACTGAAGAGATAAAAATTTCAAGAGAATAATTACAGGGGTCAAAGTCACACAATTATGAAGTGGAAGAGTCAGGTTTCAATCCAGATCTTTAAAGTCATGACTCTGAGGTAAATGGATGAATACAAAATTCATAGGGAGAGCTAAAATTTTTAGATGGACCATGAAACATTTATGTGATTTGAATATGTGGAAACATGAAAAAAGAATATTGCAAGCATAGAGAATGACTTTAGAAAAATCATAGTTGAAAAGTGAAGAAGGCTTATAGGCAAAATACATATTTGATTAAAAGAGTGGGAAATGAAATTCAAGACCTGATGCAGAATTTCTTGACAATGCTTAACATAATTTTAGGCTATGTTCATTATTTCTGTTTTAAATTGTAATGTGTTTCCCAGTCATTTAAAAAAGTTCTTCATATAAACACAAAGCTGGACATATATAGTATGAATTATACTTATCTGGAGGGAAATAGAAACCAGAATATTAACATCTAGAGGAAAATGGCAGAATAGGAGGTCACTGATAACCTCAACCACATAGAAATTGAGGGAGCAGCTATATCAAATTCAGCTAACCCTAACAATGACATGAAAATGGCAAAACAGACCATCTACAACTGGTGAAGAAGAGAAGGCTACATTGAGAAGGATAAAGGGGCATAACCATGATCATTGGGACCCAAGCCTTTCCCCCATTGCAGCCCACAAATAGGAGGGAGAAGGATGTAGTGGGGAGGGGATAAACACTCAGGAATCAAACAAACCTGGACCTGGAGATCTTCTCTGGGAAGATGAATACACATTGCACTGGGCTTTGGTGACTAGGCCCATTAATCACCAAAGCCCAGTGAAAACCCTAAATGGAACAATATTCATGTAATAGTGGTCCCAGAAGGACAAGAGGGAGAGAAAGGGGTAGAAAGTCTAATTGAAGAAATAACAACTGAAAACTTCCTCAACCTGGGGAAGGAAATAGACATCCAGATGCTGGAACCACAGAGAGCACCTAAGAAGATGAAACCAAGGAGAACACTAAGACACATAGTAATTAAAGTGGCAAAGATTAAAGATAAGAATATAATCTTAAAAGTAGCAAGAGAAAGGTAGGCAGTTACTGACAAGAAAACTCTGCAAGGCTGTCAGCAGATTTCTTAGCAGAAACTTTACAGGCCAGGGGGAGTGGCATGAAATATTTAAAATACTGAAAGGGAAAAGTCTACAAACAAGAATCCTCTGTCCTACAAGGTTATCATTTAGAATTGAAGGGGAGATTAAAAGTTTCCCAGATAAATGAAGTTAAAAGAAATTCAGCACCATTAAACAGACATTACAGGATATGTTAAAGGGACTTCTTTAGATGGAACTATTCTTAAGTCTAAATATCTTTCATCAGTGAAAATAAACCTACAGTAAAGGTTGTAGACCAATCACTTACAAAGCAAGTAAAAAATTAGAAAAAAAAAGTGAAATCAACTAAATACAAAATTAGTAAGGTATACAGCAAAAGGTGTAGATTATAACATCATATGCATACAATGTGGAGGAGGAAAAAGAATAAAAAAGTAGTACTTTCAGATTGTGTTTGAAATTGAGTGACCATCAATTTCATATAGACTGTTACATATTGAGGAGACTATATATGAACCTTATGATAACCATAGACCTAAACCCTATAATAGGTACACAAAAAATAAAAAAGAATCTAAGCATAACACTAAAGAAAACCATCAAATTACAAGAGAAGAGTATAAAAGAGGAAGAAAGGAATAGAGAACTACAAAACCAAGAAAACAATTAACAAAATGACAATAAGTAATATGGATCAATAATTATATTAAATGTAAATGAACCATATGTACTAATCAAAAGACAAAGCGGGGGGGGGGGGTTGATGAATGGATAAAGAAACAAGATATATCTATATCCTACCTACAAGACACTCATTTTGGACCTGAAGACATACATCGACTTAGAAAAAGATAGTTCATGCAAACAAAAAAGAAAAAGCAGGAGTAGCAACACTTACATCAGACAAAATAGACTACAAAATAGAGAAAGTAACAAGAAACAAATAAGGACATTACACAGTGAAAAAGAGATCAATGCTACAAGAGGATATAACATTGTAAATGTGTATGTACTAACATAGGAGAACCTAAATATATAAAGCAAATACTAACAGACCTAAAAGGAGAAACTGACAGCAGCATAAGAGTAGGGGATTTTAACACCCTACTTACATCAATAGATAGATCATCAGGCAGAAAACAAATAAGGAAACAGGGATTGAAAACACATTAAACCAGATGGGCTTAACAAATACATACAGAACATTGTACCCAAAAGCAGCAGGATACATTCTCAAGTGCACATGGAATGTTCACCAGAATAGAAAACATATTAGGAAACAATAAAAGTCTCAACAAATTTAAGAAGATTGAAATTGTATCAAGCATCTTTTCAAACTACAATGTTATAAAGCTAGAAATCAATTACATGAAAAAAAACAGAAAAATCAGAAGCACATGGAGGCTAAACAACATGCTTCTAAATAGTCAGTGAATCAATGAATAAATCAAAGAAGAAATCAAATAATACATGGAGACAAATGAAAACAGAAACACAATGGCTCAAAATATGTGGGATGTAGCAAAAGCAGTTCTAAAAGGGAAGTTTATAGCAATACAGGCCTACCTCAAGAATAATCTCAAACAATCTAACCCTATAACTAAAGGAATTAGAAAAAGAAGAACAATCAAAGCCCAGAATTAGTGGAAGAAGGGATATAATAAAAGTCAGTGGAAATAAATAAAGTAGAGACAATGAAATTAAGAGCTGGTTCTTCAAGAAGATAAACAAAATACACAGACCCTTAGCCAGACTTATCAGGAAAAAAGGAGGACACAAATAAAATCTGAAACAAAAGTGGAGAAGTTACAACTGAAACCACAGAAATTCAAAGAATTACAAGAGAATGCTATGAAAAATTATAACATATTAGACAACACTGAAGAATGGATAAATTCCTAGAAATATAAAGTCTCTTAAGACTGAACCATGAAGAAACAGAAAATCTGAACAGACCAATTCCCAGTAATGAAATTGATCTGATAATCAAACTCCCAACAAACAGAAGTCCAGAACTAGATGGCTTCACAAGTGAATTCTATCAAACACTTAAAGAAGAACTAAAACCCATCCTTCTTAAAGTATTCCAAAAAATAGAAGAGAACAGAACACATCCAAACTCATTCTATGAAGTCAGCATCACTCTAATGCCAAAACCAAAGACACTACAAAAAAAAAAGAAAGAAAATTAGAGACCAATGTCCCTAGTGAATATAGATGCAAAAATAGTCAACAAAATATTAACAAACTGAACTCAAAAATACATCAAAGGGACCATCCATCATGACCAAGTGGGATTTATTCCAGGGATGCAAGCATGGCACAATATTCATAAATCTATTAGTGTGTTACACCACATTAACAAAAGGAAGAATAAAAACCATGTTATCATCTCAATAGATGCTGAAAAAGCATTTAAAAAAATTCAACATCCATTATAGATAAAACTCCCAACAAAGTGGGTATAGAGGGAACATATGTCAACATAAAAAGCCAAATATGACAAACATACAACTAACATCCTACTCAATGGTGAAAAGCTGAAACTTTTTCCTCTAAGATCAGGAACAAGACAAGGATGACTACTCATCATTTTTATTCAACATAGAACTGCAAGTTGTAGCCACAACAATTAGGCAAGAAAAAGAAATAAAAAGCATCCAAATTGGTAAGGAAGAAGTAAAACTCTCAGTATATGCAAAGGACATGATCCTATATATAGAAAACTCTAAAGACTCCACCAGAAACTATTAGAACTAATAAATGGATTCAGCAAAGTTGTGGGATACAGAAGCAATGTACAGAAATCTTGCATTCTTATGCATTAACAACAAACTAGCAGAAAGCAAAATCAAGAAAACAATTCATTTACAATTGCACCAAAAAGAATAAAATACCCAGGAATAAACCTAACCAAGGAGGTGAAAGACCTGTACAATAAGACTCTGAAAACTCTAAGATACTGGTGAAAGACATTAAAGAAGACACAGATAAATGGACATCTATCCCAGGCTCATGGATAGGAAGAATTAATATTGTCAAAATGGCCATCCTGTCCAAAACAATTTAGAGATTCAGTGTAATCCCTACCTAAATACCAGTGACATTTTTCAATGAACTACAGAAAAAAATCCTAAAATTTATAAGGAATCATAAAAGATTCTGAATAACCAAAGCAATCCTGAGAAAGAAGAACAAAGCTGGGGGCAACATGCTCCCTAATTTCAAGCCATACTACAAAGCTACAGTGATCAAAACAATATGGTACTAGCACAAGAACAGATCCATAGATCAATGGAACAGAATAGAGAGCCCAGAAATAAATTCATGCATGTGTGGTCAAGAAATATATGACAAAGGAGCCATGAATATACAATGGGGAAAAGACAGTCTCTTCAATAAATGGTATTGAGAAAACTGGACAGCTACATATAAGTGAATGAAACTGGATTACTCCCTAACACCACACACAAAAGTAAACTCTAAGTGGATTAAAGAACTAAATGTAAGACATGAAACCTTAAAAATATTGGGAGAAAACATAGGCCAGAATCTCATGAACATCAGCATAAGAAATTTCTTTCTGGATACATCTCCCTACTAGGTAAGGGGAAAAAAGCAAAAATAAGGAAGTGGGATTGTATCAAACTAAACACCTGCACAGCAAAGAAACCTTCAACAAAAGAAAAAGACAGCATACCATATGCGAGAATGTATTTGCAAATGATATATCCAATAAGGGGCTAATTCCAAAATATATATTAAGAACTCATACAACTCAACACCAAAAAATACAAATAATCCAAATAAAAGGCCAGAGTACCTGAATAGACATTTTTCCAAAGAACATACAGATGGCCAAAAAGCCCATGAAAAGATGCTCCACATCATTAATCACCAGGGAAATGCAAATCAAAACACAATGAGGTACACACCAGTCAGAATGGCTGCTATCCAAAAGAAAAGTAATAACAAGTGCTGGTGATAATGTGGAGGAAAGGGAACCCTCCCACACTGTTGATGAGAATGTAAATTAGTCTAGCCACTGTGGAAAACAAAATGGAGGTTTCTCAAAAACTAAAATAGAAATAGCATACATCCCAGTAATTCCACTTCTAGGAATCTACCCAAGAAAACAAACTCTCTGATTTTAAAAGACATATGCACCCCTATGTTTACTGCTGATTTACAATAGCCAAGATATGGAAGCAACCAAAGTATCCATCAATAGATGAATGGATAAAGATGTGGTACATACACAGTGGGTTATTATTCAGCCATAAAAAGAAAGAAATCTTGCCATTTGCAACAACATGAATGGACTTAAGAGGGTAATATGCTAAATGATATAAGCCAGGTGGAGAAAGACAAATAGAATATGATTTTACTTACATGTGTAATCTAAAAACAAAACAAAACAAAATGAATGAAAGAGCAATAGACTCACAGACATGAAGAACTGACTGGTGGTTTCCACTGGGGAGAGGTTGGCATGAGTGGGTGAATTAGATGAAGCAGATAAAGAGGCATAAAATCTCAATTATTATATACATTAGTCATGGGGATGAAAGTACAGCATAGAGAATATATAGTCAATAATTCTGTAACATCTTCCTGTGTAGATAGATAGTAACTACACTAGTTGGGGTAAACATTAATAATGTAGATAACTGTCCAGTTGCTATGTTGTATACTTAAAACCAATATAATATTGTCAACTACAATGAGAAAGAGTATTCACATCTAACATAGGCATGTACACACACATAAATATATACATATGTAATGTGTAGCAGTTAACAAAAAAGCTCATACTTCTTGTCTCATTTGATTATCACAACGAACCCCAAATACAAGTGGTCTATGTATTATACACTATTTTGTCCTCTAACCCTCTACAAAGACTTCTATATACCTGCTCAACACCACCAAGTAAACTGAAAAAAAGGAACTATACCTTACTGTTATTGTAGGTAGGATAGTTCAGACACTGACTTGGGAGTCTGATTCCTAAGTCTGTCCTTAGTTGATCAGTCTGAAGCCAGGCCACTGACATAGATTCAAAACAACTTTTCAACATAGTATTAAAAAATTTCAGACCAAGCAACTGGAAAGTTATATTTTGCCATTGTCAAACATCTACTCAAGACTGAACATCTGGATAAACATTTAGTCATCCAGATGTTTTCAAATGGCTAGACACTTTGAGACACGACTACCAAATATATAACTGAATGTTGTAAACACCCAGTTGTTTAAATTTCTAATGTAGTCTATAAGTGATTATGGATAATTATCTCCTTTTTTTTTCCACCTGTAATATGCAGCCTCTCTCATAAGATGCTTAAATATGGTGAAGTCCATTGAGAATCTTCATAGCCTCAGATATGAAAAACATTACTTTTCCAGCTGGATATTCATATGGCCAATTAAAGTATTACTCACTATCATGCTATGGGTTATGAAAAATCCTAACTTTTCATTTGTAGTTAATTAACACTGGCCCACCCACTAAACCATGGGGGTTGATTTTGTTCTCCAAATTTTTCCTGTTTCAAGTAGTATCTGTTTTTTATCTCGCAAATACTTATTATCTTCTAGAAGTTAGATCCTACCTTCTACCCTGTAGCAATGCAAGAGCACACAGAAAAGAGAAGGAATGATAAAGCAATATATTAAGCCATATCCTTCATTGGCTTTTCCCTAATTTCTGCCTTTTTCTGAAGAAAATCAACTGCCAGCTCTGTTATTCTAGTTAGGAAGTTTTCTGACATCAATCAATTCATTATTTAGTTCTTTCATTAGGGATTGAATCATAGTTAATGAAACATTGTAGGCGATGTTACAGTAAGTAGTCAAAAATAGGTATAATATCATAATGGTTTGAAACTTATACTCTTCTATTCTGCTTAATTCAATATTGTAGTTGCTTTGAGAGATCGAAAATGTAATGCCCTTTAATCCATGAGGCCACTGTAGCTCAGAGAGTTTAAGTAACTTCCCAACAAAATGGATCTTCATCTCAGACCTGACTCCAAATCCATTGGTCTTTTTTCAGTAAATTAGGTTTTTGAGTATTTTACTCAGCGAAAAGCTTGGCTCTTGAGGTGTTAATTAGGTGTCTTATGAAAAGGATTGTTATGATTGAATGTCTGTGCCCCCACCAAAACTCCTGTGTTGAAACTCAGTCCCCAGTGTGATGGTGTTTGGAGTGGAGACTTTGGAGGTGATTAAGTCATTAGGGTGAAAACCTGATGGATGAGATTAGTATCCTGTCTATGGGCCAGGAAGCCGGCCCTCACTGCACTGTGCCCCCCTCACCTTTACTCTATGCCCCATACCATTTTTGGTTTCTATTAACACACTTTTTTTTTTTAATAATTGTCTTGCTCCTTTTCTAGTACCTTGCTATTTTAAAAAGTATGGTCTGAAAACCAGCAGACACTGAATCTGTGGGCACCTTGATCTTGGATGTCTCAGTCTCCAGAACCGTGAGAATGAATGTTGCATATATGCCACCCAGTCTATGGTATTTTTGTTAAATCAACCCAAATAGATGAAGACAAGGATGTTCTTTGGAAAATGCTTCATAGAAATTAGCTTAACTTTGCTTAATAGCAGCTCCATTTTTGGTCTCCATTAACATACTTTATTTTTTCTGAGATAGTGTCTTGCCCCTTTTCCGTTACCTTGCTACTTAAAAGTTTGGTCTGAGACAGAATCGGCATCACCAGGAAGCTTACTGGAAATGCAGAATCTAAGGCCCTACCACATTCCCAGTGCATCAGAACATGCTCAGAATCCCCAAGTAGTCCCCTCAACATGGAAGGCTGAGAATCCTTGCTCCGTCGTAAAGATTGGCTCTTTAACAACTATGTACTCAAAGCAATAAAAAGATGCGTTGTGAGGAAGAGTGGGTCCCATGCTGAGTTGTGAATTATATATTGATTATTATGTTTACACATACATTTCTATAACCACAACTATTCTGCTACTACATACCTTTCAAAAGTTTACGATAGAAGTCATGGTAAAGTCTAAGCTGCACAGCATAAAAGATCCTTATGATCCAATCCTGCTTAGCCTTTCAGCCTCATCATAACCATATTTTTCACTGTTATTTGTGTTCCAGCCAGGAATTTGTTAGTCTGTGTGTAACAAATTCCCCTGTGAATCCAGTGAAACTGAGGTAAGGCAAGGGGAAGGGCTGGTTGGGGGACACTGTTTCTACTGCTCAAAGCTTGCTCACATTCACTAACCAGGCATGGCTCTGTCCATTCCCTGTGGCTACAGCATGCATGCTCTGCAGCCACAGGGTGCTTTCTCCTTCCCCTCTCACCCCTTCCCTTGGAGAGAATGGCCATTTTCTCTCCAACTCTTGTCCCGGGTCCACTGGAGGCTGAGGGAGGCTGCAGAAGGCTGCAGTGGTAATACCCTAAGGCCAGGTAAGAGATTCTGGAAATTCTGTCATTTACCACAAAACCCACCCCTCCAGAATTCTCCCCTTATAATCTACATGCCCCCAATCTTCACAATGGCCCCTGTGCAAGAGGGCTGGAGTACTGCAACCAGATGGAGAACATACAATAACAACAGAAATCATGATACAGATAGCAATAAAATCATGACAATCGTCAAGCCTAAGGATCCAGGTGGGATCAAAATCCTACTGAGATTGACTCCATAGCTCTCCCATTCCACAGGAAGCCAGCAGCTGAACCAGTTGGGAGCTCTGTGCCCACTCAGCCAGCAGCAACTGTGGCTAGGAGGCAGGCCCAATAGAAGAGAATAAACTTAAGGGCAATAAGATACATGTTTTAATGACACCAACATAGGCAAATCCTGTCCATCAGGTAGGTTGCATGCAAGAGAGTGGTCCTGTGATAGGACAGTGGCAGGAATGGGGTCTCCTCCTGGTCTAGCATACCAGACCGGCACCCGTCTCCCTTTGGAAGTTACAGATGGGCTGATGTGTAGGACTATGGGAGGTACATGCACTGGCCATAATGACAAAACAAAACTCCCTCTTAAGATGGTCTTACATTCTGGCCGTTTTGGGTACACTACCATGATCTTTGAGGGCCACTCTGCTGTTACTCCAGGAACACACAGGAGGCCAGCTTCCAGACCTGGCCTCCAACGTGCCAGAAGAGCCAGCCATCACTGGTCTATGTGTAGAAATGTCCAGGGCCACATCCACTCAACAGTCCCCAGGGTTGAGTATGCTTGGTTTGTGCTGGCAGCAGGATGCTGTTCTGCTGGCCAAATCCTGGCTTCAGTAATTCCTCCTTGGTTTGCAAGTGAAGTTGTATAGAAGAGGCAACAATGTGTGTTAGCATGTCCACAGGGCTCAGTGCCCCTTCTGGGTCTTCTCATTCAAGCTCCGTAACACTGTCCACAAGTGGACTGACCAGCCCCAAGTGTCTGACTTCAGGCCAGATTTTAACAAACCACTGTACCTCTCTATCATGCCTGCCTCAGTAGGGTTATTTGGTACATGAAACTACCACCTTATCTCTAATTATTGCACCCATTCTTGTAATGCATGTCCAGTAAAGTGGGTGCCTTGATCACCCTCAATCATCTGCAGCCAGCCATAGGCTGCAAAGAGATGCTGTAGGCCCCTTTTGGTCATTTGCTGATCTGCATGACATGCAAGAAAAGCAGCCAGCAGTTCAGTAGCTGTGTCCACACAAGTCATGGCATACCAATATCCTTATATGGGAAGGGAACCAATATAGTCATCTGCCACCTGACAAAGGGTATCAGCCCCTTAATTATTGTCCCATGTTGCTGCAGGACTCAGTTTAAGTCCCTCTTAGAGCA
Organism: Smutsia gigantea; assembly: GCA_032199065.1. Classification (NCBI taxonomy): domain Eukaryota; kingdom Metazoa; phylum Chordata; class Mammalia; order Pholidota; family Manidae; genus Smutsia; species Smutsia gigantea. Next base: position 84,148 of record JAVSCE010016182.1, read on the forward strand.
CATGGGAAACTCTTCTGGACTCTGCTGACTTCTTCAAGGGTCACCAGCAAGCACCACCAATGGGCTACAGCCCACATTGTCTTTTGCTCTGTGTACAGCAAATGCCGAAATAACCATTGGGCCACATCAGAGGCAGGCTTTTCTTCTAGCCAGTGCACCTGGGCCAGTGTGTCTGCTTTATCATTCCCTGGGATGCCAAAGGCAAATGGCCGGTCACATGATATACAATAACAGTCTTAGTCTGACCAGAGGCCCATAGGTCTTGCCACCAAAGGGGCTGGTGACCAACTGTCCAGTTGACATGGTACCATGTTGGTAGCCACAGGGTCAAGCCCCAATAGATGGCCTAGCTGTCAGTGCAGACAACTATGGGGGAAGGCTCCTGGGTGATCACGAGCCATACTGCCCGCAACTCAGCCCATTGACTGCTCTTCCCCTCCCCATCCTCCATCCATATTGTCTCAGTCTTAGGATAGAAAGCCACAGCCCTCCACTTCAGGGGCTGCCCATGACTGGAGCCATCTGTGTACCAAGCATCTTCAGGTATAGGGGTGCTTCCCTCCTGAAAGGAGCTCTTTGTTACTAATGACCCCAAAGCAAGTTCTTTCTGTTTTCCACTGATATATGTCACTGGCCCCAATAAGCATTGGAGTTCTCCACTTAGGGGGCTAGTGGAGAGGGTGCTATGCTGCTATAAATATGTGCCCCATTTGGCCAGCATGGGCATCTTTGCCATGCCACTCCATGGCCTTTGGCTGCAATCTCGCACCTACCCCACAATGTGATAGGTGGTTATTACCTTGGTCAGAGCTGTTCCAGTGATGGGCTCCATAGCCATCAGGCTTGGTACAAAGCATCCAGTTGCTTCTCGATATCAAGGTGTACCTGACCTCTGCTCCTTTCCATAGTTCTGACCAGAATCCAACAGGTTGGTGTGTCTGTTGAAGCCACTGCCAAAGACCCCATCCATAGCCATCTTCGGTTACATGAACATCTAACTCACCTTGATGAGTCCATTACATTCAAACCCTGTATGGCCTTGACTGCCACTTAGCAGCAGTAAAAGCAGCTGCACATGTCTCATCCCAGTCCCACCTGATGCCCTTTTGTACCAACTGGTATAAGTGCCTCAGAATTTATGCCAATTGTGGGATAAACAATCTTCAGTAGCCAAAAGATCCAAAAACTCTTGTACTACTGCCACAGTGACAGGGGTGGGGAAAGCCTGGACCTTGTCTATGACTGCTTCTGGGATAACTTTAGTTTTACCCGACCAGACGACCCCCAACAACTTGACCGACAAACCAGTTCCCTGAACCTTGGTGCTGTTCACAGCCCATCCTTTCTCCTGTAGATTTTGCAGGAACTGCCCCTTCTAAACCTGCAAGAGAATCAGATGTGAGCATAATATCATCAATGTAGTGATACAGCTGCACCATTTGTGGTTTCTTCCGTGTGGCCAAGTCCTGGGCTACAAGCCCATGACAGATGGTGGGACGGTGGGGATATCCCTGTGGAAGGACAGTGAATGTCCACTGCCGGCCTTCCCACGTGAAAGCAAACTGTTTCTGGCTTTCCTGTGCTATATCAGTAGAGATGAATGTATTAGCAAGGTCCACGATGTAATGATACTTCCCTAGCTCATGACTAAGAGTGTCCATAAGGGCTGCTGTAGAAGGGACAGTAGCATGCAGAGGGGGTGTGACTTTATTTAATTCTCTGTAATCCACAGTCATACACCAGGAGCGATCTGGCTTTTTCACTGGCAACACCAGAGAATTAAAAGGACTATGAGTGGGTTTTATGTACCTATCTTATCTAGCTCCTACAGAGTTTCTCCAACATCTTTGTGCCCCCCAGGCAATTTATGTTGCTTAGTATTTGTCACCTGCTGAGGCACAGGCAGAGCTACAGGTGGGTGCTTAGCATGTCCCCTCAGAACTGCCTTCACCACACGTATCCTCCATCTGAACTCACCTGCAGTGGTCTGAACCCCAGGACCTGCAAGATATCCACCCCCAAAATATGTTCAGACACGGGAGAAATATAAACAGTATACTCCTTTGGGGGTAAACACCCTATTCCCAGTGGGCTTTCTTCATTCTAATTGCCTTACCCCAGTAGCCAGCTATCAAAGTGGGGGTCCCAGGAAACTGCTCAGTGTTGCCATAAATCAGAGAACATTCAGCTCCTGTGTCCACCAGTGCCAGGACAGGTTGTGCCTTCACTGGGGACCAGTGAATTGCTAATTCTACATGTGGCCTCTGGTCCCCATCATGTCCCCCAAAGTGGGGACCTTGACACCCCCTCAGTCAAGCTGTAACACCAATCCCCTTCCTGTGAGGGTGGGGGGCCCAGACAGGGTCTGAATTCTCTCCCTCAGGATGTCCTGCCAGCATACAGGCTAGACACGGGGCTTTGCCTCCAGCTTCTGTGTCTTGGACCTCAGTGGCTGGAACCGCTGCTCTGGATTTAAATGATGCCACAGCTGTAGCAGGATCCTATTGGGCTATCCGTCAAGGTTTTCTTTAACTGCCCCAGCTTTTTTCAAATCAACCCACATCTGGGTCCTTGAGACCTTCTTGGGAGGAACTGTTTGAACCTCTTTGGTCAGTAGTAAACTGTATTTCCTTCTGTGCTCTTATTGTTTCAATCTCCCCCAGATCTACTATCATATGAGTAGCCTCACTTATGGGTGGCCCTATGTGGGGGGCAAGAATAGTCACTAGGGACCCAAAGAGGGATGAGAGAGCTGTATGGAGAGCACCAGGTTTCTCATCCCCATGGTGAACAATTCTTCATTGGGGTCCTGAGGGTCCACATTATAGATGATATTTTTCATGCCAACTCCCGTAAAACCTGCTGGAGCTCTGCGTATGTTTGCTGGCTAGCTGGGAAGGGTGGTAAATCACTGTGATTAGGTCAAACTGCCCTGAAGGCTGCTGTCAATCCATCTGGAAGCGTATGATTCCCTGGAGCGTGATGGGCATTTTGCAACCTCTGCTGGAGAGAGAGGTGAGTCATCAGGGAAGCCAGTTTACCCATTTCTGACCTCTACTTCTAAATCCCAAAGATGAAAAAGCCATGTGGGCAGAGGCTCTGAGGGCTTCTGTCAAAACCAGATGCTCATGTCCACCAGCTCGGCCTGGGTATAGGGGCAGAGCATGGAGTACTCCACAACCTGGGGAGGCGGCTGCTTCTCTCTCTGAGGAATCCACTGGTTTTTTTGTCTTTATTTTCCTAAGTACAACTGGTCAGGCTTTCAATATGAGAGAGGCAGTGGCCTTGGCAACAGTTCCACCCTCGGTTTTCAATAGCTTTCATTCCCTTTTCAGAGCATCCCACAACTCATCTCCCTGTTCTTTCAATTGATGCCGAAGTGCATCTCTCTCCTTGGTAACCCTTTCCAATGCTGTGAGAAACAACCACCCTACATTTCCTGCCACCCCATGGCCTCTCAGTTTCCCTATTTTGTGGAGGGCCAGCTCCACTGCCTCTGGTGTCCCACCCTTCCCCAATTCTGGAGAGAGGCCCACTCCACTAGGAAGCACCTTACCCCAGACCAAATCCCCACTGGGGGAATCTCTGGGGGAATCCCCACCATCCACAGGGTGGGTGGGAAAGGGGGTGGTCCCTGGGTAAATCCCCAGAACGCATAGGGGTCATCCAAGGGTATTTCCCCACCACATATAGGGCTGCCACCAAAGCATCACACCCATATGGACAGATATTGGACTCACTGGACCCTACTGAGTCTATGCCAAGTGTAACAAATTCCCCTATGAATCCGGTGAACCCAAAATAAGGCAAGGAGAAGAGGTGGTTGGGAGAAACCACTTTTACTGCTCACAGCTTGCTTAAATTCACTAACTGGGCACGGGTCTACCCATTCGCCAGGGTTGGGCATGCACGGTCTGTGCCATAGCGTACTCTCTCCTTTCCACCCGCCCTCTCCAGGAGGACCTCCATGGTCAGGTCCTCGGTGACTGGCAGATACCAGACCAATTATGTACTAGGAAAGGAGGTGAGGAGAGAATGGCCATTTTCTTTCCATCCCTCGCCCCAGATCCACTGGAGGCTGCGGGAGGCTGCGGGAGGCTGCAGCAGTAATGGCCTAAGGCCAGGCAGGAGATTCTATAAATTCTGCCATTTACCCTACACTGTGTTTTTTCTCTTGTCTATTGTTCATTCAGTTGCCTCTGCCTGGCATGGCTTCCCCATTCCTGTTCACTTGGCCTAGACCTACTTGTGTTTTAGGTCCCATCATAGATGATAATGCCTCTGGGACTCATTTCTTGGCCCTCCAAGCACCCTTAAGCACCCTATGGATTCATTTACTTCCTCAGTAAATACTGATTGCGTGCCCATCAGGTACCAGCTGTTTCTGTTAGAGTGCTGGACATAATGCACCGCAGTTGTTGGACTTACTGTCCATCCTAGATCGGAAAGTCTTTGAAGACAGGAATATCTTCATTCACACAATAAAGATTAACTGAATACCCCAACTGCATGCTTTATAATGATGCCACACACCAAGGATGTACCCATGAAAGTCCTTCATTAAAAGGGTAAGGGAAACTGTCCAGTTGATATCTTCAGTGTGGTCTCTGTGGGATATGACAGACTTGTCTTCTTTGGAAAATTTTTCTAAATTTTTACTCCTATATTTCCCAAGTTTCCTAATTTTTAGTTAAAAAATATAGTGATCATAATCATCAAACTTAGTATTCTTATCTTGAAAAATTGAACCAAGACTTGTATCTGGGTATGTTATATTATAGGAGAGATTATATGTGACAGGCAGGGACACAGGCTGTAGCAAAATGGAATATGGCTCTGGGGCTAGACTTCTCTGGAACAAATTGTGATCACATGCTCACCTATGTGTTATTAGAAAACTTATTTCAACTTCCTAAGACCATTTGCTTATCTGTAAAGTGAGAAGAAGAAGAATACCTCTTAATTTATAGAATTATTGGGTGATTGAATAAAAAAATTCACACAGGGCATTAGCATAGGGACTGGAATAATAAAGGCTTACTAAATGTTTATAACTACGACTGCTATATGTGTATGGGATTTTTATTTGGAGAAAGTTTTCCAAGCAATATTATATCACATAAAAAGGTACTGCTGTTGGTAGAAAACTTGGGATTCCTTTCCACATACTGGAGACAAAGATTTACCTTCTTCCGTTCTCCAAGAAAGCAAAAGGAAACAGGAGCCTTTCCTAACCGAGGTTCATTCCGTTCACCCAAAGACTCTGCAAACCAGCAGGAACAAACTCAGGTCAGGGGACTGCAAGGTTGTAAGAATATTGCCGTTATTGTGCAGACCATCGGGAATTCTCCCAAAATGTGAAAAAATACAGACATAAAAATCTCATTTGACACTCAAGTCCTTGGCTTAGGGCAATAACAAAATGTTCCCAAGGACAGCAGTGACATTTTCCATTGTTTGACTCAGCATTCTTCTCGGGGCTTAATGACAGAAGGCGTAACATTTTAATTATTCTCCTCTGGGTCCCACCCAGGCCACCCTCTAGCAACTTCTCTGCTGCCCTGCCCAAAACCTGTAGAAGGGGAAAGGCACACAAAAGGGGATGTTTGTGGCCAGACTGTCTCCAATTAGTCAGAATAAGAATAATAATTGGCTTTTCCTCTGGGCCAGCCTGGAAAAATGTCCTGCATTGTTGGGTGGGATGGGGAAGGAATTTTTGGCCACTGGGTCAGATTCCAACCAGGAATCTTCAGGGATCTGCATTGACTGTGACCCATTTCTCCCAAGCAGTCAGAGCCCCAGTAACTCAGAAGAGCTATATGGCAGCGGCCTTAGAAAGGACAGTGAGGCTGCTAAACCCCTGCTTCGTAAAGCCTAGAGCATGTAAAATTCTCCTGGGTGTTTGTTTTAAAAAGGCAGGTTCCGATCCATGGTAAGCTAAGTCAGTAGGCCTGGGATAGAGCTCAAGAATCTGAAATTTTAACAATAACCCTTCCTCCCCCAGAATAATTCTTTTCTATGTGATCTGCACACCAGAGTATGAAGGGGGAAATTTTGCCCTGAATGGCTGCAGGGGACTGGTTGCTTAATATTCTGAGGCCCAGGTCAGATGAAGCTGACTTTCTAGCTCATATACGATAAAACTGTGCTAAGACATTAATGATTAATAACATTGGGACTAAAGAATAACAGTCAAATATCAGATTCAAATTCTAGCTCCTATACCTAGGATTGAAAACATAGTTTTCTAAGACTCCTTCTCCTGCTACAGTAAGAGAAGGCAAGGTTGTTGTTTTGAGTAAGTGAGGCACTGTATGTAAATGTGCTTGTAAATTGTAAAATGCTCCAACAAATATCTGTTGTGGTGGTTAATATGACTCTCGGAACCAAATGCATTTTAACAATGGGATCCCAAAATCTCTGAGTTAAGCCATAGAAACAACTTTTGAATAGCCACTACAAATAGATTTTAGAGCAAGTGAGGCGCTATCTCCAAATATCAATATATAGATCAGGAATATATATTACTAATATATGCATGTATGTTATATGCATGCATATATATACATATGTATACATACAGAATACATATGCAGGCATACATATGCAGAATATGTGACTAATTCCCACTCTGCGGAATCGGTAGTTCAAGGCCCCAGCTCCTTTGATGACCTTGACCCCTTCATATTTTCTCCTGACGTCCTTAAACCTCAGTGTGTACAGTACAATGTAAGAGTCCTCTGACAGCTTTTCTGCCTTGTTTCGTAAACCCATCTGCTTATTAGTCAACTGCTTCTTGAATTCTTTTAAGCTGTGGAGAATTTTCTAAGCCAGCTCTAAGTCTTTTCTAAGTCCAGGGTTACTGGACAGCTGAACTGCTGGGGAAAGAAACACACCTCTGTTACTGGACCTGGCTTACCCCAAAATTCTGTAGACTCCTGGCAAACTACCTTAGTGCCCAGAACTGGAGCTGGGGGTTCAAAGGACCTCCTTCTCCATACCTTGATACTTGTGCAAATCCAGGCATCATTTGACTATAGCTTATGTGAGAGCAGAAAATAAAAATGAGGATAAAACTGGAGGCAGAGAGGGAAATAACGTAAAGAAAAAAAAATGAGACAGAATCCCCAAGAAACTCTAGCCAAATACATTTAATAATTTTTACATCTGGTGGGGAAGTAGCCAGGAAAGAGCCCCTATGTAGGTGGTGGGTCCTGAGGGAATGTCAAGCTGATGAAGCTATCATTCACATGCTCCAGCTTTAGCCCACCTCATCCATCCCTCATTTTCACAAGCTGTTCCTTAGATCAGCAAAGGAACTGATCTCTTAGGTCTCCTCTCTGCAAATGTACCTTTAAATATCTAGCTCCTCTGTAGCCCCACTGCCTTCAGGAGAGCAGAGGGCTTAAGTCAAAAGGCTGCTCAGGGACAAGCAGTACTAATAAGCAGAAAGTCAAAGGAAATGGATACTTAACGTCCACTGTACTCAGTATATCTCACCTCCCTCACAGCCCAGAGGAGGCCCCAAAGAGACTGAGACTGGATGTGTGCTCCCAAGCCTGAAGGCCGGCAGTGCTGGATGTTGCTGACAGTTCTGGGCACAGACGCCCTGAGGAAAGCTGGTGGGTGTAAAGGGGGCTTTCACGCTTACTAGTTGTGTGTCCTGAAGCAATTTGCCCTAATCGCTCTCAACCCAGTTTCTTGACCGATCAAGTATAATGAACAATATCTGCCTCCACTCCCGCAGCCTAGGACTGCTGAGAAAATCAGTCAGAATTCCGTATGAGGTGGCATCTGGCCATCAACTCATGGTGTGTTCTCTTCTTTGTTCCTACAAAGAATCTAAGAAGATACAGAACAAAATAAGCTTTGAAAGACAACACTGAAAACTACAACTAAATATTATCTATCTGATAATCTATCTCTCTTCTCTCTTTTTTTATCTTTTCTCTAGTTCAATATCAGCTACTACTGGACACTTAGAATAGCGACATAAATGGTCTTGTGGGCTCTGACCGTGGTCCCCAATAATGCATTTTCTATGGAGGGCACATGGGATTGTGGACTGTGTTCTGAAATACATCATGCATACAATAGAGCATATATAATGTATATGTAGAGTTTAAGAAGAATAATAAACATCCAGCTTAATAAAGTGATTGTCACCAATACCTACAGTTTCCTGAGAGTCCCTTCCCTTCTCCTGAACGCTAATCACTATGTTGTCATTTTCTTACTTTTCTTCATATCATTACCACAAGGGTATGTGTCCTCAAATAATAAACTGATTAGTTTTGCCTCTTTCTTACACTTCATTGAATGGAATCATACTAAGTTCTCTTTGTTACTTGCTTTTTATTGTTCAATGTAATGTTCCTGAGATTCATCCGTATTGATGCACATAGTCCTGCCACAGTTGATTAATATTCCATTGTATGGATAGACACAATTTATTATCCCTCCTTCTACTGTTGGACATACAGGTTATTTCCAGTATTTTACTATTATAAGCAATATTGCTATGGGTTTACTTTTACATGATCTCTCACACATATTTCAGAGTTTTTCAAGGAATATACCATGAAGTGGAATAGCTGGTCATGGGGTACACATACCTCTTCAACTTTATCATATAATGCAAAAGTGATTATATGAATTTATAATTTCACCATTATATGGGTTCCTGTTCCATATCCATACCAGAAATTGGAATTGTCAGATATTACAGTTCTGCTCAATCTGTTCATTTTAATTTGCATTTCCTGATTATTAATGAGGTTGAATATATTCAGATATGATCGTTGGTCTTCCCTGTGTCTTCTTTGATGAATTACCTGCTCATGTCTTAGATCTATTTTTATATTGGATTGTTTGTTTATTTTCTCATTCATGTACCCTAAAGCTAATCCTTTTTCAGTTATGTGTTACAAAGATCTCTGCTGAGTCTGTGGCTCGTCTTTTCATTTTATTTATGACATTGTTTGATGAAAAACAATTCTTAATTTTAGTGTAAAATTTATCAGATTCTTCCTTTATGGTTTGAAAATTTTGAGTCTTCTACAATAAATCTTTCCCTATCCTAAGGGCATATTGAATTGTCCTGTACTGATTCTAAAAATTTTTAAGTTTTTGCCTCCCATATTTGTCCTAATTCTATCTGGATATTTTAATATTAAAACATATTTAAGTGCACCAATAATTTTTAGTGCTAAGTGTACTCATATATAGAAAAGTGCATCAAATGTAAATGTACATATTAACTATGAGAAAGTGATCACCTGTGTAGCCACCTCCCAGGTTAAGACATAGAAGATGTGCCAGTCCTCCAAGTTCCCCCAATATTGCCTCCTAATTACTATTCCGTTCGTACCCCACCAAGTAAAACTACTATTTTGACTTCTAATGCAGTAGTTTGGTTTTGCCTCTTTTCAAAGTTCATATAAAATGGAATCAAAAGGTATGTAATCTTCTGTGTTTGGCTACTTTCATGCAATATTATGTTTTTGATGTTCATCTATGTCATTGCATTTAACAGTAGTTTGTTCATTTTCATTGAGATATGAAATATATTATTCAATGAGTTATACTATAATTTATCCACTCTACTATTCAATTTCACTGGTCTGTTGCCTATCTCTATATCAAAACCATGTGTTTATAATTACCCTAGGTTTATAATTTGCCTTTTTCTCTGTTTCTTCTACTCTGTTCTACTACCAAGTGTGGCTTGGCTATTCTTAACTGTCTGTCATACCATAAGTTATAAGTTATAGAATCAGCCTGCTAAGTTCTGTAAAAACACTGTTGGGATTTTGATCAAATCTCCACCAATTTGACAAGAATTAACTTCTTTATAATTTCAAGTCTTCCCCTCCATGAACTCAATATATGTATTTATTTGGCCCTTATTTAATAACTTTCAATATAATTTTTTTATATACAGGACTTGAACATCTAACAAAAGTATGTTATATTTGTTGTGATTGTTTTTAAATTTTAAATTTAAAATATATGGAAATGCAGATAACTTTCATATTGATTTTATATCTGACACTCATTTTTTCTGCATATGTGGGTTACATTTTGTTTTCTATATAAATAGCTATACCATCTGCTACTACTAACACTTTTGTGTCTTTTCCCCTTCTTATACTTTTATTTTATTTTTCCTTACCAAAGAAAATTTATATATTTGTCTACTTATATTTGAAGAGAAGAAAGTCTGAAAATTATCTATCTATCTATACAATTAGGCTATTATATATATAGTTTATTTAATTTCACAATGTATAAGAACTCCTACAACTCAAAAAATATATATAAGCCAATTTTAAAAATGATCAGAATACTTAGACATGTCCCCAAAGAAGATATACAAATGGCCAACAAGCATAAGAAAAAATGTTCAATGTCACTAATCCTTACAGAAATGCAAGTCAAACCACAATGAGATATCAACTCACAGTCATTAGGATAGCTACTGCCAAAATGCCAGAATATAGGAATAGGATATGGAAAAACTGGAACCCTGTGCACCCTTGGTTAGAATCTAAGATGGGGCAGCCACTATAGAAAACAATATGACAGCTCTCAAATAGGATTACCATATGATCCAGCCATTTTACTCCTTAGTATATATCCAAAAGAATTGAAAGCAGTGTCCCACAGAGACATCTGTACACTCATGTTCATAGGAACATTATTCACAATAGCCAAGTGGAAGAAACCCAAGTATTCATGGACAGATGAATAGATTAAAAGATGTGGCATATACCTACAATGGCATATTAAAAAGGAGGGAAATTCTGACATGGGCTACAACACAGATGAGGAAATTATACTAAGTGAAATAAGCCAGTCACAAAAAAAAAACAACACTGCATGATTCCACTTAAATAAAGTATCTGAAGTAGTCATACTCACAGAAACAAAAAGTAGAATGGTGGTTGCCAGGGGTCCTGGGGTGGGAGAAATGGATAGTGTTATTTAACTGGCACAGAGTTTCAGTTTTGCATGAGGAGAAAGTTCTGAACATAGGTGGAACAGCAGAGTGAACATACACACTAGAACTGAACTGTACACTTAAAAATTGTTAAGACGGTATCTTTTATGTATTTTACCACAATTAAAAGAAAAATTAAAGCTGTTCTTTAACTTAAATTTTTTGTGACTATGGCTAAGCTACTAAAATATGTGGTGGCACAAATGAAAAACAAAAACAAACAAAATACAACTGAAATATCACTTCTTACCTAAAACATTGCCAAAATGTGGAAAAAAACATGACACATTTTGTTTGTGGGGCTTTGCAGGAAACAAGTGAAGTCATACATTGTTGATAGGAAGGTAAATTTGTATAAATCGCTTTGGCAGGGAATTTAGAAATATCAAAAACAACTAGATACGTGTTTATCTATTGATTCAATAATTTCACCTCTAAAAATTTACTTTAAACTGCCCCTCCAACAATATGAAAATAAACGTGCACATTACAGTTTTGTTTGTAATTGAAAAATGTTGTGAATACTCTAAATTCCTAAATACAGAAGAGTAGTAAATATGGTATATGTGCACATTATACATTGTAATTATACATATTATATGTATGTATAGTTTACATACATATGTGTATGGGTGTGTGTTCTCCCATGTGTAAGATTTAAGATTCCTGGGGCTACTGTATGAACATTTCATTAGTGTTTTCTATTTGTTGCCATGTGATTACCCAAATTTTCACTGCCTTCAGCAGTATATAAAGGTGCTAGTCTTACCAGTATTGAGTTTTATAATAATAATTTGAAAAATCTACTTTCATATATGAGAAAATGACACCATTGGGCTGCTTAATTTACATTCCTTTAGTTAATGTAAAGGATAGGCATTTTAAATATTTGTTTACCATTTGTTGCTCATCTGTGGATATTTGGAAATCTAAGAAAAGAGAATCATCCAAAAAAATATGCCTTCAACAAGCCCCTCATATATCTATCATCTAAATGATCACTTCAGAGGGATGAGATTAAAGATGGTGGTGTGAGAGGTGAGACAGAGGCTTCCTCCTAAAACCACATATAATACGAAAATATAATTAATAGAACTAATCCTGAAAGAGCAACAGGAAAGAGGGCTGTGCCAGACTGCATACACCTGGAGAAAAGAATAAACTTCACAGAACAGGGTAATGTACCAAAGCTGTGGCCCGGTAAGAACCAAGCCCTTCCCCCACCCCAGTTTACCGGCAGAATGAAGAGAAATGGAGCGGGGAGGAAGTGGAGGCCTGGGACTGCTGAACACCTAACTCTGGAGATCTGCCCTGGGAGCACAAACCTACATTACATGGTGCTCTCATGATTAGGGGGGGTGGAAAGCTAAGATAGGCAGAATACCTGGAGAGACTGAGACTCTAGCCACTTGTGGAAAACAGGGATCCATATCCAGCTGCTCTGGGACAAAAGAAAGGCAGGCAGTATGAGAGACTTCCTACCAGGAAGAGGGTTGTCAAAAGGGCAAGAATTGCACAGAGCTTACTGCTCAGTGGAAAGGACAGGTAGACAAATTTGTCCAGGTGCACTCTGCTAAGCAAGTTGGGAATTTTCATGATCTTCAGGTGCTCCAGCCCCCAAGCTGGCAATGCAGCTCGAAGGACCCCTTCCATGATATGCAGCCTGCTGCACCTTCCTCCCACACAGCCCGCACCTACCTCACAAACCACCAAATCCTGCCCTGGTGTTAGGCCGGCCAGAGGGAAACCCCACCTACAGCACCTACAAACACAAAGCAGAGAGGCTTATACCTGTGTCCTCAGCCCACTGGTTCTGGCAGTGGAGACAGGCATAGCAGCCAGAAAGCAGGAAATAGCTCTTTCCTCCCCATCAGGCACCAATACCACTCCCCTGAAACCCCTAAAATTGCTCCAGGGGCTGAGCAGCTCCAGAGAGTAGAACTTCTGGGCATTAGAGAGTGCCACATACAAATATGAAACATCAAAGCAAAATTATAAATACACCAGAAAAAGAGTCAAATGAAATCAACCTCATGAATCTTCCTGAAAGACATTTCAAAATAAAAATCATAAAAATGCTTATGAAGGTAGAGAAAAATATTCAAGAAATCAGGAATGAATTCAGGTCAGAGATCCAATCATTACAGAACATAGTATCAGAAATGAAACATACAATAGAAGGTTTTAAAAGCAGATTAGATATGGTGGAGGAGATGATAAATAGAAATTAGAGAAGAGGAATACAAAGAAGCTGAGGCACAGAGAGAAAAAAAGACCTCTAAGAATGAAAGAATATTGAGAGAACTGTGTGACCAATCCAAATGGAATAATATTCATATTATAGGGGTACCAGAAGAAGAAAAGAGAAAAAAAGGGTTAGAAAGTGACTTTGAGGAGGTAATTGCTGAAAACTTCCCCAATCTGGGGAAGGAGATAGTCTCTCAGGCCATGGAGATGCACAGATCTCCAAACACAAGGGAACCAAAGAAGACAACACCAAGACAACAATAATTAAAATGGCAAAGATCAAGGATAAAGACAGACTATTTAAAGCAGCCAGAGAGAGAAATAAGATCACATACAAAGGAAAACCCATGAGGCTATCATCAGACTTCTCAACAGAAGCCTTACAGGGCAGAAGGGAGTGGCATGATGTATTTAATGCAATGAAGCAGAAGGGCCTTGAACCAAGATTACTTTATCCAGAAAGATTATCATTTAAATTTGAAGGAGGGATTAAACAATTTCCAGAGAAGCAAAAGCTGGGAGGATTTACCTCCCACAAACCTACAGTATATTTTAGAGGGACTGCTATAGATTGAAGTGTTCCTAAGGTTTAATAGCCATCAACAGAGGTAATAAAACCACAGTAAAGAAAGTAAAACAGTTACTTACTAAGCAAATGCAAAATTAAATCAACTACCCTCAAAGTCAACCAAGGGTTAGAAAAAGAGTACAGAATATGATACCTAATATAAAAAGAATGCAGGAGGAAGAAAACTGAGGAGAAAAAAAGAACCTTTAGATTGCATTTGTAATAGCATACTGAGTTAAGTTAGACTCTTAGAGAGTAAACAAGTTAACCTTGAAACTTTGGTAATGACGAATCTAAAGCCTGCAATGGCAATAAGTACATACCTATCGACAAACACCCTAAATGTAAAAGGTCTGAATGCACCAATCAAAAGACACAGAGTAATAGAATGGATTAAAAAACAAGAATCATCTATATGCTGCCTACAAGAGACTCACTTTAAACCCAAAGACATACACAGACTAAAAGCAAAGGGATGAAAAAAGGTATTTCATGCAACTAATAGGGAGAAAAAAGCAGGACTGGCAGTTCCGGTATCACACAAAAAAGACTACAAAACAAAGAAAGTCACAAGAGACAAAGAAGGACATTATGTAATGATAAAGGGGTCAGTCCAAGAGGAATAACCATTATAAATATATATGCACCCAACACAGGAGTGCTGGCATATGTGAAACAAATACCAACAGAATTAAAGGAGGAAATAGAAAGCAATGTATTCATTTTAGGAGACTTCAACACACCACTCACTCCAAAGGACAGATCGCCCAGACAGAAAATAAGTAAAGAGACAGAAGCATTGAACAACACATTACAACAGATGGACCTAACAGACATCTACAGAGCTCTACATCCAAAAGCAGCAGGATACACATTCTTCTCAAGTGCACACGGAACATTTTCAAGAATAGATCATATACTAGGCCACAAAAAGAGCCTCAGTAAATTCAAAAAGATTGAAATTGTACCAACCAGCTTTTCAGACCAAAAAGGTATGAAACTAGAAAAAAACTACACAAAGAAAATGAAAACTTCCACAAACACATGCAGGCTTCACAACATGCTTCTACATAACCAATGGATCAATGACCAAATAAAAACAGAGATCAAGCAGTATATGGAGACAAATGACAACAATAATTCAACACCACAAAATCTGTGGGATGCAGTGAAGGCTGTGTTAAGAGGGAAATATATTGCAATACAGGCTTAAATCAGGAAAGAAGAAAAATGAACAGTCTAAACTCACAATTAATGAAACTAGAAAAAGAAGAACAAATGAGGCCCAAAGTCAGTAGAAGAAGGGACATAATAAAGATTAGAGCATAAATAAATAAAATTGAGAAGAATAAAACAATAGAAAGAATAAATGAAAGCAAGAGCTGGTTCTTCGAGAAAATAAACAAAATAGATAAACCACTATCCAGACTTATCAAGAAAAAAAGAGTCTACTCACATAAACAGAATCAGAAATGAGAAAGGAAAAATCACTATGGACACCTCAGAAATACAAAGAATTATTAAAGAATATTATGAAAAATTATATGCTAACAAACCAGATAACCTAGAAGAAATGGACAACTTTCTAGAAAAATACAACTTTCCAAGGCTGACTCAGAAAGAAACAGGAAATCTAAATAGACCAATTACCAGCAACGAAATTGAATTGGTAATCCAAAAACTACCTAAAAACAAAATACCTTGACTAGATGACTTCACCACTGAATTTTATCAAACATTTAGTGAAGACCTAATACCTATCCTCCTTAAAGTTTTCCAAAAAGTAGAAGAGGAGGGAATACTTCCAAACTCATTCTACAAGCCAGCATCACTCTAATATCAAACCAGGCAAAGACACCACAAAATTACAGACCAATATATCTGATGAACATAGATGCAAAAATACTCAACAAAACATTAGCAAACTGAATTCAAAAATATTTCAAAAACACCATCCACCATGATCAAGTAGGATTTATTCCAGGGATGCAAGGATGGTACAATATTAGAAAATCCATCAACATCATCCACCACATCAATAAAAAGGACAAAAAAACCCATGGTCATCTCCAAAGATGCTGAAAAAGCATTTGACAAAATTCAACATCCATTCATGATAAAAACTCTCAACAAAATGGGTATAGAGGGCAAGTACCTCAACATAATAAAGGCCATATATGACAAACCTACAGCCAACATCATACTTAACAGTGAGAAGCTGAAAGCCTTTCCTTTAGATCAGGAACAAGACAAGGATGCCCACTCTCTCCACTTTCATTCAACATAGTTCTGGAGGTCCACACCACAGCAATTAGACAAAACAAAGAAATAAGGGGCATCCACATTGCTAAGGAAGATATCAAACTGTCACTGTTTACAGATGAATTGATACTGTACATAAGAAACCCTAAAGAATCCACTCCAAAACTACTAGATCTAATATCTGAATTCAGCAAAGTTGCAGGATACAAAATTAATACACAGAAATCTGCTGCATTCCTATACACTAATGATGAACTAGCAGAGGGAGAAATCAGAAAAACAACTCCATTCACAATTGCATCAAAAAGAATAAAATACCTACAAATAAACCTAACCAAAGAATGAAAGACCTATATTTTGAAAAGTATAAAACACTCATGAGAGAAATTAAAGAAGATACCAATAAATGGAAACACATTCTGTGCTCATGTATAGGAAGAATTAATATTGTTAAAATGGCCATTCTGCCTAAAGCAATCTACAGATTCCATGCAATTCCTATCAAAATACCAAAGCATTCCTCAATGAACTAGAGCAAACAGTTCTAAAATTCATATGGAACCACAAAAGACCCTGAATAGCCAAAGCAATCCTGAGAAGGAAGAATAAAGCTGGGGTTATTATGCTCCCCAAATTCAAGCTCTACTACAAAGCCACAGTAATCAAGACAATTTGGTACTGGCACCAGTACAGAACCATAGACCAATGGAACAGACTAGAGAGCCAAGATATAAACCCAACCAAATATGGTCAATAATGGTCAATTAAAAAAGCCATGGACGTACAATCAGGAAATGACAGCCTCTTCAACATCTGGTGTTGGCAAAACTGGAGAGCTACATGCAAGAGAATGAAACTGAATTACTCTTTAACCCCATACACAAAGTAAACTAGAAATGGATCAAAGACCTGGATGTAAGTCATGAAACCATAAAACTCTTTGAAGACAACATAGGCAAAAATCTCCTGAATATAAGCATGAGCAACTTCTTCCTGAATGCATCCACTCGAGCAAGGGAAACAAAAGCAAAAATGAAAACATGGGACTATATCAAACTAAAAAACTTCTGTACAACAAAGGACACCATCAACAGAACAAAAAGGCATCCTACAGTATGGGAGAATATATTTGTAAATGACATATCTGACAAGGGGTTAACATCCAAAATATATAAAGAACTCACACGCCTCAGCACCCAAAAAGCAAATAACCTGATTAAAAAATGGGTTGGGGATATGAAAAGACAATTCTCCAAAGAAGAAATTCAGATGGCCAACAGACGCATTAAAAGATGCTCCACATCAGTAATCATCAGGGAAATGTGAACTAAAATCACAATGAGATATCCCCTCACCCCAGTTATGATAGCCAGCATCAAAAAGGCTAAGAACAAATGCTGGTGAGGATGCAGAGAAAGGGAATCCTCCTACCATGCTGATGGGATATAAGCTAGTTCAACCATTGTGGAAAGCAATATGGAGGTTCCTCAAAAAACTAAATATAGAGATACTTGACCCGGGAATCCCATACCTTGGAATTTACCCAAAAATTACAAGTTCTCAGAGTCAAAAAGACATATGCACCCCTACGTTTATCGCAGCACTATTTACAATAGCCAAGATATGGAAATAACGTAAGTTTCCATCAGTAGATGAATGGGTAGAGAAGATGTGGTACATATACAGAATGGAATACTATTCAGCTAAAAAAAGAAACAAACCCTACCATTTGCAACAACATGGATGGAGCTGGAGGATATTATGCTCAGTGAAATAAGGCAGGCAGAGAAAGCAAGTGCCAAGTGATTTCCCTCATTTGTGGAGTATAAAAACGAAGCAAACCTGAAGGAACAAAACAGCAGCAGACTCAGAGGCTCCAAGAAGGAACTAGTGGTTACCAAAGGGGAGGGCGGGTGGGGAGGGTGGAGAGGGAGGGAGAAGGGGATTGAGGGGTATTTTGTTTAGTACACATGGTGTGTGGGATCTCGGAGAAAACAGTGTAGCACAAAGAAAGGAAATAATGAATCTGTGGCATCTTACTACACAGATGGACAGTGACTGCATTGGGTTATGGGTGGGGACTAGATAATATGGGTAAATGTAGTAACCACATTGTTTTTTCATATGAAACCTTCATAAGAGTGTATATCAATAATACCTTAATAAAATTTTTAAAAAAAAGAATTATCACTTCAGAAGAATAGTTGATTATATTATTATTAATGAGTAATGGTATACCCAGCATATTTGATACCTCGAGTGAATCCTTTTTGACATTAAGCCCTCTAAATGACAAAATTATTTTCAGTATTAGTCATTAAATAAAATGAATAACTATGGTCAAAAAACAGGAGAGATATTGTTCAGATATCATACAGACATTAGGATATAATTTTTACTAGGTATAAAGCCACTTATAAGGTTGGATGTTCATTTTCTTTATTCACAATCTATAGCCAAAAAAATAATTATTATTTCCATTTTGAAAAAAACTGGCTTTTTTTCAGTGTTTGGTAAGTATTTATAAAACCATGAAGTTGTCAAGTGTTGATTGCTTCCTTTGCTCTTTTCTCCTTTTCTTTGAACTGCAAAGAAAGGGTCATATTTATTCTGAAAAGGTTCACTTCCTTTCTTAACCAGATTAATGCTTTTCATCTGGAAATAGTATTTACCAAGAAGAAATATCAAAATAGATTAAAATATCACTCACTGTTTCTTCTTCATCAAAGTCTTGGCTTTCCTAGTGCCATTTTCTTCTCCTTTTTTTAATCCTGTCAGTGTCGATGCTTACTAACATTTCCTTTCTCTTCCTTGTTGTCAATGCTTATAGAAAATGATTCATTGTTGTCTTTCATCCCTGTGTCATCTGAATCTTGTAGTGCTTCTAGTATCCATGCGTTAGATGTGCCAACTTGCCCTCTTCACTGTTTTCATAATCTCTATGCAATATTGAAGGCATTACGTATTTCAAAATAGATCCAGACATTGTTGCAACTGCCTCTTTTGCTTTCTAAACTTCTTTGTTTGTTGAGCTGCACTGGACTGTTGCTCTTTCATGTTGGTTTGGGTTTTTCACTTCCAATGTCTTTACAAAATTCAGAAAAAAATATTAAACAGTTACTGGTTTTAGAACAGTGTTCCAGATGACTGAAAGGCCCTTCAAATTTCTGTAGGATAAAAGTGCAGAATTTCGCTTTTATATCAACCTGGCGGTTTTAACTTTGATCCTTTTATTAAAATGTAAAATATTTTATGGAAATAATTGTCTAACAAGCAAGTGAATTTTAATACAACCAAAATGTCTGCAAAAGGGTTAATTTGTACAATAAGTTAATTGTACCACTGGAGTTATGTATTTTCCTGGTTTGTTCTTTAGATCAAGAACAGTTAACAATTTAAAGGGGAATAAATTTCAGTTTTTAAAATATTTTCTAAGGTCATTAAAATTTTCACAAGTGAACTGAAATTTGAACTTTTCAAAGAAAAATATTACATGTCACAGTTTTCACTCTGTTCCCACTGTTTAAATTTAAACACAAATAATTCCTCCACGTGGTCATACAGAGTGATAAAACTGAAGCAATTTAAGTTCTGCTTGTTCATTTTTACAGTCACAGTGTTATCACTGCTTATTTAAGATCTACAGTTTAAATGCAGCGATATACAGCACTACAAGGATTGTAGATGAAACTGTGTCAGAGTACACTCAAATTAGCCCAAACTTTATTACTTATGCTTGGAATGAATGCATATGACTGTCTGATTGTGCTGGGGAGTAAGAATACAACTGGGAGTATTCCAAATAAACAACTCTGTGGAATACATTATTTATTAAAAATTAAGTTAAGATATGCTAATTGGAAATTTAGACATATGTAATTTGAAAAATCAATATCAACCATAGAAATTTTTTATAACTTAGACAAACAGGGAATTCTGGGGGAAGAAGTATTTTATCACTGATATGCTTTAAAACTGCCAGCTCATGGTAATAATAGAAAGCAGATGAACTTTGAATCAGTTTTATTTTGTTTATAAATTTCTTCAAAAGTATCCCTCATATTAGCTGTGCCCACAGTGGACTGTTTCCAATGCTCCATACCATGTATGCAGCTGTTAGTGAATGATCCTTGCATCATTTACTGAACTCATGTCTCTTTTTCTTCAGAGATTATTTTCTGCCCCTCTGTCTACTATCCATCTACTGTCCATGCACTGTCCAGGTACATGTATGTTTGACTTCTTGATATTATTCCACAGGTCCCTGAGGATCTATTATGCCTCTCCCTCTCCAAAAACTCTTTCTGTCTATTCTTCACCTTGGATACTTTATCTTAAAGTTCTCTGACTCTCATCCTCTCCATTATGTTATTAGACCCATCTAGTAAATTTTTTGTATTTCAAGTATTGCAATTTTGCAGTATTACTTGGTTCCTTTTTCACTTCTCTGCTAAGGATTTTCTATCATTTCATTCATTATGAGACTATTTTCATTGACTTTCTTAAATATAATAATTGCTTTAAACCTTTGTCTTAATTTTGACATCTGGGTCATCTCAGGATTGGTCTCCACTGATTGTCTTTCTTCTTGAGAATTAGGTTTTCCTGTTTCTTTGCACAGTAACCAATTTTATATCATGGACATTGCAAATAATATTTTACAGACACTGTATTCTTTAATATTCCTCTGAAGAGTGCAATTATGTGTTTGTGTGTTTTAGCAGGCACTTGACTTGACTGGACTTATGTTGCAAACTCTGTCTCCCCATGGTAGACAGGCAGCTCAAATAATCTCGATTCAGTTCTTTTTGCCTTCACTGGGTTGCTTAGAATCTGCCCTCAAATGCATAGTTCAGGGGGATTTAATCATCCAGAGATTAAGACAAAAGTTATCTGTGGATTTAGGGATATTCTCTTTTTGGATTTTTCCTTTCCGGAATTTCTATCCTCACTTTCCAGTAACAATTTCTCCAAATTATGTTATTCAAGCCAGTAAATCTGCAGATTTTCTATCTGAATTCTTTCTGGCTTTTCTGCATAGTATTGTTTGGGGCCTCTCTTTGTAAAAGCTATAAACATAGGACACTCACCCAGTGCCATCTCTTTCTTCCAAGTATCATATCCTATCCAGTGTCTCTCTGTTTTTGGTCCATCTTCAGTTCTTTCAGATAGATTTCCTAAAAATATTTTCTCTGAAGTTGACACTGACTATTTCTGGGAGGATTATACTAGTAGGAGCTTCTTGGCCATAATAACTCATGTCTCTCTTTGAGGATCTCTCTTTTCTTCCCTTACTCACCCTATTCCAACATTACTTTTCTTCTTTCCTACCCTGCCTCAGCAAATACTTTGGTCTATGTTATACATTTGGGTTAGAGCCAACTTCATCACTAGTGCTGGGGTCTAAAGGCTTGAACAGTAGTTTGCTAGGGCCGCTCTAACAATACCATAGACTGAGTGACTTATATGAAAAGATGTATTTTCTAACAGTTCTGATGGCAATGAGTCTTAAGATCAAGGTGTCAGTAGGTTTGGTTTCTTCTGAGGCTTTTCTTCTTAGTTTGCAGAGGGCCACCTTCTTGCTATGCCCTCACATGGCCTTTTTCCCTGTGTGTATGTATCTCTAATGTTTCCCTGTGTGTCCTAATCACCTCTTTTTATAAAGACACCAGTCAGACTGGATTAGAGTTCACACTAATGGCCTCATTTTAACTTCATTACCTTTTAAAACCTTACCTCCAAATACAGTTACGTTCTGCGATAGTAAGGGTTAGGATTTCAACATATGAATTTGGGCAGTGGGGTGTGGGTTGGGGACACAATTCAGTTCGTTACAGCTTGGCATCCCTTTGTCATAGATGTTTTTACTTTTTATTTTATGCTTTTCAAAGGATATTTTCACACAAGGTTTTTTTAACTGCATAGTGTTCATTTCACCTAGAAGAGCCTCATAGCCTTTGGTTTTCTTACTGCATGAGGATGTCTAAGTAGTCCTTGATATGTCTGCATCTCACCTTTGTCTACCTTTTCCTTTCTCTTATTCCTTCCAAACTTGTTCCTAGTAATATTGCAAGCACTGCTTAAGGTAAAGGCCTAAACTAGGTGTCTTCAGTGTGAGGTACCTGACTCAAAGCCTCATTAGTTCTGTGATGTCAGGTTGACTACCGTTTCCAAATCATGAGAGATGCCATAAGACATTAGGCACTGATATTGCCAAAATTCAACCAAAAATTCAACCACCTGCTCTGGTGGATAAAGTGAGAAGTTAAGAACACTTGCTCTATTGAATGAACCTGGTGATAGTAATAAAGAAAAAAAAAAGGAGATGATTATATAACATTTAAGGTTATTCCCGTTTTAAATTATTGATATTCAATGGCTCTGTGTTTCTGCGGGACACATTCTAAACATCCTGAGCTTGATATTGAAATCTTCCTACCAATTAAATTCCATTACTTTTCACATCTTAACTTTACTACAGGTTTACTATCCCACAGAAAAACTCAACCCAAATAATCAGATCACTCATCCCTCAGATATACTCCTGCCTCTGTCCCTTTGTTTATTTTGCATCTTCAGTATCTAATATTATCTTTATTCTCCTCATCTATTGGAAACCCTACTTCATCTTTCATAGCTCAGATAAAATCATCCATTGTTTCTCTGATTACTTCAATCCACTTCAGTCCACAGTGAAATATACCTCAGTTTCATCACTCCCTACCTCTGTGAACCACAAGCCTTCATTTGTAAAAGAGGGATTATTAACCCTATTTATAGAATTGCTTTGAGGATCACGGATAATGCTTTTAAAACAAAACACAATAATAACAAATACTTTGTGCCACACATTGTTCTACAGTCAGTGGAAAGTCCAGGATTTAAATCCAGGAAACTCCTGAGCCTATATACTCCTACAGCAAATATATTATGTTACGAAGCTAAAGATGGCATGCAATTTGATAGTTGCTATTATTTTTACCATATGAATGACTACTGAATTTCACATGAATGCATTTATTTTATAAAGAAGATTTTTATCTCTTTGAGAACAGGGACATTGTCTTGTGAATTCGTTTTCCTTTTACAATACTTGTATTTGCACAGGAAGCACTTTATTAATATTTATTGAAGAAGAAACTGAATAATTGAACCAATTACAGAGAGATTATTTACCCAATCTTAAAATCACTAGGTTTTCTCTCTTACCCATAACCTTCTTGGAAGAAATGAGAATATTCATTCATACCGTGCCTGCTTCTAGGTCAAATAGAAATTCTACCAAGAGATTGAACTTCAGAATTGTTATTGGCTGTTTCTATGCACCCCTGGAGTTTTCATTCTTAAGCACTAGAGCAGGTTTCACATTCCTTAGAGACTTTCGCATCAAGATCTGTGTTTAGTGGCTTCCTGTGGCCGCTGCAGAAAAGACAAAACTTCAATCTTGATCAAAGTAAGCAGAGATTCTGAGAGAAGATAATGTCTGATGCTAACAACAAATTCAAGACTGGATTTGGCTGAAGCATAAACTGCTGAGCCCACAGACATTATGTACAGCAAAACCGTGGCTGTAAACTGACTGTTAGGGATTTTTCTCCCCTCACTTTTTGGAATACCTATGGCTGGCTGACTCTGAACTAACTAGCCTAGCAGCATAAAGGGACTTCTGGGTAATATTTAGCATTTCCAGTGACTTTGGCATTGAGGTTGGACATTTTGTTTCATAAGAAATAGTTTTCTTCACCCTTACATACCTGTTCCAGTGACCCTGTCATCCTTGCTTCTAACCACTTCTGGACATTGTCAGGCTGTCTCTTATTCCCTAAAAATGGAACTTTGGGGACTTCCTACTACTGCCTACTGGGGCCAAACTGTGAATTCAGAGTCACAGGTCCAGTCCTTTTAAATGGGAAGCTCGAGTAATGTCTCCAAGGATCCTGTTTCTTCTCTCATTCTGGGAATGAATCAAGACCCACACTTACCTTGTGAACTTCTGCTCCAGGAGCCAACCTAGTTTCCACATTGTTCATTGTATATCACACATATTCTTCTAAAACTGTGGTGTATTATCAGGCAGTTATCTGTATTTTCACCATAATAATTATAACCATATATTTTTTGCTTTTTAATTTTTAATTTTAAGTATAATTTTCATACAACTAAATACACAGATTTTGAATATTACAGGTACAAGAGAGTTTTGCCTTTTTATATATTTTTTTAAATCAGTTTTATTGAGGTATAATTAACATAAAATACAATTCATCAGTTTAAAATGTACATTTCAATGAGGTTTGACAAATGTATGTAGTCATGTAACCATCACAACAATCATGAAAGGAACATTTCCATTACCTCAAAGAGATCTATCTTGCCTTTTGCACTCAGCATCCTCCCTGCCAACCCTGGCCTCTGGAAACCACGGGTGGATTTTCTGACACAATATATTTGCCTTTCATAGAAATTGACATAAATGGAATCATATGGTAGTCTTTAGTATCTGACTTAACATATGTTTTTGACATTCACCTACATTGTATTTTTATATCAATAGTGCATTCCTTGTATATATATTATGTATGTGCTACGATTTGTTTATCCATTAACAAAGTCATAAACATTACATCTGCTCTGAATAAAGCTGCAGTGACTACCTAAATATAAGTCTTTGTGTGAGCATATATTTTTATCTTCTCTCTCTTTTTTTTTGTTGTTTAATTCAGAGTGAAACTGGTGGTTGTGTGGTAGGTATTTAATATTGTAAGAAACCATCAAATTGTCTTCCAAAATGACTGTACCTTGAGATATATGAGGGCTCAAACTGCTTCACCAACATTTGGTATTGCCTGTTTTGTTAACTTTAGCAATTACCATAGGCAGACAGTATGCTATTGTGGTTGTTTTAATTTGCATTTCCTTAATAACTAATGATAACAAACATCTTCATATGTGCTTATATACCATTCAAATGTCTTCTTTGGTTTAAGTGTCTATTCAAATTTCTTGCCCACTTTTCAGTTGGGCTGTTTGTCTTACTTAGTTCTAAGAATTATTTATATATTCTGGATACAAGCTAATTACCAGTTTTTTGTTTTGAAAATATTGACTCCTCTGTGACTTGCCTTTTCATTTTATTCACACTGCCTTTTGGAGAGCAAAAGTTTTGAATTCTGCTAAAATCCAGTTCATCAATTTTTTTTTCTTTTATGGATAGTGCTTTTGGATCTTATCTAAGAAAACTTTACCTAAAGGTTACAAAGATTTTCTCTTATGTTCTCTCCTAGAATTGTTGTCATTTTAGCTGTCACAATTGATCCATTTTGAGCCGATAGTTTTGTATATGGTACAAGGTATTGGTTTAGGCTCACGGTTATGCATATGGATAGCCAATTGTTCCTACAATGGCTTGGGGGCAGCACAGGAAAATTCTCTGCCATTCAGTGAGCTGCAGCTGACCCTTGTCCAATGAGATCTGAACTCTGGTGGGGAGTGATCCCTCCCTCAAAGCACTCCCTCAAACTCCTTCCTTAAGAAGTTTCCCTTAGCCTCAGGCACTATTTAGCATTCTCTGTACATCTTACTTTGAACATGTCAAAGCTACTCTTTTCTCATGGCATAATATTTCTTTATACTAAACTGAAGCACTAGACTAAAATCAACCAGGGATAATACCTAATTTTGTTGGGCTTTCTGTTTTTTTTTCCTAATGAATTGACCCTTTTACCATTATGAAAAATTCTTTATGTCTAAGTAGTATTATTTGCTTTTAAGTCTATTTTGTTTATTAATATAGCCAGGCCATATTTCTTATGTGTACTGATTGCATCATACACGTTCTTACATTGTATTACCTTCAAACTCTGTCATGCTTAAACTACATTACTTGTAAACAGCATGTATTCCATTGTACTTTCTAATACAGTTAACAGTATGATTGGGTTTTTGTCTGTCATATTGCTATTTGTTTTCATTATGGCAGTTTTTTTCTTCATTTCTTCTCCTTTATAACTTTTCAACTTTCTATGAATTGGGTATTTTTAAATATTTATTATCTCCTTTTTTGGCTTACTATATCTTTGTTAGATTTTTTAAAGTGATTTCTCTATGGTTTTGAATATCACAATCTGCTATGAATTAATATTATATCACTTCATGTATAATGTTAAGACCCTTGCAGCAGGTCTACAATTATCCTTCTCCCATTGTTTTTGCTATTCTTATTATACATTTTACTTCTAAATAAGCTATAAATCCTGCAATACATTGTTATTATTTTTGCCTTTTGTTATTAAAATGCTCTTTTGAAAAATTAAGAAATAAAAAAAATATGTCTCTTTTATTTGCCCATATATTTGCTATTCTCAGTACTCTGTAGATTTGAGTTTCCATTTGGTTTCATTTTTCATTACCTTGAAGAATTTTTACTAAAACTCTAATAACACAGGCCCCTGGAAATGAAATCCCTCTACCCTGTTTAACCAAATTTTTCTTTATTTCACCTACATTTTGAGAAATATTTTAACTAGAATTAAATTTCTGGATTCTCTTTTTCCAGTATGTTAAAAATCTCATTCCGTTATCTTCTGGCTTCCATCATTTCTGATGAGAAGTTATTAATAAGTCTTACTATTTTTTTGGCATATGTGTCTTTTTCTATGGTTGCTTTTAGCATTATTTCTTTATCATTGGGTCAGCAATTTTATAATGTGTTTCCATTTGTATGACTGTTTATACTGCTTGGAGTCCATTGAGCTCCTTGGATGTGTGTGTTTGTATTTTCAACAAATTTGGAAAATATTTTACTATTACTTAAAGAAAATTATTTACCTGTGTCAATGTCTCTCTTCACTTCTTCTGGTTCTCTAATTACAGATATGTTAAACTGTTTCACTTTGCTCCACAAGTCACTAAAGGCTCTGTTCATTGCTCATTTTTTGTTTGTCAGCCTCTTTTTTTCTGAGGGCTTTGATTTACCTAGTTTTCATTGCATTATCTTCAAATTCACTAATATTTTCTTTTGTAGCATCTATTCTGATAATCTCATTTAGCCAATTTTTCATTTTGATATTATATTTTCCAGTTCTAAAATTTCTATTTTGTTCCTTTTTAGTCCCCATTTCTCTATTTAGATTCCTATTTGTTCCCTGTTTAAAATCATGTTTTTCCTTTACATCCATGAGAGTATTTATAATAGATATTTGATCTTCATGTCTTAATTCCAACAGTTCTTTTTTCTTTTTCTTCTAGCATGCTAGTTTTAATTCTATTTGTAGAAGTCCAAGAAATGGCTGCATCAGACAGGGATAGCTTATCTCCAGATGAGATGGGCCAAATTTTCTACCAAATATCCTGGTATGGATGACATGTCTATCTCATATTTTTCTGAGGAGAGAAAAGTTTAGATTACCACACAGGCCCTGTTTTCTCTCAGAAAGCTCCTCAAACCTAAATTTTCCCCATAAAAAAAAGAGCTTTTAGTATAATTATCCATCATTATACTTCACAAGAATAGGTCTAGTTTGTCACGTATCTTAAAAATTAGATCTGAACTCCTCCACTGGCCTTGCAAAATGGGTATTACTATCCTTATTTCATAGAAAATTATATGAGGCTCACAGAGGTTCCAAAGCAGGGCTGTCTGTCTACAAATTTCTTGCATTTGGTATTCTGCAGATAACCTCTTATTGGATGGCTTATTTATGAGTGTTCACTGAAGACCCACTAGATGGTCCTGATGTTATATACGATCAGTGCCTTCCTACACTTAGGTCTCCCTGGATCAGATGTGTCACCTTAATTTCTGTGGGACTTGCTAGTTACCTGATATAACCTGCTCTATTTTTATACATGTTTTTCTGATCTTATTTATGGCAATAATCTCTTCCCTCAATTCTCTTTTATTTATTCAGAAATTCTAATGAAAGAGGTGCTTGATTCACCAGACTTTTCACTTCTCCATGGTACCCTCAGAATTAGAAATCAATTTCCTGAAAGTTTCATGATCTTGGATATAAATTCAGAGATCAAGATATCACTTCCTTTCTAATTTGGGAGAATAAAAACTATCCAAGATGCATTTAGTCTCTGATGTTAACAATGCTTTACATGCATTTCACACAAATTGCCACTTTAATCCGGTTAGTTATCATATAGCCTTTCTTAATGGGAAAAAAAGTTCAGTTCCCTAACCCATGTAATGCATGTTTCTCAGAAATATTTTTGCATAAGAGGGTACTTCTCACCCAAGGATTCCCACTGGATTAGACCCTTGCTTTATCTTGTGTTATACATAGATGTACCTGATCTAGTCTGATTAGATAAAGCTCAAGTGTCCACCACCCAGAGCTTTCCCAGAAGCACTACAGAAAGTGTACATTTCAAATCATCCTCTTCTTGGCTGTGAAATCTTTCCCCCAGGGTTAAGAGATTTTTAAGAAGTCCTCACACACATGAATCACTTGCTACTTCAATCTTAGCAAGACCTAGAAGATTTTCAGCCAGAGTCCATTCTCTTAGATTAGCTCTTACTTTGCAATGAGGTTAGGCCATTAGATATTCTAATAAGGGCCGAGCTTGTACATTCCCATTAAAGATTGATTCGGCTGCCTTGTAACATCTGTGTTCTGCTGACTCCTGTCTGTTCCCCAGGGTGCAGGGCCAAACTCATCCATCATCACAGACAGGCACTTGGAAGCCACCCCTTGCTATGGCTTCCACATATCAAAGGATGAGTCAACTCAGGCAGGGAGACTCCTGGAATGGCTTGTCCCAGGGGCTCCCTCTACTTAGAAGCCCTTCCCAGGACTCCCCTCTCACCTTTTGGGGCGGAATCTTGTGAAGGCAACAACACAGCTGAGTCCTTGAAAGCACAGCAAACGGAGCATGCTGAAAGGTGGTTTTACAGAGGCATTACAGCCACCGGAATCTGGAGACATTTCTGCCATAGCTCCCTACCCAAAATAGCAATCGGTGAAATTTAACCTGGGTGCTGTTGTCAAAAACAAGTGTATTTTAGTTAATGTTTGGAAGCCATCCCATCTGTGAGTGTGGACTTACCCCCAGGCCCAGTGAGGAGTCTCAAGAGCCTGGCTGTGTCCTAGGATTCTGCCCTAAAACTCTCCTTGTTTGTTGACAGAGTGCTGCAGGTGAGCAGGAAACTATTCCAAGTGTGCAGTCAAGAGAGTCTCCTGAGGAACTGTGAGAAATTCATATACATGGCAGTCTTTGTAGCCACAGCTCCTCACACTGGGCACACAACCCTCAGCAGGACTCTGCATGGGCATGGGTGACTGGTGCCCATGCTTCTGGTGCCAAGACTCTCAGAGGCAGAACTCTGACCTGCCATCAACTATGTATGATACACATAGGCCCCCTTCCACAAGTATAGGCAGCTGTGAAATACATCCACATGTGTAATACATAGTCCAAGTGAAGCAATGCAGTGAAAGATGATTCAGTGTGGAGCGGTAGGAAGTTTCCTGACAATTGAGGTATTTAGGCCTTGGCTGGTAGGCCCTAG
Source organism: Smutsia gigantea (assembly GCA_032199065.1). Lineage (NCBI taxonomy): Eukaryota > Metazoa > Chordata > Mammalia > Pholidota > Manidae > Smutsia > Smutsia gigantea. The sequence continues at coordinate 113,746 of JAVSCE010016182.1, forward strand.
AATGTCATACATAGTTTTCAAGCAACAGATGAGTCATTTTAAAAAACTGTCTTTGAGAATGTTTCCAACTCTGAAATTCCATAGACTGAATTTGCCAATCAACGGCACATACTAAATTAATATGCACAAACATATACTACCTGCAAATGTGTACATCAAGCCATTTACTGTATACTGCACGTATGTGCAGTCTTGGTGCCTCAGTTAAACAGTAAACAAGCACGGAAATCTTTAAGCACATTTGCATAAATGGACTTGTTGTATGCGAAGGTGTGCACGCAGGCAAGTGAGGATGACTAAAGGCCCTGGAAGCCTTCATGTTGTAGTTCAAGTAATTCGGTAATTCCTAAAAGCAAAAAATCATGTTTACAACCCTTTTTCTTCTTCACTTTGTTGAACTGAACAGATGAAGAGAGCCCCCAAAATAAAATGATCTTTGGAAAAAAATGAGAAAAATCCTAGGTGAAGGCTGTGTTCATGCAGGGCAAGAAAGAACATGCTTTGTTTCTCAGAAACATCACTGTACTTGTGAAAATACAAGAGAAAGAAGGCAGGAGGGCCTAGAGCAGGAAAGTCTCTCCCAGGTCACAACATCATTCACCCAGGATAAAGAGCACTGAATTGCTTCAGGGATAGAAGCAGATGGACCCTGCCTCAGTCTAGTCCTCTAGCGCATCTGCTTCCGTCAGGCACCAACTGATTTAATGCCCAGCCCACTCACTTTATTCACTGCCTCTTACTCACTTAAGTGAATCTAGGGACCTTTGTACCGGCATGGGTCCATGAGGGATATTCACTTCTTTCCTATATCAGGTGGGGAAGAAAAGAGAAGAAAGTTAAGGGGGAAGCAGGAAGTGAATCAACACAGTGGACAAAGTTGAAGTCTTTCCAGCATGACCTAGTTGGCGGAGCTAAGGAAGGCCCAAGGATGTCCCTCTTACCTGCACAGGACTCTTGGGGGAACTAAATAGGGCAGAGTTAATGGGGTGGACACCTTTGCAGACTGCACTGTGATTCCAAACCTGTTGAGGAAGCATTATGTCAACTGCCTTAGTTCCTATTTTGAGGTTTGGGTTGAAGGGGCTGAAGTGCGAATCAAATAGCTCTTACCTGGTAAGTCTATTAGAAGCACATTCACCAATTATGAAATATTTAACTATATAAACTATTTTGAATGTGTATTACTTAACTTTAAAGTGTCTTTTTAAAGCCCTGGTCCATACATTATACTGAATAAGCTTAAATGCAATTGTAATGACAATGCTGATAAAACAAATTATTTAAAAGTCTCAAAACCAGAATTTAATAATTACCTTGACACATTGTGAATAACAGCCTGAGTAACAAAAGAACTTCATCCATTACTCCCAGTTACCTTAAACAATGATATCAGAGTGTACTTAGTGACAAACATAATTAATGTCGGTAGTAATGCCTACCATTTATTCTGGCAAGCACTTTAAAATTATCTCTAATTCATACAAGCACCCCTTTTAAAAGAAGGGGTACTGAAACCTAGAGATGTGAAGTGCCTTGACCCAAGTCACATAGCTAATACACTGGGGAGCCACTCCTTCTATATTACTCTTCTCTCCCCCTACTAAAACTCCCTGAATAAAAACATAAATAGGATTTGTGCACAAGCATCAGTGGGTAGAGATGGCTACCTAACAGACAGCATAAGCTCTGACTTCATCGCCTGTGGGTAAGCTGAGGAGCTTGGCTCAGCAGAAAGGGAGAGAAGTTGGGGGCAGCTCTCCGGCAGCTGTAAACTTTTCCCAAGCCCCAAATATATATACATGTTCTGTCTGCTTTCTTTCCTAACCCATATGAGCAAAGGCCAGGGAGAAACATACTCAAGTTAAAAGAGGAGTGTTTCATGGACTGCTCATGATCTTATAGATAGATTTCTCAACAAATCCTCTAGAAGGAAGGAAGACCATAGGCCATCACGTCTGTGATCCATAGAAGGAGATACTAATGCCCGTGTTGTCAGGAAAGCTCCAGGTCACCTGTGTCGTGCAGTATGCGATTTGGGGTTTAAGTTGATCCAAATGCTTAGTTATTAAAGATGTTGTTACTTAAAGGGTGGTCTGTGGACCAGCAGCCTCACGTGATCTCTTAGCAAGTTCCTTGGGAACTTCTAAAAAGGGCAGAATCTTAGGCCCAACCTCAAACGTACTGAATTAGAATCTGTATTTTCACAAGATCCCCAGTTGACTTACATGTGCCTTAAAGTTTGAGAAGCATTCCTTTAAGAGGGCAGTCCTGCACGAAGAGTCTAAAATGCTGCATTCTGAACTAGACAGGTTACCAGGCAGGAAAATGCAGCTGAAATCCTTTTTATAGTATATTTAAGTACAGCAACTGCTAAAAGGGCCAAAGGGCATTGTTAACAAATTTAGTCTCTGAAAAGTGTCCTGATTCACATCTTATAAGGATCAACACATCTTTAAATGGCTCAAGCATCAGAAGCTCTAAATTTTACAGCCTAGACATAGTCTCAAAATGATCTCTGGAGTATTCACAGAAAGGCAGTAAGTCTTACTCTATTTGTCTTATGTCTGACTCTGAATTTCCTAATTTTCTTGGGACTTAAATTTCATTAGCAGTGTTATAGTTAGAAGTCTATGTCATGCTTTTGCATGACTTTTTCTCAAGGAACAGAAAATTACCCTAATAGTAAGTACAGAATTGAAGCAGCCCCAGGAATCCATGTTGTATATTTAAAGTGATGCAGTGACTTTAAAGTTACAAGATGAACCTCAAAGGGGTAAAAAGGTAAATCCTTTTATAGAATATACCTGTCTGTAAGCATAAATAACCATCAGAAACACCGAGGTCTGTCCAGCGGCAGCGTTAACCTCGGCATGTATGTCTGGGGACTTGTGGCCAGGCAATGAGCATTCTTTGGGAGCATCGAACATTGTTCAGTCCTCTAACAGCTCGCCAGCTACAGGAGATGGCATCACACAGTTGATCGTTTGAGAAGAAATTGTGTGAGTCAATGAAAATCTTTAACATATTAGAAAAAGGTAAAAATAGGATGGAAAGACAAGAGGAAAAATGAGAGGGAAGTGAAGAGAAGGACAGAAAGGAAGAGAAAGGAAGGAAGGAAGGAGAGGAAAACAAAGAAATAAAGATGCAGGTGATTACTTTGAACTGAGGCTTTGGTAGGCCCTTTACTACATATCACCTCAAATGATATAGATGATAACACTGAGACCTGGAGTTTTAATAATTTTCCCAAGGTCAATAGCTAGTAAGTCCTAGTATAGAATGGCTATTAAGTTCCAATACAGAATTTTAACCTAAATTTACAACAGCAGTGAGGTACAGTGTTTTCTAAATATGTGCTGATATAGAATCGTAGAACCACTGCATTTTTGAGCTGAAAAGAACCTAGAGAGCAGAGCATTAAAATCTGGGACTCCTAGAATTGAAGTGACTGGTGGATTTAAAATGACTGTCAGGGATTTGTCCGAGACCACACAATAGGTAGGCAACAGCAGGAAAGAGTCCAAGCTCTTTTCAAACATATCACTATACGTAGGAGGAGGGGATTTTGCAAAGAGCATACTTGTTGAACAATATGGTTGCCACTTGCCTGATCTAAAACAGTTTGTTCAGAAGTTCAAAAATCTGAGTTCTACATGACTGAAACCAACTTAGGATTTGCAGGTGTCCAAAACTTAGCCACTCCTAAAAGCTGTCTAGAGAACTGGCTTACCCAAAGTCAAATATGACTCCCTGTTTTTAAGAAATAAGACTTAAAACTGCTTGTTAAAAAGGCTCATTGAATTTCTTGGCCAAGATACAGCTTTTAAAAAAAAAGACAGTCTATTTTGATGATATAAGTGTAATTGAATCAGAACCATATGGATTGCATTCTCCCTTTCAAACTACACATGAATTAGAAATTAAGTGTTCATTCTCCTCTAAGTAATTAATGACGCAATTGATTAAATATGATACTGGCCTTAATCACCGTGCTGAGCTCACACTGGCTCCATTTTGTAGGAATCAAGATACTTGCTCAGTCCCAGACTCGGACAGATCACACACATTCCTGTTTCTGTCTTAGGCCCGTTTCCTTTTGTGTTCCCCACACAAAACCTACTCTCTGATGAGCACAGGCAACCTGTTCTCAACACAATGCCTCTGCTTGAACTTTTTCTTTTGAGGAAGCCCTAAAGGTCGGGAGGAGATTCTTTCTGTTCTGACTCCTGCTTGGGTCCACCTTTGGAGCCAGAGAAGAAGGCTGGACTCGGGGAAGCTTCGGGGAGGTGGACACAGGTACTGGCTAAAGTACGTCTGCACTCCTCGTCAGTCACAGGGCTACAGTCCCTTGAAAGTATTATTCTCAACTATAACCTGGCTTAATGTAGTTCTCGGTCACTTCCCAGCCAGTCTAGCTCACAATCTTCACATTTGCCTTCTTACCTAGCAGATCTCAGAGAAATGAAGTGGGCGTTTCTCTTTCAGCACCATTACTTTCCGTCTTCATCACTCCTTCTGATAAGGGCATTCATATTTACTGAGCTCCTCTTTGCAAACTCTGTACAAATCACTTTACTTAAAGGCAACGTAGGTATTATTAACCTCACTGAATAGAGGAGGAAACTAAGACTCGAAAAGGTGGAGCAATGTACTCAAAGCCACTCAAAAAGGAGGTGACGGAGCTTTGATTCCAACCTAGTTCCAAATGACTCCAAGGCCTGCTGCCTTTGCACCACACTACCACTGTTTCTTTTAGACACTGATACAGACCCACATTAGCCTCTGTCCTCAATGGTCATGGTCACTAGCTCGAGGCCTTCTTTTCTGTCATTGGTTTAATTTAGATGTATAAAGGAGAGCAAAGAGATGGGCTGGGGTCACTGCTGCACGTACCGGACAATAGTCATTAGTTCTTCCAGACCACCCTACCCAAACCCCACCGTAAAAATCAAGAAGCTATGGAAAACCATTTTTTGCCACCTCTAGCTTCCCTAATTTCTGTGTATGATACTTTTATGCAAAATTTACAGTTTTGAAAGACAAAACTAAAGAGATATGTATGTATTATTGCATGAGTTTAATATCTACTGCTTCTGAAACAGTTGTTCATTTGTAAATCCTTACTGAGAGAATTACTGTATGCTGAAATTTAATATAATGGAAGAATCCTATATATGTTTATAAGCATGCTTTCAAAATTTGCAATAGCCCACAGATGCAACCAGGACCCTGGTACACTACCTACATGTACATATACACATTACTGTATTGAATTACTTGCACACAGGAAAACCACACATTTTTATACGATTCACTCTCTTATAAACAAACACACCCACATAAACACATGGAAACAATATGCAGACACATATGAAGAGATTTGCAAATGTGCTCACAAATAAGTCTTTAAAAAATGGAAAAATCACTTTTATTCACACTTCTCTCTCCCCATCCCTCCCTCCCTCCTTTGTTCTCTCTCTGTGATGCGTATACATATACCCCAAAGTCTTTAAACAAATAACTCTTTCAAATTAAATACTGAGCAGGAGAAAGTCTTTTGATTCAAATACATCCTCTCATGTAGGCCTGAGGAATAAGAAGCCTCCTTACAGGTCAACTCTCTGATCACTTCAGACACATCTCCTGTGCAGGGGTCCCCACATTTGGAGTACACATGCTTTCACAAGAAAACTCAATTCAGTCTAGACCTTAAGAAATAGCTTCCCAAACTCTCAAACCTGCTACCTGTTCTCCAATGTGATGTTTTATCTAAGAGAAAAGACTGCTTTTTGCTTTTTTCTGCTGGTGCTGCTTCTCTTCTCCCTCCTCCCCATTTTTAGTGGTATTAGTGGTCAATCACAGAAAAGAAAATTCTAAGGGAATAGTTCTTAAATTCACTCAAAAAAAAAAAAAACTTTATATAGCACCCCGTATAAGCCATGGTGAAAATAGGATATGTAACTTTGAGTGATAGTTTTAAGTTCTGATGATAGTAGAGGAAACAGATCCAGATACAAGAATAAAATATGCCAAGAAGTTCATTTTAAAAGAGTTGGAAAAAGAGACTGGAGAGCAAAGAGAGGGTGTGAGCTACCTTGCCTGGGGGAGAAAGGAAGGTCTTCACAGAATAAGTGGCATTACCAGGACAGAGTGATTACAAGAGCTTTCTAAGCAGAGTAAACAACATGTGTACAGGGAATGCAGACTATGCCTGGGACACACTGGCTCAGGTTATGGTCTAAGGGTTTCGAAGGGTTTGGCATGGGGTGAGAATGCAAGGGTAGGTAGGAGACAATAGTTAAGGACTGCTGCCTGCAGTGAGCATCACATCAGGGCCTTATGCAGGACGGTCATCTAATCAGACTTTAGGAAACCAAAGAGCAAGACCAGTTGGAAGATAATTGCCATGACCCTGGGGGTGGGCAGGGGGGTGTACTAAGGTAGCAGCTCACTTACTTTATGACCAAATCAGAAACTCCAGAGTTGCCTCCGAACTCTTCCATCCCACCTTCTTTCACCATCCCCATCCTATTTACTACCTATGTCTTCATGAAATCTGCCTCAAAAATTCTCCTGCAATACACTACCTCTGACATCTTAGACTATTCCAACATCCTCTTCCCCAACATATATACCATTTCTGATTAATTTGTTCAGTTCGTTCCATGCCTAAATTTATTATATTTTATATTAGGTGTCCCCTTGCTTTAAATTCCAAACCCATCAACAAGAAACACAAGACCCTGCCTACCTCTCCAGCCCCATTTCTACAAACCTCCTCTCCGATTACATCAATTATCTTGCTCTTCTTCACTAATGTCAGTGTCTCCTGCTTCTTTATGTTACACATACTATTTCTTTGGCCTAGAATGGCATCCCTTCAGTAACCTAACAAATTCATCCTTCAAGGCAGTTCAGTTTATTTGATTCACAAGGATTTACTGAATGTCCACAATAACCTAGAATTTCTACTGGAAAAAAGGACATCTGATCTTCTGCCCACCTGGAGCATACTGTGCATCGCTCTACTGAACCATCTTTCACGCTGGACCACACTTTTTTTTGTCTCATATCCCAAGACTCACATGAATATTAGTTTAAAAGAAAAAAAAAAAGCTGGATCCCCCAAGCCCTTTGGTGCTCAATACAAACTGAAGTAATGAATAAAGTAAAAGAGGAAGATTTCAAAGACATTTCTGAGGTAGACTTCACAGGTCTTATTAGCCTGTAAATAGATGGACTGGGGTGGGGGAAAGAAGAAAGATGTTTCTACCTGCCAAGACTAATGTTTGCTCTGTAGATGATAGTGAGAAGCAGTTTGCCTTGCAAAGGAGTACATGTTAAATTTGTTTTGCACATTTGAATTTGCATACTTTTGGGGCCTCCAGGTGAAAATGTCTATTGTCAAAGGTTCCAAATGTGACTGAGGCCAAAATGTGTCCCTGTTCTCCCAGAAAAAGCATATACAACAACAAGAAAATGAGACTAAACAGACTCTGGGGAACTTGGAGCCAGAGAGGAAATGCTTCCCTTGAATAAAGGGAACAAAGGTCCTTGGGGTGCCTCATTTCTTGGTACCAGAATACTTGTTGAAGAGACAGGTAGGCTGTGCATGCCTCTGTACAGTCTAACCGTATTTGCTTTTAATGGCTTGATGCTTTTAATGTCTAGAGGGTCAGGCCTGACCTTGTGAGATGCTATTCAGCACGCAGCCTGCAGTCACAGAGCTTGGGAGGCTGCTGCTCTAGGAGGTGACGGTCCACATTCAGAAACTCCAAGAGGTCCAGGTCCCCATAAATGGATTATTCACACACTGTACCCATTCACGCCTCGCGATATCCCTTAACAGGCTAGAGCTGCACGCACAAACTAGGGCATGCCGCTTACAGCACCACCAAGCCCAGAGGAATACAGGCCCTTGTCTGCGAGCTGCCACACTGGGAGCCCCCTGGATTCCTGAGTCCTAGGTCACAGGGTTCCCAGATGCAGAAACTGGGAGGTTCTCACCTGAGCAGGGCTGGGTGTGTGTGCTTTCCAGAGTTCCTAAGAGTTAAACAAAGGAAATTTTTAAATTAAGGAGAGTCAAAGCTTTATTTTGAAGTAATGGAAGGCATTTCTTAACATATATTGAGACAATTAAAATGTTGGTGTGCATAAAATTGGGGCCAAGATTAAATAAATACGGGCAGTGAGACTGATTGTTTGGAGGAGGGGATTTCAGACCCCTCCCCACCCATATCTTCCTTAGCATGAGATCTGGAATTTCATTACAGAATTTTTGTTCATGTAATTCTTTTCCTTATTAGAGTTCAAATATTCCAAGGATGGACTAACATAGTGTTGAAAGCAGAATCACAGAATATTAGAGACCGGCTATTCCAATGGTTTATGTTTGTTTTCTTTAGTTTCTTCTTTTCTAACCTCAGAACCTTCTATTGAAATTAAAACTTAGGCTAAAATTCAGCAAAAAGAACGGAAAAGAACAGAGTTGGGTAGAAACAGCAAAGCAGAATACCTGTGAGTTTCACACAGTCCAGTTTTAAAAAACCACTCTTCTCTTCCCATGCTTCACATTAAAATAGACTCTTTTACATAATTGCCTTTCCACAAGCTTTGGATGGGATTAATGCTGATTGTGCTTCCTAATAAGAATTCAAAAGACGTCCCGTAACACCTTAACATCAGCTTTGCTCTGGTTTGGAACCCAGGAACTGAGCTCCATTCCCTCTCCCCATCCAGTTGTGCTCCCTTGCTTTGTTTGTGTACACATCTGTTTTCCTCTCTAGATCATATCTTTATTTTCTTTATCCTGACTTGCTGACTTTGATATTTCCCACACATACTGCTCATAATACCACACATACTTTTCACAGCCTAGGTCTTTCAAATATGTTAAAAAATAGATTTTACAGAATTAAACAGAGGTCCACAGAAATTAAGCAGTATTCTCTATTTGTGAAATACGAGGGCAAGACTCAGTTCCTGGAACACATTGGATAGATAGTACAAATTTTTATATGAATCAATGTAAAATATGATTGGATGAATGAATAAATGAACCAGGTGATAATGTATGTGAAGGCACCTTGTAAACCATAAACTGCTTCACATATACAAGGTATACCTGTTATGTGGTTAATTTTCTAGCCCTCCCAATCTTGCACACTTACTCAATGTTGGCAAATTCAAGTAAAGCCCAGGAGGAATTCTGCAGCCTGTGTCTCACGGGAAGCTGCGAAGGCAGGCACAGAGAGATGAAGCTAAGGGAGTGTCCTGAGCCCACAGGCCTGGAACAGAGGGCTCCCTGAATGCACCCAATCCAGTTCTCATCCTTGAATTTCCAACGATCAGCAGTAAGCAAACATGAATGTTTTAAGCAGCTCATAAATCTTCCTGGAGCCTGGGTGCTGCATAAGTCCTAGGAAAGTGGTAATGGTGGAAACAGGATCCCCTCTCTGGAAGTAGTCCCTTTCAATGCCAGCTTTTGCCCCTATTAGCTGTTAACACACATACCCCAGCTGCCTCGAGGCTCATATTCCAATGAAACAGGGCAAATGGAGGACTAGAGACCAGAAAGCCTTCCTGTCATCCCTGAGTTTCCCAAACGGGAATCCCTCAGTGGGTGATGCGACCCCCTGCAAGATGTTGGAAATCTGTCCCTGCGTTCCGGCAACTGACAGGACATGATTTCCAGACGGAAAGAAAGACCAGAGTTACTCAGGTTCGGCTAAGTAACCCCAAAGGAAGAAGAGAAAAAAACAAACCCACAAAAAAAGATCACAAACATTTGACTGTGGAGTCTGACCTGAGTTCACACTAAGCATATTTCTTTCACTCCATTTGATGAGGGCAGGAGGTTGAGGGTGGGCAAACAACAGAACCTTGCTTAAAACATTTTTCTGGTCTGCGGCTGTGTCCAGTGGTCGATGATTCTCAGAGTAACATGAAGCCAGAGGGTCACAACCTAAGCAGCCTAGACCTTCTCTCTGCTTCTGTTGTCTGTTTCATGCACTTATTTTAATAGCTGCCATGGATCATAATTATTTCCCTGCATGCCGGTCCCAGATGGAGGGCACTGTATCTTGTTTATCCTTTATTGACTGATAGCCACTAACATATGATAAGCATTCAATAAGGTCTTTTTCCCATAGGTTTTTGGTATTGATCCTATTGATGTATTTAACCAAGTTTATTGCCAAGGTGTGATTTTTACTCGGCGCAGGTTTACAGAACCTGTGCTTGCTGTGGTTACCTAGAGTAGCATAAGATGAGAATGTTGGTAGGTATGATGGATCTAATTGACCTCAATGTTCAATACATAATGTTGGATTGGCCTACCTTGAGGAAAATCCTCCCCTGGGCCAATCATCAAGGCCACGGGGTAGGGTCACAGAGGTATAAATATGTCCTGAAGTGGATGTTAGGAGTACTTTTCACAGAAGGATAGTGGAGGGCTCTGTAGACAACTCAAAAATGTGTCAACTACAGACCTCAAGTTGATATATATGTATGTGCATATATATATATATATATGGGTTTTAGGGCTGGAAATTCATGCAATTTGCTTAGCTAAGGTCGTGTGTGTGTGTGTGTGATACTATCTTTTTAATACTTTATTTTTTTTTTTAATCAGTTTCTTCAAAAACAATTATATTGTTTCCACCACAGTGCCTTGGAGATACAATAACAAATGAGACAAGAGCCTTTCCTCAAATTGCTTATGATCTAGTGGGGAGGTCAGATTGCTTTTTTAAAATAATAGAGTATACTCTAAATGAATTCAAATAAACAGAAGCAAATACAAATGGGGTTTCAGAAAAGTAAAGTGAATTCAGGCTTGTTCAGTTGAGGAAGGAGGTAGCTTTTAATCTGAGTTTGTTAGGAAGGGTAGGATTTCAACAGATTTAGAGCCCTTTAAGTCTATCCCAAGATCCAAATGTTTTACCCAAGGAGCATGCCTTCCTGAGAGTCCCTGCCTGCTCTGACGGCTACTATATTGAGGCAATGTTACCAGTAGGAGAAACTGCCTGCCTGTTCATTAAGGGCAAATTAAACCCAGCCACCTTTCCCTAAGCCCCCTGTTGGGAATCACCTTTATTTGCTGTTGCCTTTAAAGCAACCTTGTCAGGTTGTTCAGGCCTTTAACATGACTGATCTTTACAGTTGTGTTTTTGGGCAGGAAATGGCCAGACCCCACCCTGAGCACTCTGTCTTTTTTAACAAAAAGCAAAATCCATCATTCCAACAATGAATCTCTTTTCTCAGTTTAAAGGAACATTTAAAAACAGAAAATCTATATAAGAAGCTTAAAAAAAAAACCCAGTTACTTGCAAAAATCTGGCTTCACTGAAAATTAGTCATAAGGAAAACAGCCCAATATAAACTTCATTTCTAGAAATTAATGGAAAGGTGTTTATTTATGTATAAGCAACATTGGGACTATAAGCTGGTCATGAAACCAAAATTAATACTAGAAGCAAAATGGATTTTTATGCTTTAAGACATGGACCTTCTAATTGAAAAGGGAGGACTTTCGATAAGGCAAGAGTTGCTGCAATTCTGTGACTAAATAGAAACATTTTTTCATTAATATGGTTGTGTCTCTGTTGTAGCATTATGGCTGCAGGTAGCCTGGAAAGCAGGAGTACACATTCATGAAAATAGATTTCTTGCAGGAGTTGAGGAAATGGTAAGTTATCTGAAATTTAGTCCCAGTACAATCCGCCACTTACCTTCCTAGGAACTTTCTTAGGCTCTTTATAAGTAGATTATTCCTTCTTCCCCTATAGCCACCCTTAAGGGGATAAAGAAGAAATGATCAGGCTTCAAGAAAAATATAAAACCCATGGAGATACCACCATTTTATGCAAATCCAAACTCTCACCCTTTAAGAAACAGTAATGACATCAGTATACATATCATGACGCAAAGTTTGGGTGAAACTGGCCTTCGTATATTCTTAAATCTAGTTCCCTGGCTTCTACTAGTGTAGCCTCTAAAAAGACTTAATTCCTTAAATATTTGGACTGTTTTATTACCACTGCCTTTGGGAAGCAGAAGGGAAAATTTCACCTCAATTAAAAAAAAAGTAGATTTTCTATGCTACTATAAAAGCTGCCCCAGTATATATCCCAAGCTCATTGATTATATAGTTACATAATATGGTGAAAGGGTATTAAAATCAATGGGAAGAGAAGGGGGTTTTTTTTCCCAGTATATATCCCAGTTTCATGGATTGTATAATTACATAATGTTAGTGAAAGAGTATTAAAATCAATGGAAAGAGAAGGCGTTTTTTCCCATTGAATGCTTTGGAAATATTCAATAAGTGAAGTCATAAAAAAAATTGTGGAGCGAGACAGTATGGAAGATAGAGGAAATTTTTGTGAAAACACAGAAGGCTTGTGCATTCAGACTTCTTTAAAAATGTCCTTCCATTCTCACTAGATTTCATAGGAACTATAAATGGAAATGAGAGATGCTGCTTTTTGGTAACACAGAACTCATACTCAGGGATTCATACTCCAAGAAAAGGCCTTGGCCCTACATCAAAAGATTGGCAGATAGTCTCTCACATGTTTTAAATTATAATAAAATGCATAAGGTATGTATGTATCATTTTTTATGATTTCTCAGTGTAATTGGCTTCTTTGACCAACAGATTAACTACTGGTCCCAAAGCATTGGATAAAGATGACTTTTAGTGAATTACTTTATATGACAGTTAATAAAGTTGGGGGTGTTCCTGATTTCTTAAGGTGTTATAGATCAGACTTCGAAGTATTTTTAAAAAAATCAGATTATGGGACAAAAGCCCACTCAGAAGTGGTAAGGTAACTATGCCTAAATTCAATATGATAATATAATCTCTTAGAACTTTATCAGGCAAAAAGAATACTGAACTAGGTGGATCATTTAATACACATGAACTTTTATCGATATCTCATCCATCTTCTACTTAAGACAAGGACAGCAATGCCCCCATCGGCCCCTTACCCTTATCTTGCCTCACTTCTCTCCGTCCCCCAGCTTCTGTCGTCTGTGCTGTCCTTTTTTTTTTTTAATTCCTTCACTCACTTCACCCACCCGTTATGCCTTTTCTTTTACAATGAAAAGTTGTTAAAATTTGTATTCTGACTATAAACACAAAGTTTTTGGTGTTTCTAAAGCAGTTCTAAAAGTTGAAAACCCATGAATAATATTATTTTGAGTATGTGACTGCTGCTCCCTATAAATGGCAAGCTTACCAGTTTTAACAAATGCAATTGCCCAGATAAATTTTAATTTCAAATAAACAGTAATTTGTTTGTTTTTTTTTACAGTGACATATGTTCCATGTGATATTTGGGACACACTTACCCGAAATGATTGTTCTCTATGCAAAATTCGAAGTTAGCTTCGTATCTTGTGTTGTACTTGGTAGCTGCCTACAAGGTCATTACCTTGGGCAATAATTATATTTTCTCCATGGATCTGATGCCATGACCACTGGGCAATTCCAAGGACAATATTCCTGGATTGGACATCAAACAAACAGTCCTTTTCTTAAACACCATCAATTATTTAAATACCAGTAGGTTTCTTACTTAAAACCAATCCAAGTAAACAAACAGTTTTGTTCAGGACTCAGCCTTATCGTGTTCTTATTCTCTGGCCATTCTGAAATCACGTGACATGTTTTATGACTCCTCATCTTAAAAAGGAAGAGGTTAGACTACTTGTGTTTTTTCAAACACAAACACTTTATTAATTAACGTTTAAAGTCATGTTTTACATACATTATCTATTTAATAGTCAATGTCCTTAAAACCCTTCTCTGGCTTCCCATTTCACTTTAGGTAAAGTACAAAATATTTACTAAGTGGTCTACAAGGCTATACACCATCAAACCCCTTTTTCCTTTTTAGCTTTGTCTGGTGGCCCAATTTTCATTTTATTCATGTTCTTCATACTGTTTGCTTGTTCCTGGAAGTTCAGTCATTCCTCAGCACCATCAGTCAGATTGGTCCCTCCCTGCCCAAAATATCACCCAGTCCCTTGCTACTCTCCTAATCTTCATTTCACTAATTCCTACTCAGTTTTCGTATCTCAACCCAAATGTTACTTCCCCAGAGATCTTTTTTATTTCATTTCATATGTATTTATTTATTCGCATGATTACTGATGTCTGGCCTACCCAGCAGAGAGACTGTAAGCTTTCTGAAGCCAAGAACCGTTATCTCCTAGATTCTCTACCATATGCCCACCTCTTAGTATAGTGTCTGGTATGTAGTAAACATTATGTAAGCATTTATTAAATGAATAGATGGATGAATAAGTAAAGAATGGTTACAGGATAAGAGTGATATTGTTTTCATCATCATTTTACATATTAGGAGAACGTTTTGGAGAAATCAAATAACTTGTTTACTTAGCTCATGAGTGGGGAGTCAGACCTGAAATTCACAAGTGTCCATTACCTCTTTTTTCTATTACTTCCACTCTCTAAAGTCCCTTCGTGTTCCAACAACCCATGATTATATAATCTGTAATCCTCATAAGACTGTAGGTGGGGAAAATGACAGCTGTTTTTCACAGAACTGTTTTTTCAGACATTAAGTTATGTGCCTTGAAGGAGTTGTAGAGGAGTGGGAAGGGCTTGTGGTTCGGTGGAAGGGAGGGGCAGCTGAGGAGCACAACCTCCAGAGACTGCCCCCAGAACAGAAGAGAGGTTCTGCCCACACACGGAGTATCTGGCTTTCAGATGGATCTTGGGCACACATTTGTTATTGTGATCTTCCCCCTCCTCCTCATCTCTGCACTCGCCACCCTCCTTTCAGAGGAATTTAAGGATGGGCTTTGTGCCGCATTGTCTCCTTTTCCCTTCTTCCACCCCGCCCTCTCTTTCTCTTCCACACACAGTAACCAGCAGTGACAGGCCTTCTTGTGCTTGCAATCAAAGGGGAAACAAGATCTAATGGATTTGCTCAGCACCCTTCAGCCTAGAACACCTTGCTGTTTCTGCAACTTTGGGTGGAGCCTGATTTGCTTAGTTAGGATGATAGTAGCTCCATCTCAGACCAACTAGAAGTTCTGTGTGTTGAAGTAGGTTCATCTGTCCAGTAATCTACATTCTGTAGGCACTTCACCATTATAGCATATAGTTTCACTGCCCTAAAAATTCTCTTGCCCTGCATTTTTATTCCTTCTTCCCCAGGATCTTTCTCCAAAGGAAACCTTTAGACATTTCCAGAAAGTAGTCATTGTTTCATTTATTCACTTAGCTAAGGGCAGAGTCTAGGGTGGCTTTGGCAGGGGTCTGTCTTCTATTAGCATTCTTATTCTTCAGACCACATACCTGTGCTAGACAAGGATAGTTCTGTAAGTGGATCCGGGTACAGGAGTGAACACATCGCAGGCTCCAGTCCCCATTCCCATTAACCAGATGCTTTGAGGAAGACAGAGGACTTAAGCCTCTATATTTTACTCTATCAAAGTAACTCTTTTTTCAGACACATTTCTTATGTTTGTGGAGGAATGCTTGATATGGCAGTTGGTAGTGATGACACATGTCATATACACAATGCTCAACTGCCCCTATCTTTCCACATTACATGGGGGTGTGGGAAAGATGACTCCTAAAAGGTCAAGGGAAGATTTCCACAAGGATGTTTTCTGTTGAGCTAAGGTCTAGATTTTATCTTCACCCTAATTGTTTAGGCTAAAAATACTAGAGCTTAAACTGTTATTAGAAGAATACGGAGCATGAATTATTATCCTTATTCATTTATAAATTAATGGAGGGAGGGTCTCTTCCTTTCAGCTTCACTGCTATGGTAGATTATTATTGTTATAAATATTCAGTGTTTTTCCATGTGAAAGGATGATAGCTCCTTGCCCTGTTGATGTTAGGCTTGGTAACATTGCTTGCTTGGGCCAATTAAATATGGGCAGAAGCGATGTATGCCACTTCTGAGAAAAAATATTTAAGAGCCGTAACACAATAGTCCCTTTTCTCTTCACCACAAGACCAGGAATATCCCTGAAAAATATCATTCCTTCAGCATGGATCCTGGAAAGAAGATGAAGTGGAACAAAGTCATAGGTGATCTACAATGGGTATAGTTTGAGCAAGAAATAAATGCTTATTATAAGTCAGTGAAATTTGGGATTTGTTTCTCATCACAACATAATTCAATCTATATTCCCTGATCTAACAGACCATCCTAAGCTTGGTCTAAACTTAGGCATGGTGATATCACCTCCAAAGGAACCCATAGAACTCAGACATTGAAGCCCCAATTCAAAAGACACTGGAGGTAGTCCTGCTACTCATATGGATGGCAATGTCTGCAGCATTTGAGAGTCCTTAAAAGTTTCCTGCTTTATGACTGAACAGCATGTGGCTGATATGGTTTCTAGATACAACACAAGCTCCTATGTTAATATATTTCTTTATTTCATATGTTCTAAGCCAATTCATCCAATGTTGGTTGCCAGGGAATAGTCCTAACCCCACAGTTTATCAGTGTCTGGCAGCAAAGGGAGACAGAAATGAAAAATAGGAACCAGAATGCAAGTAGGGACACTATGGAGTTAGCCTGGGCTGGAATAAGTTTTCTAGTTTTCCAGGAATAATGTACATGTGGATAGAGGACAATTACACAATCAGATACTAGCCAGAATCCAAGAAGAGGATTTTAGCAGGGACTGGAATATTGAAATGTAGGACAGGAATAGCAAATATGCAAAGCAAACATGTATCTTTTGTTTCCATCACTGTCTTAAATCCAAAGGAGATTCAATCAAACACGGTCCTGAAAATTTGCAGTTTACAATCTACTTATGGAGATGAGTAAAACCAAGCTGTTAAAAGTGTATTATTGAAATAAAATACATATACAGAGAAAGACTTAAAAAGCTACAGGGTAAATTTTTTTCATAAACTAAGTACACTCTGGATGACACTGAGCATCATTTCAAGGAACAGAACATTATCCATCCCCCAGAAACCACCTTCATGATTTTTCCAAATTTCCTCCCAAAGGTAACCATTATCCTGACTTCTAACAGCACAGATTAGTTTTGCCTGGTCTTAAACTATGTATCATTGAATCCTATAGCATGTATTCTTTCATGTTTGGTTTCTTGGGCTCAGTGTTATTTTAGTAGGCATCTTTTATATTGTCCAGTGCAGTTGAAGAGTGTTCATTCTCATTGCTGTATAGTACCCCATTGTGTAAAAATACTGTTCTTATTTATCCAATCTACTGTTAATGAGTATTTGGTAGTTTTCTTTTCTGTTTGGGGCTATTACAAATAGTATTTCTCTGAAAATTCTAGCACATGTCTTTGGTTAATGTATGTATGTATTTATATAGTACAAATACCTAGGTGTTTGTACTGGTTATGTGGAGTCCTTCTCTGTTGAGAAGAACTGGAAGGCCACATCTGAGCTCAGAAGAAATATATATTATTAATATCCTCTGTGGGCAAGGGACAGAGTTGGTATGCATGCCAAGTATTTGGCCTCCTCACTATTGGACAATGTTGAATCCGTTTATCAAACAAATGATTCCAAAATTAAAAGTTAAGGAACAAAACAGTTTATAAAAGTAATGAACAAGACAGAGGAAACAATCCTGGAAGTCATGGAACAAAAAAAACAAAAATACTGGTGAGATAGGTAGTCCTGACCATTCTTTCCTCCCTCAGTTCTTCCTTTTCTTTGAGTGCAGACAGGCTGTATGGTTGTTTTGAGAGACTGATCATAATGGGACATGATTGCTAGTGTAACCCACATTTTTCCCAGTGACATCAGTATTAGAAATACAGGGTATCAATGAAGAAACAGATTAAAAAGGACAGCTTGGGTGAGGACAACTTTTTGGTCTCATGGGAGTTAGAAGTGAGTAGGGAAGAGTGTGTGTTTTAAACTAAAAAGTACTAATATTAAAGAATGATACATATTATAAAAATAATGAAAAATAACAAACCAAAAATGGTTATTAAAAAGATTTTAAAAATTGACAAATCCTCAGCTAAACTGATCAAGAAACAAAAATAAGCAAACAAATTACTAAAATCAGGAATGAAAAAAGGGACATCACAACCAACCATAAGAAAATGAAAAGAATTATAAGCATATATTATGAGTAAATGTATGACAACAAATTAGATAACTTAGATAAAATGGATAATTCTTAGAAGAACACAAATTACCAAAACTGACTCAAGAAGAAATAGAAAATATGAACAGACCTATAAAAATTGAAGACATTTAATTAGTGATTTTAACCCTTCCCATGAGGAAGAGTCCAGACCCAATTCACTTCACTGGTGAATTATATCAATTATTTAAAGAGGAATGACTATAACTGTTCATAAACTCTTTAAAAAATAGAAGAGGGGAGATTGGATTAAAGATGGCGGCATGAGAGGTGAGACAGAGGCTTCCTCCTAAAACCGCATATAATATGAAAATATAACTAATACAACTACTCTTGAAAGAGCAACAGGAAAGAGGACGGCAACAAACTGCATACACCTGGAGACAAGAGCAGCCCTCAGGGAAAAGGGTAACTTACTAAAGCTATGGTCCTGCGGGATCCAAGCCCTTCCCCCACCACAGCTCTCTGGCAGGAGGAAGAGGAATGGAGCAGGGAAGGAGTGGAGTTCAGGGACTGCTGAATACCTAACTCTGGATATCTGCTCTGGGAGAACAAACCTACATTTCCTGGTGCTTGCATGATACTCTCGTAATTAGGGGGTTGGAAAGCTAAGACAGGCAGAATTCCTGGAGAGACTAAGATTCCACCTGCTTGTGGAAAGCAGGGATCCATATCCAGCTGCTCTGGGACAAAAGAAAGGCGGGCAGTCTGAGAGGCTTCCTAACAAAGAAGCCCTTAGCAAGAGAGCTGCTAAAGGGGCAAGGATTGCACAGAGCTTACTGCTCAGGAGAAAGGAAAGGTAGACAAAATTGTCCAGGTGCACTCTGCCCAGCAGATTGGGAGCTTTCACAGTCTTCAGGTACTGCAGCTCCCTGGCTGCCTACACAGCTCCAAGAACCCCTTCTGTGACAGGCAGACTACTGCGCCTTTCTTCTGGCCAGCCCCACCGGGCTTGAAAACCAGGAAACCCTACCCTGGCATTAGGCCAGCCAGACGGAAGATCTGTCTACAGCAACTAAAAACGCAAAGCACAGATGCTTATACCTGTGTGCTCAGCCCACTGGTTCAGGCAGTGGAGACAGGCATAGCAGCCAGGAAGCAGGAGGCAGGAAACAGCTCTTTCCTCCCCAGAGGCACCAATACCACTCCCCTGCAATCCATGACATTGCTTCAGGGGCTGAGCAGCTCCAGAGAGTAGAGCTTCTGGGCACTAGAGGGAGCCATACACAAATATGAAACGCCAAAGGAACCTGGTCCAGAGTAAAATTATGAATACAACTCCTGAGAAAGATTTAAATATGGACCTCATGACTCTCCCTGAAAGGGAGTTCAAAATCAAAATCATTAACATGCTCATGGAGGTATGGAAAGATATTCAAGAACTCAGGAATGAATTGCAGTGGGAGATCCAATCATAGAAGAGCACTATGTATGGTATTAAAAGCAGATTGGATACAGTGGAGGAGACAATAAATGAAATAGAAACTAGAGACGAGGAATGCAAAAAAGCTGAGGCACAGAGACAAAAAAGGATCTCTAAGAATGAAAGAATATTGAGAGAACTGTGTGACCAATCCAAATGGAACAATATTCATATTATAGGGGTACCAGAAGAAGAAGAGATAGAAAAAGGGATAGAAAGCGTCTTTGAGGAGGTGATTGCTGAAAACTTCCCCAATCTGTGGAAGGAGGTAGTCTGTCAGGCCATGGAGGTGTGCACATCTCCCAACACAAGGGACCCAAGGAAGACAGCATCAAGACATATACTAATTAAAATGGCAAAGATCAAGGATAAGGACAGACTATTAAAAGCAGCCAGAGAGAGAAATAAGATCACATACAAAGGAAAACCTATCAGGCTATCATCAGACTTCTCAGCAGAAACTTTACAGGCTAGAAGGGAGTGGCATGATGTATTTAATGAAATGAAGCAGAAGGGCCCTGAACCAAGATTACTTTATCCTGTAAGATTATCATTTAAATTTGAAGGAGGGATTAAACAATTCCCAGATAAG
Source organism: Smutsia gigantea (assembly GCA_032199065.1). NCBI lineage: Eukaryota > Metazoa > Chordata > Mammalia > Pholidota > Manidae > Smutsia > Smutsia gigantea. The sequence goes on from JAVSCE010016182.1 coordinate 133,910, forward strand.
CAAAAGCTGAGAGAATTTACCTCCCACAAACCATCTCTACAGTGTATTTTGGAGGGACTGCTATAGATGGAAGTGTTTCTACAGTTTAATAGCTGTCACCAAAGGTAATAAAACCACAGTAAAGAAAATAGAACAGCTAATTACTAAGAAAATGCAAATTTAAATTAACTATCCTCAAAGTCAATCAAGGGATAGACAAACAATACAGAATATGATACCTAATATATAAACAATGGAGGAGGAAGAAAAACAAAAAAATAACCTTTAGATTGTGTTTGTAATAGCATATTAAGTGAGTTGTTAGACTCTTAGATAGTAGGGAAGTTAACCTTGAACCTTTGGTAATCACGAATCTGAAGCCTGCAATGCCAATAAGTACATTATCCATATCACCCTAAATGTAAATGGACTGAATGCACCAATCAAAAAACATAGAGTCACTGAATGGATAAAAAAACAACACCCATCTATATGCTGCCTACAAGAGACTCACTTTAAACCCGAAGACATACATAGACTAAAAGTGACTATAGGGAGAAACCACACAGAAAATAAGTAAGGAGACAGAAGCACTGAACAACACATTAGAACAGATGGACCTAAAACACATTAGAACAGATGGACCTAACAGACATCTACAGAACTCTACACCCAAAAGCAGCAGAATACACATTCTTCTCAAGTGCACATGGAACATTTTCAAGAATAGATCATATACTAGGCCACAAAAAGAGTCTCAGTAAATTCAAAAAGATTGAAACTATACCAACCAGCTTCTCAGATGACAAAGGAATGAAACTAGAAATGAATTACACAAAATGAAAAATCCCACAAACACATGGAGGCTTAATAACATGCTCCTAAATAATCAATTGATCAATGACCAAATAAAAACACAGTTCGAGCAATATATGGAGACAAATGGCAACACCGCAAAATCTGTGAGACACAGCGAAGGCCATGCTAAGAGGAAAGTATATTGCAATACAGGCTACCTCAGGAAAGAAGAATAATCCTATATGAGCAGTCTAAACTCACAATTAACGAAACTAGAAAAAGAAGAACAAATGAGACCAAAGTCAGTAGAAGGAGGGACATAATAAAGATTAGAGCAGAAATAAATAAAATCCAGAGGAATAAAACAATAGAAAGGATCAAGGAAAACAAGAGCTGGTTCTTCAAGAAAATGAACAAAATAGATAAACCCCTAGCCAGACTTATCAAGAAAAAAAGAGAGTGTACTCACATTAACAGAATTAGAAATAAGAAAGGAAAAATCACTATTGACAGCACAGAAATACAAAGAACTGTTAGAGAATACTTTAAAAAATTATATGTTAACAAACTGGAAAACCTAGAAGAAATGGACAACTTTCTAGAAAAATACAACCTTCCCAGAAAGAAACAGAAAATCTCAACAGACCAATTACCAGCAACGAAACTCAACTGGTAATCAAAACCCTACCTAAGAACAAAATGCCTGGTCCAGATGGCTTCATTGCTGAATTTTATCAAATGTTTAGTGAAGACCTAATACCCATCCTCCTTAAAGTATTCCAATGAGTAGGAGAAGAGGGAATACTTCCAAACTCATCCTATGAGGCCAGCATCACTGTAATACCAAAACCAGGCAAAGACACCACAAAAAAAGAAAACTACAGACCAATATCCCTGATGAATATAGATGCAGAAATACTCAGCAAAATATTAGCAAAGCGAATTCAAAAATACATCAAAAGGATCATCCATCATGATCAAGTAGGATTTATTCCAGGGATGCAAGGATGGTTCAACATTCGAAAATCCATCAACATCATCCACCACATCAACAAAAAGAAGGACAAAAACCACATGATCATCTCCATAGATGCTGAAAAAACATTTGACAAAATTCAACATCCATTTTTTATAAAAACTCTCAACAAAATGGGTATAGAGGGCAAGTACCTTAACATAATAAAGACTGTATATGACAAACCCACAGCCAACATTATACTTAACAGCGAGAAGCTGAAAGCTTTTCCTTTAAGATTGGGAGCAAGACAAAGATGCCCACTCTCCCCACTTCTATTCAACATAGTACTGGAGGTGCTAGCCACAACAATCAGACAACACAAAGAAATAAAAGGCATCCAGATTGGCAAGGAAGAAGTTAAACTGTCCCTGTTTGCAGATGACATGATATTGTACATAAAAAACCCTAAAGAATCTACTCCAAAACTAATTAAATCCAATATCTGAATTCAGCAAAGTTGCGGGATACAAAATTAATGCGCAGAAATCTATTGCATTCCTGTACACTAACAATGACCTAGTAGAGAGAGAAATCAGGAAAACAATTCCATTCAAAGTTGCATCAAAAAGAATAAAATACCTAAGAGTAAACCTAACCAAGGAAGTGAAAAACCTATACTCTGAAAACTAAGACACTCATGAGACAAATTAAAGAAGATATCAATAAATGGAAACACATACCGTGCTCATGGATAGGAAGAATTAATATTGTCAAAATGGTCATCCTGCCTGAAGCAGTCTACAGATTCAATGCAATTCCTATCAAAATACCAACAGCATTTTTCAACGAACTAGAGAAAATCATTCTAAGATTCATATGGAACCGCAAAAGACCCCTAATAGCCAAAGCAATCCTGAGAAGGAAGAATAAAGTTAGGGGGATTATGCTTCCCAACTTCAAGCTTTACTACAAAGCCACAGTACTCAAGACAACTTGGTACTGGCACAAGAACAGACCCATAGACCAATGGAACAGACTAGTGAGCCCTTATATAAACCCAACCATATGTGGTCAATTAATATATGATAAAGGAGCCATGGACATACAATGGAGAAATGACAGCCACTTCAACAGCTGGTGTTGGCAAAACTGGACAGCTACATGCAAGAGAATGAAACTGGATTATTGTTTAACCCCACACACAAAAGAAAACTCGAAATGGATCAAGGAGCTGAATGTAAGTCATGAAACCATAAAACTCTTAGAAGACAACATAGGCAAAAATCTCCTGAATATATAAGCATGAAAGACTTCTTCTTAAATGCATCTCCTCAAGCAAAGGAAACAAAAGCAAAAATGAACTCATGGGACTACATCAAACTAAAAAGTTTCTGTATGGCAAAGGACAACATCAACAGAACAAAAAGGCATCCAAGAGTATGGGACAATATATTTGTAAATGACATATCCGACAAGGGGTTAACATCCAAAATATTTAAAGAACTTCCACGCCTCTACACCCAAAAAGCAAATAACCCGATTAAAAAATGGGCAGAGGATATGAAGAGACAGTTCTCCAAAGAAGAAATTCAGATGGCCAACAGACACATGAAAAGATGCTCCACATCACTAATCATCAGGGAAATGCAAATTAAAACCACAATGAGATATCAGCTCACACCAGTAACAATGGCCACCATCCAAAAGACTAAGAACAACAAATGCTGGAGAGGATGCGGAGAAAGTGGAACTCCTACACTGCTGGTGGGAATGTAAGCTAGTTCAACCATTGTGGAAAGCAATATGGAGGTTCCTCAAAAAACTAAAAATAGAAATACCATTTGAACCGGGAATCCCACTCCTTGGAATTTACCCAAAGAATACAACTTCTCAGATTCAAAAAGACATATGCACCCCTAAGTTTGTTGCAGCACTTTTTACAATAGCCAAGATATGGAAGCAACCTAAGTGTCCATTAGTAGATGAATGGGTAAAGAAGAGATGGTACATACACACAATGGAATACTACTCAGCCATAAGAAGGAAAAAAATCCTGCCATTTGCAACAACATGGATAGAGCTGGAGGATATTATGCTCAGTGAAATAAGCCAGGTGGAGAAAGACAAGTGCCAAATGATTTCCCTCATTTGTGGAGTATAACAATGAAGCAAAACTGAAGGAACAAAATAGTAGCAGACTCAGAGACTCCAAGAAGGAACTAGTGGTTATCAAAGGGGAGGGGTGTGGGAGGGTGGGTGGGAAGGGTGGGAGAAGGGGATTGTGGAGTATTATGTTTAGTACACATGGTGTGGGGAATCACAGGGAAAACAGGGTAGCACAGAGAAGGCAAACAATGAATCTGTATCATCTTACTACACTGATGGACAGTGACTGAATTGGGGTATGAGTGGGGACTTGATAGTATGGGTAAATGTAGTGACCACATTGTTTTTTCATGTGAAACCCTCATAAGAGTGTATATCAATAATAACAGTAAAAATAAATAAATAAAATGGAAGAGGAGGGATTACTTACTAACTCATTTTATGGGGTTAATATTGGCCTGGCACTAAAAACATGCAAAGATATCACAAGAAAATAAAACTATACATAGATATCTCTTATGAATATAGACTCAAATATTCCCATTTGCCAACAAAATGCTAGCAAACCAAACCTAACATTAATTACAAAGGACTATACATTATGACTTATTGCTGGAATTAAAAACAAATCAGTCAATAAAATACATCATATTAATGGTAAAAGGGATAAAAACCACATAGTCAACTCAACAGATACAAAGAATTTAACAAAATCCAACACCTTCATCATAAAATTATTCAAAAAGTTAGGTATAGAAAGGAACTTCTTCAACATGATAAAGGGTTTTTATGAAAGACACACAGCTAAGATCAGGAACGAGACAAGAAGTCTGCTTTTGCCAATTCTGTGCAACATGGTACTGAAGATTTTCGTCACAGTAATCAGGTAAGAAAAATAAAGATATCCAGATTGGAAAGGAAAAAGTAGAACTATCTGTTTGTAGATGATATGATCATATCCGGAAAAAAATCCTAAGGAATTCACTAAAATAAAAACTATTAGAACTAAAACACATGTCCAGAAAGATTGCAAGATACTAATCATTATACAGAAATCTATTTCCATACAGAAGCAATGGACAATCCAAAAATGAAATTAAGGAAACAATTCCATTTACAATAGCACCAAAAGGAAGAAAATACTTAGGAATAAATTTAAGGAAGGGAGTTTAAAACTTGTACTCTGAAAAGTATAAAACATCATTGAAGAAAGTTAATACAATCTAAGTGAATTGAAAGACATTATATTATATGTTCATGGATTGGAAGACCTAATATTGTTAAAATGGCAATACTCCTTAAATTGATCTACAGATTCAATGTGATGTTTGTCAGAATCTCAGTTTCCCTGTTTTAAAAATTGGCAAAGGAATCCCAAAATTAGTGTAGAAATTCAAGGAACCCAGAATAGTTAAAATTGAAAAAGAACAGAGTTGGAAGACTCACACTTTCTGATTTCAAAACCTTTACACAGCTGCAGGACCCAGCACAGTCTGGTACTGGCATAAGGATATATGTATAGATGAATGGAATAAAATTGACAGTACATAAGCAAACACTTCTGTTTATATTGATTTCCAACAATGGTACCAAGATAATCCAGTTGGGAAAGAATAGTATTTTCAATAAATGGTGCTGGCATGACTAGATTTCCACATGCAAAAGAATGAGGTCAGGCTCCTTCTTAACATATACAAAACTTAATTCAAAATGGATCATACATAAGTGTAAGAGTTAAAATAATAAAACTTTTGGAAGAAAACATAAGAACAATCCTCTGTGACCTTGAATTAGGTCTTAAATGACACCAAAAGCATAAGTAACACAGGAAAAAATAGATACTAATCTTCATCAAAATTAATTTCTGTGAAATGGTATCATCAAGAAAGTGAAAAGACAACTCACAGAATAGGAGAAAATATTTGCAACTTATATATCTGATAAAGGACTGATATCTATAATATGTAAAGGATTCTCACAATTCAATGATAAACAGGCAACCCAATTAAAAAATAGGCAATGAATTTGGATAAGCATCTCTCCAAAGAAGACATACAAATGGCCAGTAAGCACATGAAAAAATTAGCCATTAAGGAGAGGTAAATCAAAACTACGAGACCACCTTATACCCACTAGGATAACCATTATCATAAAGATAACAATAAGTGTCGACAAGATGCAGAGAAATTTGCACCCTCATACATTGATGGTGTGAGTGTAAAGTGAGAATAACAATTTCTCAAAATATTAAACATAGAGTAACCAAATGATCCAGCAATTCAAATCCCCCAAAATTAAAATATGTCCACACAAAAACTTGCATGTTCACAGCAATAATATTTGTATTAGCCAAAAAAGTAGAAAAGAAGCCCAAATGTCTATTAATTAATGAATGGATAGAAGTGGTCTGTCCATACAGTGGAATATTATTTGGCCATAAAAAGGAATGAAGTACTGATATATGCTACAACATGGGTGAACCTTGAAAACATAATGCTAATTGAAAGAAGCCTATGACAAAAGACCACATATTATGTGATTCAATTTATATGAGATGTCTAGAATAGGTAAATCTTCTAGAATAGGAGATGGGTAGTTGCCTAGAGTTGAAATTGGGTAGTGAGGTGGGGAATGGAGAGTGTCTGCTAATGCACTGAGGTTTCTTTTTAAGGTGAATACAATGTTCTAAACTTAGATCTTGTGCAAATTCATGAAGATCTTAAAACCATTGAATTGTTTTACTACTTTACATGGGTGAATTTTATAGCATTTGAATTATATCTCAATAATTTAGTTTTTAAGAGTGAATCATGATTATAATATGATTGAAGAGGCTATCTATGCAGAGGTGAAACAAAGTATAATCACAGATAAAGGTGAAATGAAGTGCATTTTGTGTTAGAAACAGTTAACCTGACTTAATAGGGTCACATTGTTTCCAACCGGCAGTACAAAAATGGGGCCTTTGGTAAGGAGGAGCAAAACACAGAACAAAGTACATAGCTTTTGGCTGAGTGCAAATCTAATTTTTGTATTAGCTTCAGGATTTCTGAAAGTTTTAAAGGGCCATTAAAATTATTATTTTTTTTAAACAGCTTCATATATAAGCAATTTGCTGCCCAATTCTGCCAAGGCTACCTCTCTCCAGATGGCAGGCAGCAGACTGGGCTGGGCTGACTCTACAGCCTTTAGAAAAGTCTTTCTCTCTGCCCCTTACCACCTACATATCTTCCAGGAGCTGCCTGCTGCTCCTGGCCCCACAGCTTGGTCTCTATTTACGTCAGCCAGGCCCCAGCCAACTTCTCAGTCTGGGCAGACTGGGTTACACTTGGGTCTTAATTGGAGAAAGTTTGCGGGAAACCAAGAAAAAGTCTTAATTGTGGCCTGTGTTTTCAGAAGATCCTGAAGTTGAAGGCAGCAGAATGAAAATATCAATGTTTCCATGCTACTCTAAGTGAAAACCTTTCTTCCCCCAACTTCCTTCTCTTTCATATCTTTTTCCTTTTTCTCTTCATATTTTGGCTTGAGATACCTTGTTAATTTTTAAAGATTAGCAGGCTATTTAGCACAAGAAGAGTGTGATGCACATCACAAATGAATAAATTAATACCAAAACTTCACACTAAGATGAAAATCAAAGTTGTCTGTTTTATTGCTTAAAGTATCTGTGAGTACTGGGCAGGAGGAAATTGGTATCTCATTAAAAAAAATGAGGGAGTGAGGTAGAGAGGAAACTGCAGGCTCGTTAAAAGTGGTGGAAAAGCTGTCTTAATTATGCTTTTCCATTTGCTAACAAGAGGACATTTGTTATGAGCTCAGGACACTTTATCCCAAGCAAAACAAACAGAGTTAATGACATTATTTTTGTCTTTTTAGCCAGTGGTGGCTCTGGAGTCCTGTTTCAAAATAAAGGTTTCACTGCAGGAAGTCAATTAGATTAGAGAACGGTGGCAAAGGGTCAACTGCTTTCGCTTTCAAAGATTGATTTGAGAGCTGCTACCAACCTTTTACCTTGCCCCCATGGAAGGGGGAAGGTGGCCAAGGGTTCCTTATTAGTGCAAAGATCTGTGTGTCTGGAGAGGCCTTTAAAGGCCATGCCGGGAGTCATTCAGTCAGAACAGTTACTGAAAGTCTACTGCCTGTAAAGCAACAGTTTTCTCTTTTGGAAAATGGAGACACTGATGACTTCATGGTTGTTGTGGTGATTTAATAACATCTTACAGGAGAAAACATCTTCAAAGAACTTTAGTAATACTGGACACCACTTACCAATAATTTTTATGAGTCTAATACATTATCTTAATTTTCACAACAGCCATAGGTAGTGATAGAGTCTCCACTCTATGAGTGGGAAAAAAATTAGAAAGGTTATATGATTTCAAACAACGTCAATCCGGATGTAAGAGCATGAGATTTGAATCTGAGTCTGCTGTGCAGTTCTTCCTGGAAAGTCACATAGAAGGTACGCTCTCTGACTTCAAGGCCAAGAGAGGAATAGAAACACATTTAGATAATGAAGTGGAGTATGATTAATGGGTAAAAGGATTTAAAGTGTTAAGGAATTTAAAGAAAAAGAGAGATTACTTCAGGCTGGAGAATTATGCCAAGAGGTAGCAGCATAAGGTCCAAGAGTGTATACAGGATACTTGGTTCAAACCCCAGATTCCTGAGTTACTAAGCTGTGTAACTTTGAACATGTTATTTTTTCTCTCTAGGCTGCCTTCAGCTATAACAGCAAGATTGAGATATTACCTCCCTTTTAGCTTGCAGTGAGGGTTGAAAAAAATAACGTCTATTAAACACTTATTAGTGTTTGGTGAGTAGTTTTTTTAAAAAAATCAGGGCATATTTCATAAAGAGTTAGTAAATCAGACACTTTGAAGAGCAACAATAGGGTTTTAGTAGAGGCATATACATTTGAAAGAATGTCTTGAAGTATATCCCAAAATTAAATATGATTCAACAAAATTGTTATTTTACCTACTGAATTTATTTAAAAATTCACTGGAAGCATACCATTTTCTAATGAAGTCAAGCATAAAAATTAGTTTCAGGATTGAGTAATGGTTGACTAGCTTACATCAGACTAACCTTCAATAATAATTATAAACTCTGTACAAAATATAAAGATCAACAGTTATGAAGCACTGGAGAGGGGTCGAGGGTAATCAGAAACTAAAAGGACTTTGATACTTGTTAGAAGGAGACAATACTGGATGAGATCTACACTCATAAGACTTTTCTTGGATGTGGGAGTGCGGGTGGGGAGGGTGGGAGAAGGGGATTGTGGGGTATTATGTTTAGCACACATGGTGTTGGGATTACGGGGAAAACAGTGTAGCACAGAGAAGGCAAACAGTGAACCTGTGGCATCTTACTACACTGAAGGACAGTGACTGCAGTGGGGTATGGGTGTGGACTTGATAATGTGGGTAAATGTAATAACCACATTGTTTTTTCATGTGAAACCTTCATAAGGGTGTACATCAATAATAACTTAATAAAAAAAAAAGACTTTTCTTATGAGGGTAATCCCAAATCTATATGATGCTAAGGGGAGAGAGCTCAAACAGAAGGCTACAGTCTTTTAGTGGCCTGAGGAGACAGAAAACAAAAGGAAAATCTAAAAAATGATGGTGCCACAGTGGAAAGAGCCCCCAAATCTAAAAATACACTCGCCTCATATCCTTGGGTGACTCCTGAATTGTTCATGCTCAGGAAAGGACTACAAAGAAAAAAACAACAGGCTGATAGAGCTGAGTGGGGGTCTCAGTGGCTTTCCGCTGCATGGGATGCCACAGGTTTAAAGTTTGAGTGGTGCTGGAGAGGCGTCCACTTTCCATTGAAATCAGAGAATGACCACCCTTTAGGCATAAAGATTACATCCCATGACTAAAATACTGATCCTAAGATTAAGGAGAAAACTGAAACACACCAACCCTTTGAAGTCTAAAATAAAGTTATACAAAATAAAAGTGATCCACCAGAAATTTAACTGACTTACATAACAAAGTGAACTTAGGAAGAAGAACTGAATCCAGTTTGGACAATGTGACACACAATTATTAGTATAAAATCAAAATTACTAGACATGTGAAGAAATAGAAAGGTGTTATTTTTAATCAACAAGAAAATCCGGCAATAAACCTGTGAGTAATCCAGATATTGGAACTAGCAGACAAGAATTTAAAATAACCATGGTAGACTTCCACTACCAGCAAAGAGGGAGAAAAATATTCTAGAATTACCCTCTCATTGTAAACAACTAGAAAACTGGGCAAAATATACGAAACTAATATTAGACATTGGACAACAGGACTGGGATTACTGAGAAAAGGAAAAAAGGAAGACATACCTTATCTTCACAGTGGCGGTTTTGCCTGCACCTAATTCCTAGATTGCGGTGCCGGGATGGGACACCTAAGTAGATTTCAACAATCTTGTTGAGTTGCAGGGATAGAGAAGAGAATTCAAGGATTGTCTATGAAGCTGAAATCTGGGTACAAGGCTCAAGAAGAGGAATTACTAAGATAAAAAGTTCTCCTAGGGATCTCCTAGAATTTTGGTTGTATACCAATCTCTGCTTGCACAGTAGGAAATGCCATAAGGCCAATAAATAACAACTTTCAAGGAAAGAAGAGTATCAGATAACTGTAATGACTTATGATTCCAGAACTTCCTTGGGGCTGGTAATCATTTGCATTCCCCCAAGCCATGGTAATAAAATCTCATTGAATATATGGAACAGTCAGAAAAACAATGCATTAGTGCTGCTAAATTACCCACAGAATAAAGGCCAGTATAGATCTTCCCTAAAAGATAGTGAAGTCAGACCTTGAAAGGATCAAATTAATTTCTCATCACCCATTTAATTTCTGCTGTACCATCCTTTTTTCATCTACATGTGGTTTACTTGTGTTTTCTCTCATTTTCTTTATCAGTCTCAACAGAGACTAGTTTTGTGTTTATCTTTTTCAAGAATCAACTTTGGTTTTACTTACTTTATGGTTTCTTTATTTTCCATTTCATTGATTTACATTCTTTATTGACTTTTTTTTATTATTGGTTTTATTCTGTCATTCCTTTTTGGCTTCTTAAAATGTGTTAGCATATTACTTTTCAGTAGTATAAGCATTAACATTAAAGCTATAAATTTCCCTCTAAGTACTGCTTCAGCTGTATTCCAAAATTTTTCATATGCAGTATTGTCATTTCCCTTTAGTTCTATTTATTTTATAAGTTCTCCTGTGGTATCTTTGCTAGCCTATCTGTTATTTAGAAGTGGGCTTTAAAATTTTTTTCTTTTTGTCATTGATTTCTAACATATGAATGGTGATCAGGGTATGAGATCTATATTACACTCATTCTGGGAAATTATTGAGACTTGATTTATGGTCAGTTTTTAAATCTACTTAGATTGGTATAAAAAATATAAGAGATTTTATTTGTTAATCTAGGTGGATGGATAATAAGATGAGGGCCCATGATTTTAAAAACCAACAGTTTTACAATTCTACAAAGTTAACAAAGTATTAAGTTTTAAATCATGGTTAATATGACAGGACACCAACAAACATAATCCCTAATCAGCAAGTCATATGGGCAGAAAGGAGATAAAGAGGCACCCTAAACTGGTTTCCTTAAAACACAGTAATGAATGAGCCAGAAGTTTGTGATACGGACAGCAGTGATAACGAGAAAATTCCTGACAATTCGACTTGCCAGGACTTCCAGCAACTCTAAAGTGCTTCTAAAATCCTGATGACAGCAATTAATGTATTCTATCACACCCATATCTTATATATAGTTGTTTTTGTCTGAAATCTGCCAAGTTCAAGAGTCAGAAAATTACTCCTTCCTCACAGACCCCCTGCCTCATCTTTCCTTTCAACCCTCTTCCTCTTCTGTCTGGAATAACTTTCACTTAATGATTAGTGTCATAATTGAATCTATCAACAGTGGTCAGAATTACATGTCTCTTAAGCATTCAACAAAACATGACCTGACAGAAAACAGCCTACCATAGAAAACTCACAGTCTGAAGGGTGGAGGAGATGAAAAGGATAAGACAAAAGATAAAACAAAGGTTGAGGCTGAAGCACAGGAGAACCTTTGGAAGAAGAAACTTCAGATTAGTTTCAATATATTGTCACAGTATGAAATGAAATTTTGAACACCAAAGGATATGTGATTCAGAACTCTTGTTAAAAAAGAAATTGTGCTTATTCATTACACAAGAGGTCATTTTCTTGGTTTCCTTGCTTATTCTTTGCCCTGAGTTGACAAAAACATTTTTATAACTAACCTTTTATACTGTTATACATTTTTCTCTTTAGTCGTTTTTTTTTTTTTAACCAGGGATTAAATAACACCTCTAGAGACATGGGCTTGAAGCCTAAAAGTGATCAGAAGCCTCAGTGCTTTACAGCTAAGGACCTTTTATCAGCCATGGAACTATAGGACAGGAAAACAGTAAGATACAGCATCTTCCCCAGGTTGGCAATCTTGAAATTTCAGGGATGTTGAGGAAAATGAGAGGTCAGCATTATCATGCAGGTTCCATTCAGTTTACATTCAGTTTTTTAAATAGCTTCCAGTATAAAAAGCTACACACGATGTGGGCAAGGAGAAACTTGGTTTCTGCTTCCTTGGGGCTCTGAGTTCACAGAGCATAATTAATTTGTTTTTGACCACTATTTCTAACTGGTCTATTATCCAGCAGTATCAAACTATATTCAGGCTCATCTCTGTTTTTTTGGACAATGGCGTGTCCACCATCCTGCTTACTAACCTGACTGAAGATGTTGTCTTTATTGCTTTCAGAATGCCATTGTGTATCCTGGGTACAGGGTGGTAATAAGAAGATCCATAGCTATCGATTTACTAAGTTATATACTGTCACCTGGCACAATAGAGAATCCCAAAGAAATTAGAAGGTGGGCTGTTAAGCGCTTGTGAGTACCTGGAAAGGTATGTGGTATAGGGTGCAAGAATGAGGAACGAGCAGAGAGAAGTGCTACAGGTGAGGGACCTAGCGGTAGCTAAGAGAGGGTGGTAAAAGACTTTTCCGGCTTGGCCTTGGGAGAGGTCTAAGTTAAGTTTAGGAGCATACCATGGAAGGCACATGGTCAATGGAAAGAGCTTTGAGAATTTTGTTCCAGACCCAGTTTCCATTTAATGGGCTTGTGATGTTAAGCAAGGGTTTCACACCTGTAAAATAAGGAGAATAAAATATCCAGCTTACCTCACAGGATTGTCTTGAGAGTTCACTAAGGTTATGTTGGTAAAATGACTTTGGAAACTGAAAACTTATGTGCAAGAGGACAATTTACGTACAATTTATTGCCTCAGGCTTTGTACCTTCTCAAAGAGGTCTCTTTGAAAGGGAGGCAGTGTATCTCTTCATTACAGAATAGCAAATAATTGAAGGAGTGTCCTGAGACTCAATAAAAAGATGCAAGCAGGAAGTGAAGAAAAAGTGTGCAGTACAAGTGCTATGTTCTTTTGTGTCAGTGACTGGACTAGTTATTTTCTGTTGTCTTCCTGTTGGTAGGAAATAAGCACACTCTGTAGGGAGAAATATAAATTATAGAATTTATAAAATATATATTCCTCATCACTGAAGAAAAGAAAGAGGCAACTATCTCTCTTGGAAAATGTAACTGAGATAATTCTTTGTTAGAGTGGCACTCTCCCCAGTCATTCCATTTTCATATAAAACGTGTAACACCAGTTAATACTTAAAAAGAGAAGTAATAAGAAGCTTCAACTATATGTACAATTTTAAAGTTCAAGATAAAGATTTAAATCAAATATAGCAAAATATTAAGATTTTAGGAAGTTGATAGATGGGTTCACTACCAATTGTATGCTCAAAATGATTCTTAACACAAAAATTATAATTAAAAATATAAGAAATAGAACAATTATAGAACTTTTATTAGTGATTTCCTGGAGAGGAAAATTAAAAATAATAATCCAAAAAAAATAAGAAAAGAGAGAAAAAGTAACATAGTATTTGTGAGACTAGAAAACAAATGAAAAAATATAGATTGAAACCCAAATAGATCATTAATTATGTCAAGTGCAAATCAACCAAATATTCCCTAATATTGTGATAATCAGACTGAAGTTAAAAAAAAAATACTTTATTTTCTTTATCAAACATACCTTTAAAATGACAGTACAGAAGTATTAAGAATAAAAGAATGGAAAATACAAACATGTAAACAGTAACCAAAGGGAAAACATGTAAAATAATTGCAACACAGACAAGTAGATTTTATTTGTAGTGTAAGAAAATTAGAAGTAAAGAAGCTCAGCTCATAGTGATTAAAAGGGTCAATTTATTAGGAACACACACAATTTTTAATCCATTTATAAATACAGTGTGTATATGTCAAAATATATATAGCCTAAATATCATAGCCTCAAAAATTAGAAAGCAAATTTGAAAGAAAGAAAGAATAGTAAAACCACAATCAAGTGAGAGATTTGTTTGCATTGTTTTTTATTAGGGTATAATTAGCTTCCAGTGAATGCAGAGATCTTAAGTCATGGATTCAACTATTTATAAATGCATATACCATGCAACCCACTCCCTTACCAAAAGGTGGAATATTTCTGTCTCCATAGAAAGTTCCAAGTCCTGCTCTGCCAGTTCTGCTTGGCCAGAGGTGATCACAGTTCTGGTTTCTTTCACTGTGTGCTAGTTTTGTATTCTAGTTTCATATCAATGGAATCCTACAGTATGTACTCTGGCTTCTTCAGAATAATAGTTTTGAGATTCAGCCATTTTGTTTTATGTACCAGTCCTTTGTTTTCTACTGCTGAGTAGTATTTCACGGAATGAATGTATCAGAATTTGCTTATACATTCTCCCCTTAATTTAGGCTTTTTTCATTTGGGTGTTATGAATAAAGATGCTTCAACATTCTCATACAAGACTTTTTGTGGTCATGTGTATTCATTTCATTGGGTAAAAACCCGTAAGTGGAATTGCTGAGTCATAAGGTAGATATGTACTTAGCTATGGTAAGAAACGACCTGAACTTTTTCCACAGTGATTGTACCATTGTTCCATTGCCATTAGTAATGTGTAAGAGTCTTTTTTCTACAGACTCCAATATTTGGCGTTGTAAATCTTTTCTTCATTTTAGCAATTTCGGGGGTTGTAGTAATAACTCATTTTGGTTTTAATTTGCATTTCCCAACTGACCAAAGATAATGGCACTTTTTTACATGTTAATTGACCATTTCTATATTTCCCATTTTGAAGTGCCCGTTCAAATATTTTACCCATTTTAATGCATTGTCTTTTTATTATTGAAAGAAGTCCTTTATAATGTATGTGTTGAAAACATTTTCTCCTGGTTTCTGGCTTGCCTTTAATTTTTCTTAATGGTAAATTTTGATGAGCAAAGTTTTGAATTTTAAAGGTCCAATTTATTACTTTTGTTTCTTCTGTGATTAGTGCTTCCTATGACTGTTGTAAGAAAGTTTTGCCAAGACAAAGGTCTTGAAGATATTCTCCAGCATTTTCTTCTAGAAGCTTTATAGTTGTACTTTTTATCTTTACCACTATGGAATATCTTGAAGTCATCTTTTCTGTAGTGTAAAACAGGGCTTGAGTTTTTTATATGGATATCCAATTTTTTCAGTAACAATTGCTGAAATGCCTTTCCTTTCCCTATTGAATCACTTTGTTGACAATAACAAAATCATAGGCCATCTAATTGTAGATGTCTATCTGAACTCTCCATTCTTTTTCCTGTATGATTTATCTATCTTTGTATTAATAATTATTGTAGTCTTATAAAAGACTTAATGACAGTGTAAGTTTTCCAGCTTTGCTCTTGTTTTGCAGCTTATTTTGGCTAATCTAGCCATTTCTATTCCATATAAATGTTGGAATTAGCTTAAACATTTCTACAGAAAGAACAGCTGGGATTTTTATTGCAATTGGTTGAATCTTTAGATCATTAGGGGAGAATAAAAATCTTAATATTTAATCTTGCAATACATGAACGTGGTATATTTCTTCACAAAGATCCTCCTTAATTTCTCTCATATATGTAATTTTTGTGGCTAGGTCTTGCATATATTTTGTCAGCATATCCTAAACATTTTATGACTTTTAACATATTATAAATGATATTGTTTCTTACATATTCCAAGTTTTTATTAGTAATATAGGGAAAAAGATGGATTAGATTATTTATTATTGATCATGTATCTTGTGATCTTGCTTAATTCATTTATTAGTTCCAGTAGATTTTTTCATAGATTCCTTGGAATTTTTTATATGCCTGATTATCTGATACAAATATTGTTTTACTTTTTGTTTCCATTTTATCTTTATTTTTTACTCATTAATTACACTGGCTAGGATCTCTAATATAATTTTGACTAGAAGTGGAGAGCAGATATCTTTACCTTTTTCCCAATATTAAGAGGAAAGTACTCAATCTCTCACTCTTAAATGTGATGTTGGCTATATATTTTTCATAGATACCATTTACCATTGTTGAAGGAGATTCCATCTATAGCAAGTCTGGGTGTTGAATCCTGAAAATGCTTTCCCCACATCTATTAGAAGGATCATATGGTTTTTCTACTTTATTCTATGGTAAATAACACTGATTGATTTTCAAATGTTAAATCCACTTTGCATTCCTGCAATAAGCTTCACTTTAGCATGATATGTTATCCTTTTTATATTTTGGTGGATTTGATTTGTTAAGATTTTTGAGTGAATGTTAATGAAGCATATTAATCTTTAATATTTTTGTTTGATTTTTGAAAGAGGGTAAATGCTGAATTGAATGAATAATTAATTTCACTGAATGAATAATGAATGAATTAGAAAGTGTTCCTCTTCTACTTTATGTAAATGATGGTAGGATTACATTTTCTTAAATAAATATTAACAGTTAAGTTTGTGTGTGTGTGTGTGTGTGATTATTAAGTATGAATTAAATTTTTTAGTAGGTATAAGGCTATTCAGGTTTCTAGTTCTTCTTTTTTAGTTTCAACCATTTATCTTTCAAGGGCTTTGTCATTCCCTTTAAATTGTCAACTGTATTGGCATAAAATTGTTGACAATGTTCCTTTGTTATCTTTTTCACCTCCAGCAAATATTGGTAATTCATGTCTTCTTTCTCTCTTTGTGAACAGCCAAACTACTACTTTATGTTTCATTGGATTTTACAAAAGTATGAGTTTTTTCATTGATTTTTCTCTTTTGTTTCTGTACATATTTTATGTGAAGACTGTCCAGTATTATGTTTTTTATTTCCTCCCATTTACACTAGTGCAATTTGCCTTTTTTCTTGCTTTTTTAGAGAGAAATTTATATTACTTATTTTAAAATATGTTCTCTTTTCTTTACACAAGCATTTAAACTTGTAAAATTTCCCTCTAAGCCCTGCTTTAGTTACACTGCACAAACTTTGGTAGGTTGTATTTTAATTATCTCCAGGATTGAAATATTTTCTAATTTCCCTCAGTAGTTTTTATTTTAGGTCACGAGTTTTCTAGAAATGTGCTGCTTAATGTCGGCCATTTTCCAGATAATTTTATTGTTATTGATATGTAGTATCATATCATTATTGTCAGAAAACATAATCTACAGAGTTTCAATTGTTTTGAATTGACTGAGATTTGACCTCAGTCAAATGATTTAATTTTGGTTCATATTTCCTTTGTACTTTAAAAGAATGTGTTTTCTACATGTTGTGCTCTAGTGGTTCTAAGTGTCACTTGGTTGATAATGTTCAAATCTATATCCTTCTCGAAGTTGTCTTTCTATCATTCACCTTGAAAATAGAGTTAAAATCACTAACTCTAATTGTGGATTTGTCTATTTCTGCCCTTGGTTCCATCAATTGTTGCTGCATGCTGTTTTAAGCTCTGTAATTACAGTAGACACATTTAGGTTTATTACATATTTTATCATAATGAAATTTTCCTTTTTCTTTCTGATAATTCTCCACTGCCTGAAATCTACTTTGTCTCATATTATTATAGCCACTCCAGCTTTGTGATGATTACAATTTATGTAATGTACAGTTTCGATTTCTTTAACTTTTTTTTTGCTATTATTAATATACAATTACATGAGCAACATTATGGTTACTAGACTCCCCCTATTATCAAATCCCCACGACATACCCCATTGAAGTCACTGTCCATCAGTGTACTAAGATGCTATAGAATCACTACTTGTCTTCTCTGTGTTATACTGCCTTCCCCGTGCCCCACCCCACCCCCACCCCCACTACATTATCTGTGCTAATTGTAATAACCATTTTTCCCCTTTATCCCTCCCTTCCCACCCCTCTTCCCCAGTCCCTTTCCCTTTGGTAACTGTTAGTCCATTCTTGGTTTCTGTGACTCTGCTGCTGTTTTGTTCCTTCAGTTTTTGCTTTGTTCTTATACTCTACAGATGAGTGAAATCATTTGATACTTGTGTTTCTCTGCCTGGCTTATTTCACTGAGCATAATACCCTCTGGCTCCATCCATGTTGTTGCAAATGGGAGGATTTGTTTTCTTCTTATGGCTGAATAATATTCCATTGTGTGTGTATATATATATGTATGTATCTTCTTTATCCATTCATCTACTGATGGACACTTGGATTGCTTCCATTTCTTGGCTATTGTAAATAGTGCTGCGATAAACATAGGGGTGCATATGTCTTTTTCAAACTGGACTGCTGTATTTTTAGGGTAAATTCTTAGGAGCGGAATTCCTGGGTCAAATGGTATTTCTATTTTGATTTTTTTGAGGAACCTCCATACTGCTTTCCACAATGGCTTGTACTAATTTACATTCCCACCAGCAGTGTAGGAGGGTTCCCCTTTCTCCACATCCTCACCAACATTTGTTGTTGTTTGTCTTTTGGATGGCAGCCATCCTAACTGGTGTGAGGTGATATCTCATTGTGGTTTTAATTTACATTTCTCTGATGACTAGTAATGTGGAGCAACTTTTCATGTGCCTGTTGGCCATCTGGATTTCTTCTTTGGAGAAGTGTCTCTTCAGCTCCTCTGCCCATTTTTTAATTGGCTTATTTGCTTTTTGTTTGTTGAGGTGCATGAGCTCTTTATGTAATTTGGATGTCAACTCCTTATCAGATATGTCATTTATGAATATATTCTCCCATACTGTAGGATGTCTTTATGTTCTACTGATGTTGTCCTTTGCTGTACAGAACCTTTTTAGTTTGATATAGTCCCTTTTTGCTTTTGTTTCCCTTGCCCAGGGAGATATGTTCATGAAGAAGTTGCTCATGTTTATGTCCAAGAGATTTTTGCCTATATTTTTTTCTAAGAGTTTTATGGTTTCATGACTTACATTCAGGTCTTTGATCCCTTTTGAGTTTACTTTTGTGTATGGGGTTAGACAATAATCCAGTTTCATTCTCTTACATGTATATGTCCAGTTTTGCCAACATCAGCTGTTGAAGAGGCTGTCATTTCCCCATTGTATATCCATGGTTCCTTTATTGTATATTAATTGAGTATATATGCTTTGGATTATATCTGGGCTCTCTATTCTGATCCACGGGCCTATGGGTCTGTTCTTGTGCCAGTACCAAATTGTCTTGATTACTGTGGCTTTGTAGTAGAGCTTGAAGTCAGGGAGCATAATTCCCCCTGCTTTATTCTTCCTTGTCAGGATTGCTTTGGCTATTCAGGGTCTTTTGTGGTTCCATATGAATTTCAGAACTATTTTCTCTAGTTCATTGAAGAATGCTGTAGGCATTTTGATAGGTATTGCATTGAATATGTAGATTGCTTTAGGCAGGATGGCCATTTTGACATTAATTCTTCCTAGCCAAGAGCATGGGATGAATTTCCATTTATTAGTGTCCTCTTTAATTTCTCTTAAGATTGTCTTGTAGTTTTTAGGGTATAGATCTTTCACTTCCTTGGACAGGTTTATTCCTAGGTATTTTATTTGTTTGGATACGATTTGGAATGGAATTGTTTTCCTGATTTCTCTTGCTGCTAGTTCATCGTTAGTGTATAGGAATGCAACAGATTTCTGTGTATTAATTTTGTATCCCACACCTTTGGTGAATCCAGATATTAGATCTAGTAGTTTTGGAGTGGATTCTTAAGGGTTTTTTATGTACAATATCATGTCATCTGCAAATAGGGAGAGTTTGAGTTCTTCCTTGCCGAACTGGATGCCTTTTATTTCTTTGTGTTGTATGATTGCCATGACTACGACCTCCAGAACTATGCTGAATAAAAGTGTGGGGAGAGTGGGCATCCTTGTCTTGTTCCTGATCTTAAAGGAAAAGCTTTTCAGCTTCTTGCTGTTAAGTATAAAGTTGGCTGTGGGTTTGTCATATATGGCCTTTATTATGTTGAATTACTTGCCCTCTATACCCATTTTGTTGAGAGTTTTTGTCATGAATGGCTGTCGAATTTTGTCAAATGCTTTTTCAGCATCTATGAAAATGATCCTGTGGTTTTTTGTCATTCTTTTTGTTTATGTGGTGGATGATGTTGATGGGTTTTCAAATGTTGTTTGAATCCCTGGAATAAATCCCACTTGATCATGATGGGTGATCTTTTTGATGTATTTTTGAATTCGGTTTGCTAATAATTTGTTGACTATTTTTGCATCTATGTTCATTAGGGATATTGGTCTGTAATTTTCTTTTTTTGTGGTGTCTTTGCCTGGTTTTGGTATTAGAGTGATGTTGGCCTCGTAGAATGAGTTTGGGAGTATTCCCTCTTCTTCTACTTTTTGGAAAACTTTAAGGAGGATGGGTATTAGGTCTTCACTAAATGTTTGATAAAATTCAGCAGTGAAACCATCTGGTCCAGGCATTTTGTTCTTAGGTAGTTTTTTGATTACCAGTTTAATTTATTTGCTGGTAATTGGTCTATTCAGATTTTCTGTTTCTTCCTGGGTCAGCCTTGGAAGGTTGTATTTTTCTAGAAAGTTGTCCATTATTTCTAGGTTACCCAGTTTGTTACCATATAATTTTTCATAGTGTTCTCTCATAATTGTTTGTATTTCTGTGGTATCCGTAGTGATTTTTCCCTTCTCATTTCTGATTCTGTTTATGTGTGTAGACTCTCTTTTTTTCTTGATAAGTTTGGCTAGGGGTTTATCTATTTTGTTTATTTTCTCAAAGAACCAGCTCCTGCTTTCACTGATTCTATTGTTCTATTATTCTCAATTTTATTTCTTTCTGCTTTAATCTTTTTTATGTCCCTCCCTCTACTGACCTTGGGTCTCATTTGTTCTTCTTTTTCTAGTTTCATTAATTGTGAGTTTAGACTGTACATTTTTCTTCTTTCCTGATGTAAGCCTGTATTGCAATATATTTCCCTCTTAACACAGCCTTCACTGCATCCCACAGATTTTGTGGTGTTTAATTATTGTTGTCATTTGTCTCCATATATTGCTTGAGCTTTATTTTTATTTAATAATCAATCCATTGATTATTTAGGAGCATGTTATTAAGCCTCCATGTGTTTGTGGGATTTTTCACTTTCTTTGTGTAATTTATTTGTAGTTTCATACCTTTGTGATCTAAGAAGTTGGTTGGTACAATTTCAGTCTTTTTTAATTTACTGAGGTTCTTTTTGTGGCCTAATATATGATCAATTCTTGAAAATGTTCCATGTGCACTTGAGAAGAATGTGTATCCTGTTGCTTTTGGATGGAGTGTTCTGTAAATGTCCATTAGGTCTATCTGTTCTAGTATGTTGCTCAGTGCCTCTGTCTCTTTACTTTTTTTCTGTCTGGTTGACCTATCCTTTGGAGTGAGTGGTGTGTTGAAGTCTCCTAAAATGCATGCATTGCATTCTATTTCCCCCTTTATTTCTGTTAGTATTTGTTTTACATATGTAGGTGATCCTGTGTTCTGTGAATAGATATTTATAATAGTTATATCCTCTTGTTGGACTGACCCTTTTATCATTATGTAATGTCCTTCTTTGTTTCTTGTGACTTTATTTTGAAGTCTATTTGGTCTGATACAAGTACTGCAACTCCTGCTTTTTTCTCACTATTAGTTGCATGAAATATCTTTTTCCATCCCTTCACTTTCAGTCTGTGTATGTCTTTGGGTTTGAAGTGAGTCTCTTGTAAGCAGCATATAGATGGGTCTTGTTTTTTATCCATTCAGTAACTCTATGTCTTTTGATTGGTGCATTCAGACTGTTTACATTTACGGTGATTATTGATAGGTACATACTTATTGACATTGCAGGCTTTAGATTCATGGTTACCAAAGGTTCAAGGGCAATTCTCTTATTATCTAACAGTCTAATTTAACTTACTTCATATACTATTACAAACACAACCTAAAGGTTCTTTTTTTTTCCCCCTTTTTCTTCCTCCTCCATTCTTTGTATGTTACAAATCATATTCTATACTCTGTCTTCCCTTGTGTGACATTTTTTTAGCCTTAGGAACTGTTCCATATATAGGAGTCCCTCCAAAATGCACTGTAGAGGTGGTTTGTGGGAGGTAAATTCTGTCAGCTTTTGCTTATCTGTAAATTTGTTTAATCCCTCCTTCAAACTTAAATGATAACCTTGCCAGGTAAAGTATTCTTGGTTCAAGGCCCTTCTGCTTCATTGCATTAAATATATCATGCCACTCCCTTCTGGCCTGTAAGGTTTCTGTTGAGAAGTCTGATGATAGCCTGATGGATTTCCTTGTATGTGATGTTTTTTCTCTCTCTAGCTGCTTTTAAAAGTCTGTCCTTATCCTTGATCTTTGCCATTTTAATTATATGTCTTGATGTTGTCTTCCTTGGGTCCCTTGTGTTGGGAGATCTGTGCACCTCCATGGCTTGAGAGACTATCTCCTTCCCCAGATTGGAGAAGTTTTCAGCAATTACCTCCTCAATGACACTTTCTATCCCTTTTTCTCTCTCTTCTTCTTCTGGTACCCCTATAATGCGAATATTGTTGCGTTTGGATTGGTCACACAGTTCTCTCGATTTTCTTTCATTCTTAGAGATCCTTTTTTGTTTCTGTGCCTCAGCTTCTTTGTATTCCTCTTCTCTAATTTCTATTCAATTTACTGTCTCTTCTACTACATCTAATCTGCTTCTAAATCCCTCCATTGTATGTTTCATTTCAGATATGATTGAATCTCTGACTTAAATTCATTCCTGAGTTCTTGAATATTTTTCTGTTCCTCCATAAGCATGTTTATAATTTTTATTTGAACTCTCTTTCAGGAAGATTGGTGAGTTTGGTTTTATTTGGCCCTCCTTCTGGGGTTTGTGAGATTTTGGTCTGTACCATGTTCTTCTGTCATTTCGTATTTCTGTGTGGTGCCCACTAGTGTGCAGACACTCCAGTCTCTGGAGCTGCTCAGCCCCTAGAGTGAGGTTGGGGGTTGTATGGGAGCAGAGCTGGTGCCTGGGGTGAGTAAAGATCTGTGTCCTGATTCCCATCTGCAGTGCCTATCTCCAGTGTCAGAGCCAGTGGGCCAAACACACACGTGTAAACCTCTGTGCTTTGCGTCTCTAGCTGTTGTAGGTGGGACCCCCCGCTCTGGCTGGCCTGACACCTGCACAGTGACTGCCAGTTTTCGAGCAGGTGCCTGCAGGCCAGTAGGAAGTTTTGGCAGGCTGTGTGTCACAGTGGGGGGGGGGCCTCAGAGCTGAGTAGGCAACCAGGGGTATGGAGCACCTGAAGCTCCCCAAAGTTCCCAACCAGCTGGACAGAGTGCGCCCAGGCAACCTTGTCCAGCTCTCCCTTCTCCCGCACAGCAAGGCCCATGCAAACCCTGCCCCTTCAGCAGCCCTCTGGCTGCTAGGAAGCCTCTCAGACCGCCTGCCCTTCCTCTGAGACAGAGCAGCAGGGTGTGGATCCCCTCCTCCACAAATGGCTGGAATGTCAGTTTCTCAAGCACTCCGCCTGTCCGAGGTCCCTAACATACAGAGCACCACACACTATAGGATTCTGCTCACAAAGCAGATCCCCAGGCTAGGTAGGTGTTCAGCGGTCCTAGTCTTCCACCCCCTCCCCCGCTCTGTTTCTCTTCCTCCCACTGGTGAGCTTGGGTGGGGGAAGGGCCTGGGTCCCACTGAATTAAGGCTTTCCTACGTTACCGTGTTTCGTGAGGTCTGCTCTTTTCGTGAGGTCTGTATGCAGTCTGGTTCAGCCTTCTTTCTTGTTGCTGTTTTAAGGTTAGTTGTATTAGTTAACTATATTTTTGTACAATTTGTGGTTTTGGGAGGAGCTCTCCATCTCACCTCTCAGGCCGCCATCTTGCAAGTCCTCTCGATTTCTTTAACTTTTAACCTATTTGTATCTTTTTTTTAATTCAGCTTTTATAATGGCGTATAGGTGGATCTTCCTTATTTAGCAGTCAAACAATCTCTGCCTTTTATCAGAGTGTTTAGCTCACATACATTTCATGTAATTATTTATACTGCTGGGTTTAGGTCTATTGGTTTTACTTATGTTTTTTATTTGTCTTATCTCTTCTTCATTCCTTTTCCCTATTTTCTTGCCTTTTTAAAATTAATTCAGCAACTTTTCTTATACCATTTTATATCTTCTATTGGCTTTTTATTTATACCTCATTATTTTTAATATTTGAGCTAAGATTTATTGTATGCACTTTTATCTAATAGCAGTCTATTTTGAATTTATGTTTTATCACTTCACATATAATGTATGAACCTACAACAATGTATAGCTTGCTTCCTTTCCATCTTTGTGTAATTGCTGACATACATCTTACTTCTATATTTATATTAAAACCCCAGAATACATTGTTATTATTATTTGTTTAATCAGGCAATTATCTTTTTAAAAGATTCAGGAATGAGGAACATAAAGTTGTTCTATACTTTTCTACATGTTTACCATTTGGAAACCTGTGTGTAGATTTGAGTTTCCATTTAATATCACCTAATATCATTTGCTTCTCCCTAAAGAACGTCCTGTAAGGCCTGCTGGCCACAAATTCTCTTATATCTACTTGTCTGAATATTCTTTATTCCACCTTCCTTTTGGGAGAATATTTCCACTGGATATGGAATTCTGGGCTTTTAACCACTTTTTATAGAAGTCCTCCCATTGCTTTAGGGATTTAGCAGTCATTATAGTTCTCTTGTTCTTAAAGTTTCTTTTTTTGGGGAGAGGGATACTTCTAACATTTTCCTGTTGGTTTTTAGCAACTTGATTATGATATACTTATGTGTGGTTTTCCTCGAATTTTTGCTACTTAGGAATTACTAGATTTCTTAGATTTGTGGGCTCGTAGTTCTCAGGAAATATAAAAAACATTCAGCCATTATTTATTTGAGTGTTTTTTGCCCCAAACACTCCTCTCCATCTGTTGTCACCAAAATGGCTAAATTTTTCAGAGATAGAATAACTAAAAGTCTTTTTTATCAATGGTAAGAATGTTAATTGGTACAACCATGTAGGAAAACTGGTTTAATTATCTACTAAAATTGATACACATACATAACTACATAAAAATTACACTCCTAGTTATATCCACTGCAGTGTGTCTATATATGCACAAAAAGACACATGCCTGAATGCAAAAATCCAAATTTGGAAAAAAATAAACGGTATGATCAATTATTTTACCATCATTATCACTGTCTCCAGCAGCACAAATAAACTACACGATGCAGCCTCATGGACAAAGATCACAAGCATGATGTTGAGGAATCAAGGAGAAAAGAATTCATATAGTGTGAATTCATTTACATAAATTTTAAAGTAGACAAAATTAACCTACGGTGTTAGAAATTAGGATAATAGTTACCCTTGGGGAAGGAGGACAGTGATTTGAAGCAGGCATGAGAGAACTTTCTGGGTGTGTTCACTTTGTGAAAATTCTTTGAGCTATACCCATTTCTGTATATTCTTATATGTTTCTGTATATATGTTGCAATGCACTTTTCTGTGTGTGTAATAGGTCAATAAATACATTTTTTTAATTAAAAGAATTAAGTTAAACAAGAAGTGGTTGATTTCTGCTATACTTTGCTGTTAAACTGGTATGACTTTGGATGTAAAAATTAGGAAAGTCAGAGTATTAAATTATTGTAAGGCACAGGTGTTCTTTTCACAAGTTTTCCTTCATTTAGCTTGTTTTGTTTTGTTTTGTAATGTCATTTTAAAAAGAGCAAATATTTGTTTCATTTAGGCAACAAATTCTAATTTGGTGACAAGACTCAGTAAAATTTGCTCAAACTTTACATGCCTTTCCTCTCTGCATATTCTGTATTCTCCTACTCTCCAACTCCAGAATATTTTCTCTATTTTATGAACACAGATGTAAGTGGAATTTTTTTATGCTGAAAAAAGATCCAGGGAGAAGTTCTTCAGACACTTGGAATGCAGAAGCAAAGCTCTTCCTGTCCCTCCTTTCCCCCACTTCCTCCCCCCACCCACCATATGTTTCAGAAGGTCCAAGGGGGAATTTGGTGCTGACTGTGGTGAAAGAATGTGAAGGAAATGGAGAGAAAAGAAGTTTTGCATTTGGTGAATCAAGTATATGGGTAATGAAGATCTTTCAGGGAGAGTAAACTAATGAAATCTGTCCATTTGGACTTTCAAATATCTCTTCATAAGTTTCCATATGGTCATGAAACCACTTTAAATCTGTGCCCAAAATGAACTTTTAAGTGTATTCAAACTGTTTTATTCCAGATGATATATGAATATTTTAGAGAAAACATAATAGACAAAGTTTCTACACTAACTAGAAATTGATACCAGGAGGGTAAACTTCTTGTTCAAGGGAAAAATAGGAGAATGAAAGTGAAAGACTATTGCCTCTTTCTTTCTGAGCAGAGATGC
The DNA here is from genome assembly GCA_032199065.1 of Smutsia gigantea. Lineage (NCBI taxonomy): Eukaryota > Metazoa > Chordata > Mammalia > Pholidota > Manidae > Smutsia > Smutsia gigantea. Next base: position 160,572 of record JAVSCE010016182.1, read on the forward strand.
TAGCACCTTCTCTTACTAGGATTTTCTCCTTGATAGCTGAGAAAGGGGAAAGTGGGCAGAGAGACAAAGCAAGAAAACTAAAATCCCAGGGCTAAGCATGAAATGGTGCCAATGAGATACCTCTCACTAGTGAGCCAAAAGCTAACTGCTCTTGGATATTCAAGGGACTTTTGATCCAATCTCATCCCAAGCTAAAGTCTAAAATAAAACACCCTACAGAAAAGCTGAGACAAGTATTTTATTCAGGTTTGTTTGAGGTTTGGAATGCCAATTATTTTCTTCCTCAGTTCTGAAAATCAATTGATGTTAATTATAGACCAAATGAGGATCAAGCAATCAGCTCTAAAACATGGAAGTACTCAATAACTCTCATAAGACAAGGTTTTGGAAAACAGAGGTGGAGCCTCAAGACCAAGTAGCGTCCTGCTGCTTTCCCAGTTTAAACCTTGGGACTTATCTTGGCAAGAGCCTGGTCTGCAATGGACTCGAAGTCCATTTACCTAAGAAGATTGTAGAGCTGCCATACAAACCCAGTCACATTAAGAATGCAGAATGTGAGAGCTGCTGGCCTCCAAGCAAATGTCTAATGGGTACTTAAGCCTGGAGGCAGGAAGCAAAACAGAGTCCATTGCCTGCCCTTCTTGTTTGTTGAATTCTCTGGGAAGCAGACACTTAACGTGAAGTTAGGAGTAAAGAAAGTTCATGGGAAGCAAAACTTATGAAAGAAAAGAGGAGGCGGGATTGAGTGGAAGGAATTGTCAGACCACAGTGCAAACCTGCCAAAAGTCTGCCAGTCCGACAGAGACTTCCCACTGGGGAAGTGCAGCTTTGGGCGGAAATGGCTAGGTCCTTGCACTACTGTTCAGACACTGGCTGAGGGCCACTCCGTGAACAGCATATCCCTGTTTAAAACTGAGGCAGATCCTAAAAAAGCTGAAAGCTATCAGTTACCATGACCTGTAGAAGCTGTGGTGCTTTCTTGAGTAGCTCATTTCCACGTCTGCTACAATCCACACCCTGTGCCATGCAGATCCACTTCTCCGTACATGTATATGTGGGAGCAGCAGCTCCTCCAGGGCTCAGAAGTGAAATAGAAGAGGGGGATAAGCAGAAGCCCCCATTGCTGCAGTTATTCTTGGGGCTGTAACTGGCACCCATTGTTTCTTTATTTCACCATCTACTCAAATTCCTCTCACTCTCAACTGCCACCTCTGCTTACTTGATGGTGTGACAAAATCCTTCATTTCTGAGGTATGTGAGCCCCTGCTAACTATATCCTTCTCAGACTGCATTACTGCACTTGCCTAGTCACAGGATGGAGCGCAGAAGTATGACCCAGCCCAACTGGGTCACCTGAGCTTCACGCATGTGCCATCCCTCTCTGTCCCCATCGTGTAACAGCAGCCCTACCTCCTCGTGTTGGTTAGGGACAGTTGTCCCTGACAAGACAGTGACTCCTCCTCTTGTCTCCTGGTGCCTGAACACAAGGATCCCAGAGTATCTAGGTAGCAGCTGTAGTTTGCACCTTCTTTGTAACCAGGACGTTTGACCCTGTAGAGCCCAGAGTTATAGGTGACAGAAACACAAAATGGCTCATTGGGTGATGGTAAGTGGGGAACCCATATATATTTCCTGCTGGAGGCAAAGCATCACATAAAAGACTGATTCAATGTATATCCTGCATCTTGAAGGGTGGCACCCTGTCTTTTTAGGGTCTTACTTCTGATCTGGCCTGTGGTGGCATCTTTAGCATTCCACTGCTATATCAGGCTGGCAGTTTCTAGATGGTACAGCATGTGAAAAGAACAGTAGAACTATAATCACAGGCCCATATCAACCCCTCTTTCAGTGGAAAGTGTGTTCCCTGAGCAGATGCTACATTGTGTGGGGTTCCCCGACTGTGAACTAGTCACTGTGCAAGCCCCACATAGTGATGTTGGGTGAGTTAGCCAAATTCATACTTGGAATAGGTATCTATTCCTGTTAGCCATTTTAAGAGAGAAAGGGTCTGATTTTATTGTTGTTGTTTGCTGAATTTGACAATCTTCATCCTGACCTATTACGTGAAACTATCCATTATTTTGGTACCGACTTGCCTTGACGTGGCTGATTGGTTTCTTCAAGGACTAGTGACATTCGGAGGTCTCAGTATTGGTTCCTGTTGCCAGCAAGGTGGAAATTTAGAGGCAGCTGTAAGTGAATTGGCCTTGGTAAGTGGGTGTTCCCATTGATTCATACATCTTGATTCGTTCCATTGATTACCTTCATCTTTGCCACCATGGCCACCGGGTTTGTGTGCTTATCATACCAGCACCAGGGTGGCCGCCGTCAGGATCAGCAGGCCAAATCATTTTGTCTCCTGTGTTGCTCGGGGGCCTCTTCCAGTGTGGATGCTTTCCGGTGGGTGTAACACATGATAAAATGATCTTCACGTGTGTCTACTCTCCTATGTCCATTCATATGCCTCTCCCTCAAGCCTCCTTGTTTTGATCTTCCAATCTTTCTCCTGAATAACTGATCAGGCCAGTCACCACTGCTGATTTGTTCCTATATATTCTAACTCAGGGACACTTTTCCTTCCACCAAAACAGATGACAAGGTCCATCACTGTGCAGTTTATTGAGCAGACCCCCTTGGCACGTCTCTCAAGCCACCCCTAAGTGAAGCTGTCATGTAGCTGTCCTCCAGTTCTGTCTCTCACCCACATGGCAAGCCAACCTAACCAGTAAGAAAGTTCAGGCTTTTTCCTCCTCGTCCTTCAGGCTTAGGTGGCTGCTGAGAGGGGCAGCAGTGCTCCCGTGGTGGGTACAGTGGGATCCAGTCTTCTTGCTCGTGCATGCTGCAGTGACCCCTGGTCACACTCATGCTCGGTCTAGGACGTGCCATCTCTGTCTTATGATGGATTGCTGCCGAGACTGCCTAATTTCTCGTTGAATTCGACAAGCTATATTCTGACCTTTTAATTTGCAACAGTCAATTATTTTGGTGTCTGTAACTGGTTCTTCTTTGGCTTTTTGGCTTTTTTTTTTCCCTCTGGCTGCTTCATTGCTGCCTATTCCTCTTCCCACACTTTAAATGCTGGTACTTCACAGGTATCTGTGGTCCATTGATCCTGTCATTCCTCATAGCTGGTCGTATGTTTCCTTAGGGCTGAAGGTGTTGCATAAAACATGAGTTTGGAATAAAAATTGAGTTTAAATTTTAGTCATGCTATTTACTAGCTGTTTGACTTTATGTACAAAGTTGGAACCCTGTGAACCTCAGTGTAACTTGCTAGTACAGGTCAAATGGGACAACATTTGCAAAGTGTTAAACATGAGCTTTGCCACAAAATAAGTACTCTTTGATGGCAAGCATTCATTGAAGCTATTTAACTACTATCATGTTTATAATCATAGTCAAGACCTCTCTAAGCTTTAATCTCATATGGGTGATTGTCTGTATCTATCTGGATGTGTGGATATCGCACAATCTCAATGTGTCAATGCCTGAACTTATCATCTTCCTACCTAGACATGCTATTTCTATATTTTCTCTTTTACTGATTACACCATCCAACCAGTGATGAAGCTAGTTGGAAATCTTACCTCCATCTTCTCTAACATCCCAATTTAATCAATTATTTTTACTTTCTAAATTTTTATCAAATCTATCTCTCCTTCTCCAGAAAAGGGAGGTAGTGTTGGACATAGAGTTTTAAACTTCCAGCCAAAGGAAACTTGGAAACTTAGAATCTTTTTCTTTTTTAAATAATTTTCTGGGTAACTCAGATTGTTCAGGGAGAAAGTAGTGTTTTCTCTCCACCCTTACGCCTCTGCTATTCGTAATAAACACACACACACACACACACACACACACACAAAGAAGGCTTAGATGTTCTCACAGAAATGGGATGGTCTCATATCTTTATGCTCTTATTTGTATTCTTACCTGGTCTCTGATGTTAGTTGGTTGACATTCTCTTGACCCCAGAGCTCTTATGCTGATATTTTCTGAGGTGCAATAGATTTTTAGAGCACAGGGCTGGGCTCTACCGTTCCTATCACAGCTTTAGGTAATAAGGGTCCTGCTGTGGTGGCCCCTTTATTCCTTCCACCTTCAGCCTCTTCCAAATTTGGGACACTTTGAGAGGTCCAAAAATTGCAGCTGACTTCTCTACACCATGCATAATTGTGCAAGACCCTTTGAAGGTGTCCTCTGGGTCACCCATCTGTACAGACATTTCTGAGCCACTATATGATACCACCATTTTTCTCTGTGTTATTTTGCTAACTACAGCTCTTGGCCACAGGGCTTACAAAATATTCCCTGCCTGAGTGATATAAAACTAAGCCCTCTTTCTGTCAACCACTGAGATATCCTCACAAATTTCTTTGGATGTTCTCCCTCCAAAGTCATCCCTCAAGGTTGAGCTATGCATGAAAGGCACAAACAAATGAGAACTCTGACTCTTGCTTCTCCATTTCTCTTATCCTGCCAGCCTCTATTGGAAAAAAAAGGTTTCCCTTCTTCTCTGTATTATTGATATGATAGTAATGGACATCATTCCAACCTCTAGGATTTATTTTTGACCTATACAGGTAGCTTTTGGAATTAAGAACCTCTTTATTCCCAAAGCCTGATTCTCAAGGTTATCTGTTCCCCATGGACTCAATAAGAGTTAGCAGTGAGATTGGGAGCAGAGGGTGGCCTATTTCTATTTACCTGTCTGCTGTAACAATATGCTTCTGCCTGGAAAATGAATTAATCACAAGCAATAAGGTGGAAAGGATAAAAATCAGATTAATAATTGCAATGCTGTGATTTATAAGAAATATCTATTTGGTCATTCGACAACCAAAATATATTTCTCAAAAATATTTGGTCTTCATCCATGGTTCCTGGTTTACAGTTTCCCCAAACGCTTAGAATTTCCTAAGTGTTGAGAGTGATGAAGGTGCCTTTTGTTATGTTAACAAGTGACTTTTGGAGAGCACCTAGTGATGAAGACTGGCTTCCAAGGGAGCCAGTCAAGTGATTAGAGAGCCAGAACGTTCAGTCCCATCCTGCTGACCTTCAGGGTTGAGAGGGGCAGGAGACTGAATGAGTCATCTGTAGCCAATGATTTAATTTATAATGCCAATGTAATGGAGCCACCATAAAACCCAAAAGATGGAGTTGGGAGAGTTTCCATATTGGCAAACATGTGGAGCCTTGGGGTAGTGGCATGCCTGGAGAGGTCTTGGAAGCCACTCACCTTTTCCCCATACCTGTCCCTATGCCTCCCTGCCATCCAGCTGTTCCTGAATTAAATATTTTTATAATAAACCGGTATCTAGTAGTAAAATGTTCCTATGTGTTTTGTGACCACTATAGCAAACTAATCAAAACCCAAGGGGGAGGTCATGGGATCCTCTGATTTATAGCCAGTGGGTTAGAAGCCCAGGTAAATAACCTGGGCTTGCCACTGGCATCTGAAGCTGTGGGGAATGGAGGGGACAATCTTGTAGAGCTGAACTCTAAAGCTGTCAAATCTGATGTTTTCTCCCAGTAAGTAGTGTCAAAACTGAGTCAAAGTCTCGGACGCTATTGTCCAAGAATTGCTTGTTGATGGGGGAGTGAGGGGGACCCCACACCTACATTGGAAATTGAGTCTCAGAACACCGAAAGAATTATATATTATCCTCCATTTTGCTAAGTATTTACAATTATCCTTTTCTGATATATTCTTCATCATTCTCTGCCCTGGCCTAAGCCTCTGAAGAGTAACTTTAGGTACTACCTTGAGCCCCTCACCCTTTGTCTTAAGGTTGGGGGCCAATCAGTTGAGGATTTCTTACCTGTGCTGAAACAGGTAAGAAATCAGGCTGGAGGTGAATCAGTCAGGGTTTTATTCTCCAGCTTCCCAACTACCTTTACCAAAAGCCAAGCTCCTGTCCTCTTGCACAATCATAGCTCCCTCTTAGCATTAGTCACTTCCTCCTCTCTTTGTGTCTTCAGATCTAGATATGGTAACAACCCCGATTTGCTAACTGTCCAGTGATATACCATCCCTTACTCATTTCCCTTACCTTTCTGTAAATAATCCCTTAGTTAAAACTCTCCTCAATTGTCCCATTCACTATGACATTTACTTCCTCAGAACCATTACTGATAAACCCATTATATCTGTATGATTTTAAATCTGCAGGACTTATTTTTCAGATAGGTTAGAACTCCTTAAAGATAAAGTTCTAATTCTTAAAATTCTCTTTTATCCATTCCCTCTATCCCCAAGCATATTATTCTGTGTACAAGGATGAGCACCGAATGGTTTCTGAAAGTCTTCATTTAATCATTTAGCTGCTATGTGCTGGACAGTATTTTAGACATTGTGGATACCATGATAAATGAGATAGAATAGTACTTGTCCTTATGGAGTTTCTATTCTTCTGGGTCTGAAATTGTTACATTGTAGGTTGCAACTGTTAATGAACCAAGTGTATACTAGTCACCTACTGTCCTGGTCACATTCCTTTTAAACACATCTGTCCTACCCACATCTTAAGTGGATATGACAGGCAGAGCCATGTATAAGCTGGAATTTGAGGACCCTGAAGCTCTGAAGAAGCAGTGGAAGCTTGTCAGTACAATGAAGAATACAAGTGTAGAAAGAAATATGGATGATATAATGAATTGAGAGACCATTTTGCCTTAGTTCTGACTGGATTTCCCATGAAGCTGTATTTCCTCCTCTTAACTTCTAGGGAGTTCTGTGCTGAAACTTTATAAGAAAATCTCCTTTGCCTGGAACAGTTTGAATGGATCCTAGTCCTTTACAACGAAATGAGTCTGAAGAAGCATGTTCCCATTGAAAGAAGGTAAAGAAAAGTAAAAATGCTGCATTGATTTTTGAGTTTGATCTTACTGCTGCTAATAGCATCACTAAGAACAGGAGGGACAAGCTGAACCAATGAGGGGACTGCTTTACTTTCTTTGCTGTGTCCAGTAAAGACTGCATTGCTTCCCAAGCTTGGCTTTTAGGCAACCCTGCTTCATGAATCATAGCTACAGCTTGTTTTTCTTTCCCAGACCCTCAGGCTCCATACCCCCTCTCATCAGTAAAAAACTTTTTTCTGGATGATGAAAAACTGCCAGCTGGACCTCTTGCTTTGCTTGATCCCTGGATCATTTGTACCCCTCCTGCTCCGGCTGGTACTTGCCACTGGGACTCCACTCTGAGAGGACTGCCAAGGGACATTTGTCATAGCATGGCTCATTATCCCACAAACTAAGGGCAGGTTATCCTAAAACATAACCATTGAATTTGCCTGTAAGTCCTGTTAAGCTAACAAACAAATGAAATCTGTCCCCAACATCTCATTATTATTTTTTTTAATTCTGTAAGGCTCTACTGGTTGCTTTTTTTCCACAATTCTCTAATCTCACTGTCGAGGACTCATTTTTGCAATCTTAGCCCAGCTCCATAATCTGGGACCAACCTTGTCAATGGCAGGGGGAGAGTCAGTGAACTAAGGAAACTCAGCTGCACCAAAACACTGCAGTTCCTGCTCTGACTTCCTTTTAGTTCTAGCAACTAGACTCCTGCTGTGTGCCCTGAGACCCAATACCCACCATGTGCCCTTGATCCAGGGGCTGCTAGGTAAGCACAGGGGTTACTGATGGTCTTGCTGTCATGTGCCTTTGGGGATGTTTAAGAGGCCCCTTATAATACCTTCATAATTTTTTGTGTGCTTTTGCACCCATTGTGTTCTTAGAATAGTCTCTTTAGAATCACCCTACTTAACATTTAAAATCCATTTTTAATGGAGCCAGGACTGGAATAAAGCTCTCATATCTCCAGAATCAATGCTTTTAATGCTTAAGCAACATTTATTTTCTTCTTTAACATAAGCCTGTTCTGGAACCTATGGAAATATTAATATAAGGACAATCTAAATCACCTGTAATCTCACTGTCCCAATAATAAACCCTAGCAGCTAATATTTAGGAATTTTTTTCATCTGTTTATAATTATTTACATTGTTAAAGTCATTCTACATATAAAACTTTGCAACCTGAAATTTCCAATGAATTTGGAAGTTTTTTCTTTCTGTGCTGCCACATGTTGATTTTGATCTTCATATTTAATTGGTCCCAAGACTAAACGATGCATCTCAAATTGCTTTGGAATGAAAAATAAACAAATAAAACAATAGAATCCCTCAGGTATGATAGAGACTGTCCTGTATCTCTATCAAGACAGGATATATGTGGACAAGATTCCTTGAACTGGGCATTAATACAGGCCAAAGGGAAGTTTGTGACACGTGGAAAACAAAATACTACGGTGGTCATCTGGGACTCCTTGTCTAATTCCCTCTTTAAACTATATACAATTTGAATACATTTGAATACCCCTTTCACAGTAGGATCTCTTCTCAGTGCAGGGAAAGATCTTTGGTGCGACCCAAATGGCTACTCTGAGACACTGTATAGTGTGGTGCCTGAGGCCACCAAATGAAACAAAGCACCCCCCCCCAAGTAAGCATGCTCATGACAGGGAAAGGTGCCCATGGACAGCAGCAGGGGTGTCTCAGGGCCTTCATCTGTGTGCAATGCCACCCTAACAGACGAGAAAAGGAGCCATCTCTGTGGTTTGATTGGAAGGGTCCTCCAACCTCCCCTCCAATCTCAAACCTAAGACTCTCCAAATCCTTGTCCCAGAATGTTCACAATTTGTCATTCATTTGGATCAAGGTAGTAAGAACTTCATTATGATGCAAATGTATCATTTGAGTAAATTGTTACTCACTTTGAGCTATCAGCTTGAATTAATGCTGAATGAAGGTCTAACTCATCATAGCAGGGCAGGTCACTTAGCTCGACGGCCAGGACCTGGGTACCTAGAAGTAGAAGAAGGGATGGAAAGGGAACAGAGTGTGGGTACTGCAGGGAGGCTCTGCTGGGATGCGGCCAGGGCAACAGGAACACACCGGGTACGCAGGAGTGCTAAAGCGTGAGGGCAGAGGAGCCCCGAGATTGGCCTTCATCATTGTGAGTTCTGAGGAGCAGAGTTCCCAGACCTGTGAAGAGCCAGGCTGTTTCATGCTTAGAAGAGCTAATTTAGTAAATATGTATTCTCGACGTCAGAACAGTTCCATGTGTGGCGAAACAGAGAGCTTTTCTTGGAAGTGGCAGTAAGGTTCAGCCAAGGCCCAGGGCCCAGACCATGGGGCAGAGGTCCTTCCTGTTGGGAGAAAGAGTCACATTCTTGTGTTATTTGCGACAGTCTCAGGACCCACGGGCTGCCTGCGATGTGAAGACTGCGTAATTCAGCAATAAGGGTTGCCAAAAATTTTTGGCCTTCCCTTTTTAACTGGTTTTCATTTAGCCACAATTTCAAATTTTTCCAGTACACTTCATGTTTTAATGAAGAAAAATTAGGTAACTTTTGGTCAACTTGGCAAAAGGAAGGGTGGGTGACAGTGGTCCAGAATAGTAATTTAGGGCTTACTATCACCTTTAAAAATCAGAGTAGCCATCTATACTTCACTCTTATGAGGTTTGAAGAAGAACTTTCTGTCCTTAAGAAATGACAGTCGTTCTTACTCATCAAGTCATGAGGCTCTGCAACCACTTGTGAGTTTAGAAGCAAAGGTGGTGACAAGGGAAGCAGCATTGCATTGCCAGGTTGAGGGAACTGAGCCCCAAACAGGGTTCTAATCTCCACTCCTGAGCCACACAGCTTCCACCTCAATCTCTCACAGGGTACATAAATATCAGGTAAAACTGGGCATTTAACAAGTACTTAACATATCTCATTACATCCTTGTCAGGATCATAACCTTCTTTCCATAGAGAGCGCTACCCAAGCCTCCTGCCTACCACACTTGTAACAGAAAATGTGTACCAGCCTTTGGGGAAAGTGGTCTCCCAGACACATGGAGGGATTTATTCATTGTCCCAGCAGAAGATGCCACTGGAAAAAAACAATTTTCTCAGGCTGAAAACGTGGCTGTTCTACTCTTGCAATAGCCTTTCCAGCCCGAGGCCGGGACCAGCCAGGGTGCACCCAGGTCTACGGTATGGGCCTGGTCTGGAGCCAGAAGAAAATAGTCTACCATCTTTCAGCTCTTGTTTGTCAAGAATCCAGTGAGGGCACGGTTTCCCGCCCTCTCCATTTGATTCACTAGATGTACAACGCATGTACAGGCTGCTTCGCAGCTCAAGTAAGAACGTGGGGGCCGCCCCAAAGGACGGCACAACTTCTGCTCCACTACACGTGTCTACCAGAAATGGACTTTTTGGCTCTTGGCATTGTTTTTGCTCTCTACATTCGATAGGTGTAATTCTCACTCAGACCTCCTTGCCCTACATTCTGATCTATTCACGTGGCAGTTCCACTTTGAATAAAAACACAGAGCAGAGGTTTTTAAGTTTATTTATTTATTTTTTTATTGCTATCATTAATGTACAATTACATGAACAACATTATGGTTACTAGACTCCCCCCATTATTAAGTCCCCACCACATATCACATTACAGTCACTGTCCATCAACGTAGTAAGATGCTATAGAATCACTACTTGTCTTCTCTGTGCTATACTGCCTTCCTTGTGCCACCCCCAATGTTATCTGTGCTAATCATAATGCCCCTTTTTCCCCCTTGTCCCTCCCTTCCCATCCATCCTCCCCAGTCCCTTTCCCTTTGGTAATTGTTAGTCCATTCTTGGGTTCTGTGAGTCTGCTGCTGTTTTGTTCCTTCAGTTTTTTCTTTGTTCTTATACTCCACAGATGAGTGAAATCATTTGATACTTGTCTTTCTCTGCCTGGCTTATTTCACTGAGCATAAACCCTCTAGCTCCATCCATGTTGTTGCAAATGGTAGGATTTATTTTCTTCTTATGGCTGAATAATATTCCATTGTGTATATATACCACATCTTCTTTATCCATTTATCTACTGATGGACACTTAGGTTGCTTCCATTTCTTGGCTATTGTAAATAGTGCTGCGATAAACATAGGGGTGCAATGTGTTTTTTTCAAACAGAGCTCCTGCATTCTCAGGGTAAATTCTTAGGAGTGGAATTCCTGGGTCAAATGGTATTCCTATTTTTAGTTTTTGACGAACCTCCATACTGCTTTCCACAATGGTTGAACTAATTTACATTCCCACCAGCAGTGTAGGAGGGTTCCCCTTTCTCCAAATCCTCACCAACATTTGTTGTTGTTTGTCTTTTGGATGGTGGACATCCTAACTGGGGTGAGGTGATATCTCATTGTGGTTTTAATTTGCATTTCTCTGATGATTAGTGATGTGGAGCACCTTTTCATATGCCTGTTAGCCATCTGAATTTCTTCTTTGGAGAAGTGTCTGTTCAGATCCTCTGCCCATTTTTTAATTGGATTATTTGCTTTTTTGTTTGTTGAGGTGCGTGAGCTCTGTATATACTCTGGATGTCAACCCCTTATCGGATATGTCATTTATGAGTATATTCTCCATACTGTAGGATGTCTTTTTGTTCTACTGATGGTGTCCTTTGCTGTACAGAACCTTTTTAGTTTGATATAGTCCCACTTGTTCATTTTTGCTTTTGTTTCCTTTGCCCAGGGAGAAATATTCATGAAGAAGTCGCTCATGTTTATGTCCAAGAGATTTTTCCTATGTTTTTTTCTAAGAGTTTTATAGTTTCATGACTTACATTCAGGTCTTTGATCCATTTTGAGTTTACTTTTGTATATGAGGTTAGACAACAATCCAGTTTCATTCTCTCACAAGTAGCTGTCCAGTTTTTCTAACACCAGCTGTTGAAGAGGCTGTCATTTCCCCCATTGAATATCCATGGCTCCTTTATCATATATTAATTGACCATATATGCTTGGGTTAATATCTGGACTCTCTATTCTGTTCCACTGGTCTATGGATCTGTTCTTGCGCCAGGACCAAATTGTCTTGATTACTGTGGCTTTGTAGTAGAGCTTGAAGTCAGGGAGCGTAATTCCCCCTGTTTTATTCCTCCTTCTCATGATTGCTTTGGCTATTCGGGGTCTTTTGTGGTTCCATATGAATTTTAGAACTATTTGTTCCAGTTCTCTGAAGAATGCTGTTGGTATTTTGATAGGGATTGCATTGAACCTGTAGATTGCTTTAGGCAGAATCGCCATTTCGACAATATTAATTCTTCCTAGCCAAGAGCATGGGATGAATTTCCATTTATTAGTGTCTTCTTTAATTTCTCTTAAGAGTGTTTTGTACTTTTCAGGGTATAGGTCTTTCACTTACTTGGTTAGATTTATTCCTAGGTATTTTATTCTTTTTGATTCAATTGTGAATGGAATTGTTTTCCTGATTTCTCTTTCTGCTAGTCATCATTAGTATATATAGTATTGCAACAGATTTCTGTGCACTAATTTTGTATCCCACAATTTTGCTAAATTCAGATATTAGATCTAGTAGTTTTGGAGTGGATTATTTAGGGTTTTTTATGTACAATATCATGTCTTATACAAACAATGACACTTTGACTTCTTCCTTACCAATCTGGATGTATTTTATTTCTTTGTGTTGTCTGATTGCCATGGCTAGGACCTCCAGAACTATGTTGAATAAAAGTGGGGAGGTGGTCACCCTTGTCTGATTCTCAACCTTAGGGGAAAAGCTTTCAGCTTCTCGCTGTTAAGTATAATGTTGGCTGTGGGTTTGTCATATATGGTCTTCATTACGTTGAGGTACTTGTCCTCTATACCCATTTTCTTGAGATTTTTTATCATAAATGGATGTTGAATTTTGTCAAATGCTTTTTCAGCATCTATGGAGATGTTCATGTGGTTTTTGTTCTTTTTGTTGATGTGGTGGATGATGTTGATGGATTTTCGAATGTTGTACCATCCTTGCATCCCTGTGTTGAATCCCACTTGATCATGGTGTATGATCCTCTTGATGTATTTTTGAATTCGGTTGCTAGTATTTTGTTGAGTATTTTTGCATCTACGTTCATCAGGGATATTGGTCTGTTATTTTCTTTTTTGTGTGGTGTCTTTACCTGGTTCTGTTACTAGAGTGATGCTGACTTCATAGAATGAATTTGGGAGTATTCCCTCCTCTTGCATTTTTGGAAAACTTTAAGGAGAATGGGTGTTATGTCTTCTCTAAATGTCTGATAAAATTCAGTGCTGAATCCATCTGGTCCGGGAGTTTTGTTCTTGGGTAGGTTTTGATTACCACTTCAATTTCATTGCTGGATATTGGTCTGTTTAGATTCTCTGTGTTTTCCAGGGTCAGTCTTGGAAAGTTGCATTTTTCTAGAAAGTTGTCCATTTCTTCTTGGTTATCCAGTTTCTTAGCATATAGATTTTCATAGTAATCTCTAATAGTTGTTTGTATTTCTGTGATGTCCATTGTGATTTTTCCTTTCCCATTTCTGATTCTGTTTATGTGTGTAGAATCTCTCTTTTTCTTGATAAGTCTGGCTAAGGGTTTATCTATTTTTTTTATTTTCCCAAAGAACTAGCTCTTGGTTTCATCAATTTTTCCTATTGTTTTATTCTTCTCAATTTTATTTATTTCTTCTCTGATCTTTATTATGTCCCTCCTTCTGCTGACTTTGGGCCTCATTTGTTGTTCTTTTTCCAGTTTCAGTAATTGTGAATTTAGACTACTCGTTTGGGATTGTTCTTACTTCTTTAAATAGGCCTGGATTGCTATATACTTTCTTCTTATAACTGCCTTTGCTGTGTCCCACATAAGTTGGGGCATTGTGCTGTTGTTTTCATTTGTCTCCACATATTGCTTGATCTCTGTTTTAATTTGGTCATTGATCCATTGATTATTTAGAAGCATGTTGTTATGTCTCCATGTGTTTGCAAGCCTTTTGTTTTCTTTGTACAATTTATTTCTAGTTTTATACCTTTGTCATCTGAGAAGTTGGTTGGTAGAATTTCAATCTTTTTGAATTTACTGAGGCTCTTTCTTGTGGCCTAGTGTGTGGTCCATTCTGCAAAATGTTCCATGTGCACTTGAGAAGAATGTGTATCCTGCTGCTTTTGGGTGTAGAGTTCTGTAGTTGTCTGTTAGATCCATCTGTTCTAGGGTGTTGCTCAGTGCCTCTGTCTCCTTAGTTATTTTCTGTCTGGTTTATGTGTCCTTTGGACTGAGTGGTGTGTTGAAGTCTCCTAAAATGAATGCATCATTTTATTTCCCCCTTAATTTCTGTTAGTATTTGTTACACATATGTATGTACCCCTGTGTTGCATAGATATTTATAATGGTTATAAACTCTTGTTGGACTGACCGCTTTATCATTATATAATGTCCTTCTTTATTTCTTGTTACTTTCTTTGTTTTGAAGTTTATTTTGTCTGATACAAGTACTGCAACACCTGCTTTTTTTCTCCGTTTTGTTTGCATAAAATATCTTTTTCCATCCCTTCACTTTTAGTCTGTGTATGTCTTTGGGTTTGAGGTGAGCCTCTTGTAAGCAGCATATAGATGGGTCTTGCTTTTTTATCCATTCTGTTACTCTGTGTTTTTTGATTGGTGCATTCAGTCCATTTACATTTAGGGTGATTATAGATAGATATGTACTTATAGCCATTGCAGGCTTTGGATTCGTGGTTACCAAAGGTTCAAGGGTAAGCTTCTTTACTATGTAACCATGTAACTTAACTCACTTATTATGCTATTATAAACACAGTCTGATGATTCTTTATTTCTCTCCCTTTTTTTTCTTCCTCCTCCACTCTTTATATGTTAGGTGTTTTATTCTGTACTCTTTTGTGTTCCCCTTCACTGATTTTCTGGATAGCTGATTTCACTTTGCAGTTAGTTAGTATTTGGTTGATCTACTTTCTTTACTGTGGTTTTATTTTCTCTGGTGGCATCTGTTTATCCTTAAGAGCACTTCCACCTAGAGTAGCCCCTTTAAAATACATTGTTTGTCGGAGGTAAATTCCCTCAATTTTTGCTTACCTGGGAATTGTTTAATCCCTCCTTCGAATTTAAATGATAATCTTGCTGGATACAGTATTCTTGGTTTGAGGGCCTTCTGTTTCATTGCATTGAATATATCATGCCATTATCTTCTGTCCTGTAAGGTTTCTGCTGAGAAGTCTTATGATAGCCTGATGGGTTTTCCTTTGTAGGTGATCTTTTTTCTCTCTCTGGCTGCCTTTAGTACCCTGTCCTTGTCTTTGATCTTTGCTGTTTTAATTATTATGTCTTGGTGTTGTCCTCCTTGGGTCCCTTGTGTTGGGATATCTGTGTGCTTCCATGGTCTGAGAGACTATTTCCTTTCCCAGCTTGGGGAAGTTTTCAGCAATTATTTCTTCAAAGACACTTTCTATCCCTTTTTCTCTCTTCTTCTTCTTCTGGTACCCCTATAATGCGAATATTGTTCTGTTTGGATTGGTCACACAATTCTCTTAATATTCTTTCATTCCTAGAGGTACTTTTATTTCTCTCTGCCTCAGCTCCTCTGTACTCCTGTTCTCTGATTTCTATTCCATTAATAGTCTCTTCCACCTCATCCAGTCTTCTCTTCTATTCTTCCATTGTTTTTTTCATTTCTGTTATCTCCCTCTGGAATTCATCCCTTAGCTCTTGCATAGTTCTCTGTAGGTCCATCAGCATGCGTATGACTTTTATTTTGAATTCTTTTCCAGGAAGTTTGGTGATTTTGGTCTCCCCACACCCTCTCTGTGGGGTTTGAGGGATTTTGGACTGAACAAGGTTCTTCTGCCTTTTCATGTCAATGCGAGTGATCACCGGCGAGTGGTGCATCTGTCAGCTGGGAGAAAAAAGTCCCTTCCTGCCTGCTGCTCGCCTTGCCTAACTCCACTGCCTGTGCCAGGCCACCACACACAGGGAGCAGCCTCTGGGTTGATCCCCTGAGCTGCCATGGACGGGATGACCTTCGGGATGACCCAGGGCACTGGAGGTTATCGCAGGCATGCAGCGCATGTTCTCCCACAAGAATGGCACTCCTTTGTGCTTTTGGGACTCCATGCCAGTCCCACTGCCTGTGCCGGGCAACCGCACACAGGGATTATGCTCTGGGTTGATCCCCTGAGCTGCTGTGGATGGGGCAGCCCTCAGGATGGCCTAGGGCACTGGCAGTGGTTGCGGGCAATCAGTGCATGTTTGCTATGAGAATGGAGCTCCTACATGCTTTCCAGACTCCGCACCAGCTCCTCTGCCTTTACCGATCAGCCACAGGCAGGGAGCCGCCTCTGGGTTGATCCCCTGAGCTGCCTTGGGCGGGGTGGCCCTCGGGATGGCCTAGGGCCCTAGTGGTGGTTGCAGATGATCAGCATGTGTTTGCCACAAGAACAGAGCTCCTACGTGCTTTCTGGGCTCCACGCCAGCTTCCTCTGCCTGTGCCTGTCAGCCGAGCACATAGGGCAGCCTCTGGGTTAATCTCCTAAGGTGCTGTGGGCAGGACAGCCCTCAGGATGGCCTAGGGCACTGGCTGTGGTTTCAGGGGAGCAGCGCATGTTCACCGCAAGAATGAAGCCCCTTTGTGCCTTCTGGACTCTGCACCAGTCTCTGCTGTCTGTGTTGGTAGACTGCAAGCAGGGGGCAGCCTCTGGGTCTGGCCCAGTTAGCTGCGTGCTGGGAAAGCCTCTGTGCAGTTGCTGTGGGTGGGGCTGCTCCCAGTTGCCCTGCAGCAATGGCAGATGAGCCGGTTCACTTGCAGTGCCGGCAGGCAGGAATGAACTGCAGGCTGCTTAGCACCGCAAGGGGCTTCAGTGTTGTGTTGCCACCCAGGGGTTTAGGGCGCCTGCAGTTCTGGTTATTTAGCAGTCCTGTGCTTCCATTCCCTCCCCACTCTGATTCTTTTCCTCCCGCTGGTGAGCTGGGGTGGGAGGAGTGCTCGAGTCCTGCTGGTTATGGCTTTGTATCTTACCGTTTTCATGAGATGTTGAGTTCTTGTAGATGTAGATGTAACCTGGCTGCTGTACTGTATCTTCTGGTCACTCGTTTAGGAGTAGTTGTATGCTCTGTATTTTCAAAGTATATACGGTTTTGGGAGGAGATTTCCGCCACCCTACTCACACCATCATCTTGAGAATCTCCCCCTTTAAGTTTCTTTTATAGCAAATGTTTATAACCTAGTGTTCTCAACTGCTCTGAAAAAATGTATGAAGTTTTTCAATCACATTTGATAAAGCATTGCTAAACAGTGTGCAGCTATCAAACCCCATATTCTTAGCAGACAACATTGTCTTGAACTCTTCGGAAAATAATTTTAATTAATGCATGATACCATGACCTAGAAACAAGGTCATTGAATTAAAGTTAGCTTGATTATATAAAAGGCTATGCTACTGTGGTAGTTATTGCCAGAAACTGAATATTTCTGGTTCTCCCTTCAAGCACATAGACAATTGTGACTAGTAAAATGGGAGTGGAATAATATCACTTATGGGGAAGATTTTTTAGAGCTGGGTGCAATACGTCAACCTCACCTATGTCTTCCTCTCTTAGGTGGAAAGCAATGCTCCAGGTAGAGATTACTGCATCAATCTTGCACTGGAGTAATGATGACGCAAAGAGCTCCAGCCCACACATGACAGATATGTTACAAGAAAGAGAAATAAACCTTTGTTGTTTTAGATCACCAGGATTTTGGAGTCATTACTGCAGCATATCTAACTTGTCCTGACATAACTACTTAAATTATAATTTGTAAGCATGAGTAGAGAAGAGGAGAAAGAAAGGCAGAGCCCTGAGTTTGGGTTCTGGCTGGAATCTTAAAGATTGTGTATTTTCAGTAAAAAACACTAGGTGGTCTGCCTACCCCCTTGTTGACTCAGCAGCTGACTCAGAGAATCACTTAAGCTAAGCTGGCTGTGACAGTGATGGAAGAAGTGGAGATTTAGCAGGACTTATTGTTTCCTGGTGTCATTGTTTTGGTCTGATATCAAGTAGTTACATGTGTGGGAGAAAAGGGCAATATGTTCGATCCCACTAAATATATTTTGAGAAAAACACTAATATCTATAGCATCAAAAAATACTGAGCATTATGTAAAAGTCAATGAAATTATTTTAATTGTTTCTTGGATAATGGTTAATACTAAATTTAAAGGTTCATATACTTGGAAGGGCATAAAGGAGAAAAAAGCAATTACTTAAAACCTTCCCCCAGAGATGTCCTTGCTTACATTTCAGTGGACATCCCTCTAGGCATTTCTCTGTGCATATATACAAACATGCACACATTTTACATAAATGGTAAATGATATTAAAATCACATCCATTTAGTTAAATCTAACATACACAGTTCTTAAAACTGAGATTTAGGTATAAGCAACCCTGTCCTAAAGCTTACTGTCTGGGTGTAAAGATATATATTCAATATGAATTTTCAAAAGAAATTAGTGTTGTAATATGGGAAGTCCACGGTGCTTATTGGAAGGAATTTAAGGAGGGATAATTTCCTGAGGAAGTAAGATTTTATAAAATGATTTTTATTTTACTCTAGAGCATGTCAAAATAGCTATACATCAAAATTTTCAGTGAGCATATTTCATTATATGAAATTATGTATGTATTATAAGTTTTTGCAAGTCCTTATTAGCAGACATTCAATTTGTTTCCTTTGTTTATCTCTTATATACAATGCTGCACTTAAAGTCTTTTTGTATGTGTTTCTTTATGCTTATATTTCTTAGGGTAAAGACAGAGATATGAAATCTTTGGATCAGAAGTTATACTGATTTCATATTTATGTTTCATATATATACACACACATACGAATATACATACACATTATATATATATGTATTATACATATATTGCTAAGTTAAAAATATAATTATATATGCATATAAATGTGTATATACATTATATACTTCAAATATAGATATTGCTCTTCCGTCTACAGAAATGTACCAATTTATATTCTCACTATCAATGCTTAGGAATGACAATTCTCCAAATCCTGTAAAACTCAAGAAATGTAAATCATTACATTTTAAAATTTTGCCAACATTGTGAGAAAATTTTTGTTTTGTTTGCATTTCTTTAATCACCATGAGGCTAAGTACTGATGTGGTGAGCAGGATGTACATGCCCTGACTAGACACATGTAAGTTCAGAAGGGGGGAGAAAACCTCATGAAAACTCAAGACCCTTCCAATTTGTTGGAGTTTGTAGGGGTACAACAGTATGGAGCATGCTGAGATACCCTCTCTACGGTAAAGCACAAGTTACTGCATCCTGAATCCTCCACCATAAGAAAGAGACACAGTGTTTGGCAGTCTTCTTTCAAATTGGAAGAAAACATATGTCATACCTAGGAATAATATTTTAACACGTTTATCAGGTGACTCAGAAACTTGTTAGTTCTGAGTACGGCCCAAAGCAAGACAAGGCTCCATAGCAGGTTCTCTTGCACCTTGGGCCACGTGCCCCACCAGAGACAATAGTGCTAGAGGTGTTTGAGGTGGTTAGGGTACTGGATAAGGATAAGCAGTCCCACTATGAGATGCTCAGGGATGACTCTTAGAGTTCCAAAACAAATCATGTCTTTGTAACAGACATCATCTACCATTTGATAAACAGCTCTGGGCCTGAGACAAGACTGAGAGTCTAACTGTGGGACAGCAAGTATGGCTGTGTGATCAGAACTTTTTGTCATGACCTCGTATATCCAGACCCGCCGAGTGAGTCAAGAGAGAGCGGCAGCAGTCCATTGTACAATGGAAATAGCACACCCATCACTGGGCCTGAGAGGGTCAAGAAGTTGCAAATAAATTGCATGAACAGTTGGTTCGGCACTCCCGAGAACCCACGAACTTGTATGGCCTCAACTCTGAACTCAGTTATGGCCTCATGGCAATGACAGTGCAAATCTCTACAATCAATTGAAAAAGGAGGGAAAAATCTCAGGCTCACAGGTGAGTTGACATAATGCCAAATAATACCACTGAACTATTGTTACACAACAGCTGCACTCAGGGAGTCTTTCAAAAAAGTGACAAAGAGAAATTCCCCAGCATGCAGAACTATAAGCTCTACACTCGGTAGTTTTTTGTATGGAAGAAGTAAACTAAGGTATAGCTTTCATGGACTCTTGAGGTGTGATAAGGGGCTTCCGTGATTGATCCTGGGTCTGGAAGTAGCAAAATTGAAAAATATGAGACAAAGAATTCTGGGGAAGACACATGTGATTGGGCTGAACACAGAAGCAATGCTGGGGAACAATAGTTTCCTGTGATATTAACCATAAGATCTGAAGGTTAGGAGAGGAAGGGGGTTAAAGGAGTGAATGTCTACCCTCAGCAGCCTCTCTCACCAGTAGGTCTTTTGGCATTGAGCTGAATTTTATTGTTGATTCAGAAGGGATGGGGCAGGCATTCTGGCAAAGCAACACTAGAGAGAGGAAAGAATAGATTTGACCTATTTCCCAGGGTCCCTCTTCCCAAGGTTTCTGCCCCCAGGGCAATCTCCCCAGGGATTTCTAACAGTTCTTGAGTTAATTCCTAAAATCTATCTTCCTTGTGGCTTCCGTGATGTCTATAGGGTTGATTTAGGGGAAAAGAGCAGAGCCTTTTCTGATTCACTATCTACCTTAATCACTGTTTTCAGCTTACTCAACCATAGGATTGGGGTGAAAGAAAGTGCACAGAAAAAAGAAATGTAAGAGCAAATGGAGAAAACAAAGGAAGCTTGGGAGGGCTATGGGGAAAAGAAAAAGATGTTTAAAGAAGAGAGAAAATATATACAGTTACAGGTCTTCTCATATATTTGTGGTTCAAGTCATTGCCTGACTTCATTGGAAGAAATTAGGACCAGTTTCCCAGCCCCAGTCTCCATGGTCATACGAATGACAAGTAATCACTGGATCATTTCTTCCACAACCACTGGGGCATTCATCTTGAAAAACTACTATAGATTCAGAAAAGTGTGAAGTAGTGGGGGAGGGGAGGTTCTCTGCACAATTTCAAGGTCTGAGATTTCCCAGAAAGTACAGAATGTGCTCTTTCTATTATTCCCGTGACTCAAAGCTGATACTTCCCAGTATTTTTTTTTGATATGTAAAGCCCTGGTTGTTGTCATAAAAGTAGGTATTTTAAATATTTAGTTTTTCTCTGTATCCTTCCCTATATGTAGTCATAGGAGGCTCATACCAGGCAAATGTTTTGATTTCATTGTCAGTGTGTAGGATTTCATTGTTGTCATTACTGTGTTTATCACATTCCTCCTGGTTACGGGCCATTAGCATTCCACCAAAAAATATAAATTCTGAAATGCAAGGTAATTCAGTGGGCTAGATATCCCAGATGCCACTCTCCCCATCCCAGCATACATGGGAGGCTTCTCCCATCTGGCCAGACCTAGCAGCTGAAATTCACCCCTGGGGCTTCCCACTCCTGTCAATCACAGTGTCCCGCTGTGAACCCCAGGTAGCCATTCCTCTCACACTGGCTCTCAGGCTGGCAGAATAAGCGACCGCAAGGGCTCCTCTGGTCCACACTGCTAAGGCCCATGACATTCCTGGAGATAGCAATGAATCAATACATGTCACCACTATAGCATCTCTACTCTGCCCAGGGTCCTTTATCCCAGAGGGTCCCCAAATATTCTGCAAACTGATACCTTGCCCAAGTTGTATGTAGGCGTCTCACTTCATCCACCACGGGAACCCATGCATGGCCCCTCTGTGGAGGAACGCAGCAGCTGTCCTGCAGCCGCCCCAAGGTCTCGTGGACCTCAGTTCAGAATAGGAAGCCAAGAAGAATAGCATAGCCAATTGAAAGGAGAGAGGGGAGTTTCAGGAGGTAGAATTCACTGAAACAAACTTGGAAGCTGGCCAGGACACCTGGTTAGCACCCTTCCTTTCACCAGAAAGCATGGGTCTTTGTGACCAACGACAGCCTGACTCTAAGCTCCACTGGCCCCCAGACACCAAGCAATATCCTTCTAAGACTAACTCTAAACTCTAAATAATATGAGGGAATAACACTGGAATATTGTAAAAACCAAGGGCATTATTTCACACCTGCTGAGCTTAGCAAGGATCACCTTAGGAAGAGTAGGACTGTTACTGTGGTACAGTGAAGGTATGAAAAATGACCAGAGTGTCCAGTCTTACTTCCTCCATGATAGTAGAGGGACATCCAAATTTAATGAAATACCCAGTGTTTGGAGTTGGGGGTATGGATCACAGCCAGCAAGGTGGTTACAGGGCCATGATATCAGCTTTGAAGACTCTGTTTATGTGAAATATATGTAATTCAAGAACCAATTATTTTACCCAACAGCTATGAGGTTAAGTTTTTACAGGTGATCTATTTGAAGGAACGTTCAACAAAACAAAATAAAAACACTATAACAACAAAAAATATTGCTACTGCTACGACTACAATAGTAATGGTAATAATAATGAAAATACTAAACATCATTACTCTGCATGAGATACTCTATCAAGCACTTCACGTGAATTCTCGCGTAAGCCTCCAATAGCCTGCTAAGGTAAGTACTACAATTATCCCCATTTTACATAGGAGTCAAGTGAAGAACGAAGACATTACATAATTTCGCCAGGATCACACAGACAATAAGTGGTGGTTCCCGCATGTGACCTCAAGCAGTCCAGCCACTATGCATGCAGTCACCCAGGACTGGCCTCCCCTCACCACCCTATACTGATTACAAAAAGAGCCAGGTAACATTACAAGTGTCATACCCTTTGTGGTCCCAGAGAGGCACTATTTACAGAAAACAAAAGATAAAACCAGCTTTAATAGGGAACACAGAGGGCCACTTATTCCTTCCACAGACACTTATTGAATATCCACAATGTATCCGATGCTGTGCTAGAGATAATGGTGAATAAGATAGACATGGTTATGGGTTTGTCGGCACTTATGGGTCAGTGGACATCCACAATGTCCCCCGATCCTTCAGCCACTTCCTTCCAAGGAGCTCTTGAATCAAACTTAACATAATACCTGAAAAGCAATTCCTAGAATAGAATTTTCAACTCTGTTTTGAATTGTCTACTCAATTACTCACTTCAGAACCATGAATTACTTTTATCTCATTCAAAGCTCTTTATAGTGTTCCTATATGTAATGCTTTGAAGAGCATCTTTGAGGGAAATAAAAAGTAGCATGAGAAAGTACTTGAAGAGCATTTACTGCCTGGGATAGGAACAATGTAATTTATGAAGCACACAGATTTGCTTGATGGGTTTGTTACTTCTTCTAAATGGCATTTGTCTTCTGTGATGGTTAATTTTATATGCCAACTTTGCTAGGCCAGATTACCCAGATATTTGGTCAAACATTCTAGATGTCTGTAAAAGTATTTTTTAGATAAGATTAATATTTAAATCAGTAAACTTTGAGTCAAGCAGATTATCCTCTACAATATAGGAAGACCTCACCCAATCAGTTTAAGGTCTTTTTTTCTGTTGTTTTTATATAAAATGTTTTCTCTCTTTTCGATTCTCTTTTCCACCCTTGAATTTAGGTCATCATTTCTCTCTTATCACTCTTGCTCCATCCCTGTCCTGCTCTGCTCCATCTTGACAAGACTACAAGAATTCCTCAAAATAAAAATCTGATGTCTTGATCAAAAATTTTCAATCACACCCTAATGCCTAAAAGCCCACATCTAAACTCCTGACTATATTGTCAGCTTCCCCTTGTCTGGCCTCTGGATGCCTCCTTGTTTAGCCTGGTTTTTCATCAAAACGCGACCTTCGCCAGACACACTTTCAGTCTCAGGTGTAGTGAATTACTTCTAGCCCTCCAGCAATGCTCTCCGTCTCTGTCCCATCTCTTAAAGCTTGGCATGGAGTTCCCCCTGCCAGAATGGCCTTCTGCCTTTCTATATCTAGCCAAACTCTCTGGTCAGTATTCATGATCAGCTCCTGAGTGAAAGCTTGTGGATTTCTGCAAGGGCCTCCTTCTCTTAACTTGCCATCATACATTTTATGGAGCTCCCATCAAAATAATTACCCATTATGATGTATATTATTTTTTCATCTATTCTTTTTCTCTTGAGAAGGCCCTCCAAACCACATAAGCTTTAGAACCCACAAAATCTGACAGGGCCCATATCTTTTTCATCTCTGTACCCTAAATTGCTAGCTTGGTGTCTTGTACATATTAGATGTTTAATACTTATTTGCTGGGTGTTAAATATATCAATCAAATTACAAATTTCATTTTACTGGAAGCGAACTCAGTATAACCTAATAAAAATATGGGCTTTGGAATGAGAGAAATATGAATTTGAGTCAGGGCTCTGACACTTCCTAGCTATGTGCTTTTGAGAAATTTTGTTAGCCTTAGTTGTAAAATGAGGCTACTTGACTCATAGAAATACTCTTAGCAACGCTCTTAGCATTCTGGTTCACATGTTTGAAAGATTTGATTAATGTTAGGATTTACATTGAGAAAGTATTACCCAAATAACTAAATTTCTTACATCAAATGTTCAGATTTATAAAATGGCTTTAACTATTATAATATAATGCAGTAGAACTTTGCATGCCATAAAAAGTTAAATACTAACTGGTGGTTGTGATAAGCTTTGAGACTAATATAAAATTGCAGGTAAAAACTCAGTCCACATAGGCTGCTTCCAGTACCAACCAAGCCACCCTAACAGAGACACTTTGTGTCTCAAATGGATTATTGCATTTACTAGCAATTAGAATTTGTTCAGGCATCATTAATGGGGTTTGTTCTGTTTCTACCACAAATATATGTCAGTGAAATACATGTTCAAACAAACTATTTTCCCTAAACCTTATGGCTTAACTTGACTAATGTGTGCAGGGCTAATCATTTGCTACCCAAGACTCCAAATATATCAAACTTCATGGGGTATCTGAGTACAACAGAGCTTCCAACTGTTTCTAGTTGTGGATAATAGGTGTGCTGACACTGCATTGTCATTTTCTATGTGTGTCTTAATATGAAGAACATTGAGAAGCACTTGTGAAGATAGAGGTTTAATTTACCATGTTTTCACATTTCTGTGTGGCCTACTTTGGCCCTTTAGAGTACCTGCTGCTGGGCTGTGTGTTAATGGTTGCCTCACAGGAATCTGACCTTTTTAGCTTCTGAACTAGTCCTGTTTATTTGTGGCCAGCTCTGTCCCTTGCATTACTACTTTCATTTTCTAGATCCATTCATTGCTATGAAATCTGTCTCCTTGAATGCTGCATCTTGAAGTATTGAAGCCTTGGTACCCCCATTCCTAGTTAAAATGTGCACATTTATACAATTTTGACCTTCTTTATCTGTATGTGTCCTGCAAGAAATACCTCGGATCATAGTCAGTCCTCAAGAAATAACCCAAGAAACTTTTCTTCTCATTCACTCATTCCTCCGAGAAATCAGAACAAGGAAGTATCTATCTTTTCTTAGATTTCACCCTACGTGTATGATTTCCATACATTCAGTAATTTATCCCACAAATGTTTCCTGAATGCCACCATGTGTTAAACACTGTGCAAGACTCTTAATGTATAATAATGAATAACATCCCTTTCCTGCCCTAAGAAACATTTAAATTATTGAAGATATAGACATGTATAAAAATAACTATATGGCAATGGAAAAACAGGGACTTGAGCAACTGGCTTCCTTCAAAGTCTTTATAAGCTAAGTGTATATTTTAAAAAGTGGGATCATTGCTGCCAATATTCATTTCCATTCTCTAGTTGGGATATTCCCAGACTGGGCAAGAGGAAACAAAGGAAATAGCCAGACCAGGCTTATATCCCTGATAATAGCACCTCCTCAACCCTTCTGCCCCAAATAAAAGATGCCATTTCTCAAATTCTTTGCCAGATAAAAGTCTTCTTATCTTAGAAACTCTTAATTGTTGTCTCATTTCACAGGAATCCTGTCTTTCTCATCCCCACCTCCACCTCACCTAGTCAAGCTGCTCTTGCTTTGTGTCTGACTGCACCTCCATTGCAGCAGTTAACTGCATGGTATTATAGACCTGTGGTCTTGGGTCAGCAAGAGGAGCAAAGTGGGGACTGCTTTTAGACTTGGTCCCAAAGGTCAGAATGCCCCTTCCTGTGCCTGAAACTTCCATGCATTCATTTATTAAAAAGCTTAGGTAGTTTTTCCTTATGAGTCAATCCAGTTTTAACTTGCTGTCAAATGACATCTCCAACGAACACTTTAAAGGCACAAGAAGCCCCATGGGTCTGCTGAGATTATTTACAGCATAAAATAAATGAACAAGAGTTTATCAGCTAGCTTGGTGGTAAGCAATTCTATGCATATCATTCTGACTAAAGAACCTCCATTTGCTCCCTACTTTCCATGGGAGAAAGTCTAACTTCAATAACATGGCCCTACAAGATCATTCATTCTCAGAATCCACATTATTGTAGGTAAGAAATGGTTGAACAGAAGCTATTTCTTGTGGTTTAACCTAAAACCTCTCCTGTTGTAACTACCATAATTTCTATGTGATAGGCAGCTAGAAATTTACACCAGTCCTCTCATGCTCCCTAATCTGCCTGGAAAACTTACATTTTTCTTTTAAGAAAAATCACCACATCTAAACTCCATATATTATTAGCTTAATATACAAACGCATGCTGCCAGTTTTAGGGGTTGTATCCAAACTAGACACAGTAAGCTAACTCTAACTGAAACATACTCCCTGTTCCTTTGGGACAAATGCCAGTTTCTCTTTTGAAAAAGAAAAGTCAGCTGTCAAATGGCATAGCAGCATGAACTTTCTTACTTCAGACAACTCTTGCAAAATGATACAAACCAAAAAGGTGGGACTGATTTTAAACTGTATTTTCTATATCAAAGAAATTTTCTGCTCTTTGTAAAACATCAGACTAAAATATTTTAGATTCATCAGCCAAGGGTTTAGGACACCCTAGGGTGTAGTACCCATAATTCCATTGCCAGGTATTTTATGAAAATTTATGGGTCAGAAAAAAATTGGAAAAGATGCAAAAAAGAAAAACTTCAATCTTTTCTTTTTGGTATTATTAATGTACAATTACATGAGCAACATTATGGTTACTAGACTCCCTCCATTATCAAGTCCCCACCCCATACTCCCATTACAGTCACTGTCCATCAGCGTAGTAAGACGCTATAGAATCACTACTTGTCTTCTCTGTGTTATACTGCCTTCCCCATATCCCCCCGCTACATTATGTGTGCTAATCGTAATGCCCCTTTTCCCCCCTTATCCCTCCTTTCCCACCCAACCTCCCCAGTCCCTTTCCCTTTGGTAACTGTTAGTCCATTCTTGGGTTCTGTGAGTCTGCTGCTGTTTCGTTCCTTCAGTTTTTTCTTTGTTCTTATACTCCACAGATGAGTGAAATCATTTGATACTTGTCTTTCTCCGCCTGGCTAAAAACTTGAGTCTTAAATGATGAACACATTGTAATTTTCAAATTGAATTTCCATTCACAGTATGAAGACTAGGTTGATTGGAAGATCTCATGAAGTAAATCAGCTTGCCAGCCCATGTGGTCTGACAAAACAAAAAGATACTATCATTCACATAGCAGTTTTCACAGGAACCCAGTTGGAACCCACACAAAATTTTTCAGTTAGGCAAATCCTAGCTCAGTGAATATATGCAGAGTTAGTCATTTATTTTAAATTTTTAGAGATCCCTCAAATGCTATTCAATGTGTCAGGAAGAATGTGCATTGAGGAAGCAGGATAAATAGACAGAAAAGCAGGCAATTCTATGTGACAGCAGATGTACTAGTACAAAACTAGGGAGACATGCAGAAAGGAAGGGACAACCAATTCTGAAGGCCTAAGGAAAGGCTTTGAAGGCAAATTTTCTTGAAAGAAAAATGTAAGTTTTCCAGGCAGATTAGGGAGCATGAGAGGACTGGTGTAAATTTCTAGCTGCCTGTCGCATAGAAATGATGGTAGATACAACAGGAGAGATTTTAGGTTAAACCACAAGGAATAGCTTCTGTTCAACCATTTCTTACCTACAATAATGTGGATTCTGAGAATGAATGATCTTGTAGGGCCATATTATAGAAGTTAGACTTTCTCCTATGGAAAGTAGGGAGCAAATGGAGGTTCTTTAGTGAGAATGATATGCGTGGGATTGCTTTATAGTAAGATAACCCTGGAGGAAATACGGAGCAGGAACTAGAGTAGGAAGAAGCTGATGCCAGGAGGGCCAACAAGGAGGCTATGAAAACAGTCCAGGCATATGTGGTAACAGCAGCCTGAACAGGGCAGGGGAGAGACAGAGGCAGAGACCAAGACAGAGAGGGACAGAGAGTCAGCTAATGGGCTTCAAGTAGCTGTTCCTTCCTTTCCTCTGTTTGATATTACAGGGAACTGACTTCCTCTCCTGGTCTCAGCTGCTGACTAGCTTCCATAGAGGTTTGGCCAAAAGAGGCACTGGAGAAAAGCTGGAGTCCGCAAGAAGGAAGGAGACCAAGTCTGTCCTACCATCCTTCTAGCCAAGGGCTGATAGTACTCTCCTGCCTTTGCTCCATGTCCCTGTTCTGCTTCTCAGCTCTCCCATTATCTACTTAAATCAATTCCTCAATTGTAGCCTCTCTGTTAGATACACCTGGAATGGTGTCTATTTTCCTGATGAACAAGAGGAGAATTAATACAAAAGGGAGAATCAATACAAAGGAGAATGTACAGGAATTAATGACCATATGGAGGTAAACGAGAGGGTGGCAGTGAGGACAGCTGACACGTCTCACTGAAGTAGTGAGACTGAGTGAGATAAACAATACCAGCAAATACTCCCTGAGAGTTAAAATATGCCAGGAACCATTTTAAATGCTTTACATATAGTAACTCATATAATCCTAACAACAGCTCTTTTGAAGTAGAAAATTCATATTATGCAATTGTACAGGTCAGAGAAACTGAGGCCTATAGAGTTGAAGTAATTTATCCATAGTCACAAATTAGTAAATGACATAGAGCCTGGTGACTAATAATTTAAAGAGATGATGGAGGAAAAGGACCAGATGAGGAGTTCATATCCAGGCATGTGGTACACAGGGTACTTGCTGAACATCTAAATTTAGATGATGTTCTGCGATTGGAAATACAGTCTGTAGTTTAAGAGGCAGATGAAAGCTGGATGTGGGTGTCACTGTTGTATAACTTAATGTTGAACATAGACTATCAGGTAGAAGAAGACCGACAAAAGATTTAAAACTTCAGCAGTTAATGGTATTGTATAAAGGAGACAGATGAATTGGCCCATTCTCTCAACACAGAGGCTATGGACAAGATGACCGCCAATAAAATGCTTCCCAAATTACCATGCTACACTGCTGTGATATAATCTCTACATTTCCCTGTTGCATCACTAACTTGTCACCACTTAATAAATTCGATTGGGAGTTTCTTGGCAGCACTGACTGTATATATTTCAACCAGTCAATCAAACAACAAGTATTTACTGAGCTCTTGGTAAATGGCTAGTATATATTAGGTCCTATAGGGGATTTGAGAGAAACCCAAAATCCTCTCTCTTCCTTTAAGTACCTCACACGAGGAGATTTGTCAAATATTCTGAACCTTTATCCCATGACTTCATTTGAAGCAACACACACTTTGAGAGGCTCAGTCAGTATTCATAGAATAGGTTTTTAATGTCATAGAGGTGAATGAAATTCTTTCACATTAAAAAAAAATCTCAGTTTAATAATAATTTACTTTAAAGATGTCTAAAATTTCCCATACAGTCTTAAAGAACTTTTTTGTTATTCAAGGGCATAAGTCACAAGATGAGGTCATTCATTTAACATTTATTGAGCATTCCCAAATTAAGACAATTGGATAAATCCTAGGGATACCAAAAGGAGTAAAACAGTCCCCTGAGAATGTCACAGAATAAAAGCATTAATTATAAAGCAGTATATACAGTACTACGATGGGCCGTTCATTGGCTGCTGCTAGAGGGCCTTGAAAAAGTGCCTAACTCAGCCTGGGAGGGGATATCAGAACATGACTACAAAAGAAGGCAGAGCTGGAACTAAGCCTTGGGAGACACATCAGAATTAACTGGAGAGGGGAAGGAATCCTAGACAGGAGTAAGCACGGCATGGAGGTGCCAGAGCATGTGGGACACTGAGAGGCTGTGTGTGAGTCAGAATAGGGAGAAAGAAAGAAGTGTGTGCAGATGCTATACATGGTAAGTCTGGAAAGTTACGGAGAGAGCAGAGCTGAAGGGCCATGTTAGTCCTACAGAGGGGCATACGGATATAGTCATATATCCCTCCAGCACTGAGTGGGGTCAGTGAAGGATTTTCATTAGGGGAATGGAATGATTATAATTACTTGTAAATCAAATCAAATCAAATCAATAGTATATGGAAAATGCATTTGCTGGTGGTTATGAGGGGTAGGAGTGGAATGTGAGGTTAAAATAACATTTAGGAGGCAAATGCAGAAATTCAGGTGAGAAATTATGAGAGTAACGTCTTTCTCAAGTCAGCCAAGAATCCTGCTCACAGTGACCTTTGGTTTGGATGTGTAAACAGAAGGAATTTATTCTCTCTTTCTTTTTAAATGATTATTATTTAAGGTAGGCTATAACCCTTCCTGGAACAGTTCATTAAGACCTCCAGAACGAGGCAGCCATTAAAATTAAGCTGAGTGAGATGGAAAGTGGGGCTGTAAAGATTCCACCATAGCCACCTGGAAACAGAAAATGTTAGGTTTGTGAGTCCTGGCAGACTTCCTGGGAAGGAACCCTGTACTTTCAGTAAAAAAAGAAGGGCCCATGAGTTGGATTCTTTTGATTTGGAGTTTTCATTTTTAACCTTAAAGGGAGAGAATTTAGGAGAGTATGGAAAGAATCAATATCTGTTTTTCCTAATTCTAGGAAGTTCCTAATCCTAGAAACTTTAAAACTCTTTTGTATTCAGTAAAAGCAATGAATGGTAATGGAGTTGGAGAGAAGTTCTCAAAGCCAATTAAAAGGTAATTTTCAAAAGGTAAATTCATAATTCTTAGGTAAACATAAAATGAACATATAATAAAGATTTTAATTAATTAAAATATTAATGAGGGAAACAGTAAGAGCTTAAAACTCATCTTAAGTTTGAGTATCTGAGCATACACAAGCAATTTAATAAATTGATGAGTTAAATACAAAATGTTAATGTCCACCAGGCCTGTAAACCTTTTAGTTATATGTTCTACCAGACAGTAATTATTTACATCTATACTGGGCAAAAATTCATGGTAACCTTTGCTCCTAAAAAGTTATTAAATAGACAATCAATAGAAAGTTGCATGCAGCACTGACAGAATAGCCTGTAATTAGATAATTAGAAGCCTATTTCCAATTGTTGGATAACTTTTGTGACAACAGATAGAGCTTTTGATGAGAATGGCACTTCACATCAAGCATGCAGGAAACTGCCAAGCAGGAAACTACCAAGGATACAAAGTCAGATTTTGATATAAAAATAGCATGACATACCAGTATGAAAATGGGTTAAGCATATGAACTGACAAGTCAAAAAAGAAGAAATAAAAATATTCATAGACAAATGAAAAATATTCATAGGAATTTAATACTTGCTAGTTAAAACAGTAAGATATCTAATTCCTCCAACAAGTTAATAAATATGGGCTTAAATGATATCCACTGTTAGGAAGACTGTAGGGAAATAAGCATGTCTATAATCAGCATATGGGAGTATAAGAGTAGCTCTCTGGCTCAAACTCCAGTCCTTAGGGACCTTGTCCATTGTATATTGTACTACACATCTCTGCTCTAGAATAGAAAAACGGCAACGATAGGACCCAGAGAACCTTACCTCTGCCCTAGAAGCTATAGCTTGTGCTAGGGCCACCAATGCAGTACTCCCAAGTCTATAAAGGCAGGTTAGCTCCGAGAGCATCCATAGTTGGCTTCCAATGAAGAAAAATCTTCTAGTTGTACTGCTTCCAGGGAACCACTGTTGAAAATGAACATGGAGGGGGAGGGTTTGCCATCCTTGGAGTCAGGAGGCTATACCGTTGCCTTGGTACCCTTCATTCTTTGTTTTGCACCTTTTCCCCCTTTTGCAACTCCCATTCCTGATTCTCCCTTCTCTTCTCCCATCACATCTTTTCTCTCTGTCACACACACACACACAGTTACACTATCTTAACAACTCTTTTCTAGCTAAAAAACAGATCTGTTAACTCATTCACATGATATTCCCTGAGTTTTTGTGTTACTACTTGCAAGACTATTTGCATATCAAAAGAAAATTTCTATTTAGTCCATATTTGGGCAATATGTAACCCAGATTTCTGCTGATAGAATTTCAAACTTTTTCTTTGGATGGGGAAGAAAAAAAATTAGACTGACAGAGGAAGTAAATGCCTTGAAGGGGCAATGCACAAGGGATGTAGAAAATATGGGTTACAGTTGAGGAATGCAAAAAACTGGATTCTTGTTGTTGGGGTGCCTCCCTCCTTAATTCTGGGAAATAATAATGTTTTCTGACTAAATTGTGAAAAAAGTTGTTACCTTGGAAAATACTATCCATTAAGCATAGCATGAGGAAGGAACTTACTATTTCTCATCATCACGTGTGACACTGAGGATACCCAGCTGAGTAAGACATAGTCCTCTGAACTCAGAATGCTATGAAATCTAGAAGTGTCAGTGAATAGTAATAAGTAGTAATAATAAGTAACATATAAAATAGTATAATAATAGTATATATAGTAGTATAATATAAAATAGTAAGAATAAGAAGAAACATAACAAAAATAACATCTATTGAGTGCTTATTATGTTCTGGGTACTGTTCTAAATATTGTAGACATATTAACTCATTTCTAGCTTGGCCCAGAGAAACAACACTATAAAGCACATACTATTACTATTTCCATTTTACAGAGAAAACTAAAACAAAAAAGTAGCTTAAGTCAGTTGGCCAAGATCATTACACAGCTGGTAAATAGCAACATATTCTACTGTTAATAGAAATCTATCAATCTGTCTATCTCTCTGTCTGTCTGTCTATCCATCTGTCATCTATCTATCCTACCTATCTATACCTAGTCTAACAGGTGGAGGAAGGTGTTCTAGACTGGGTGGTACAAGCGAATTCACAGATGATAACATAATTCAGACAGAGGCATTCTGCTTCATTTTGTCTTCTTCTCACCCAGATGCTTGGTGCAAATATATTGCCATTGCTATGTTTACTCTCATTTGCTGCTTGCCAACAACTGCAGTTTGGGGATGAGTGTTTGTGGCTGCAGTGGCAGTGCCCAGGGTTACCCTTTGCAATAGCACCCCTGGCGTCACTTCTGAGGCACCTCTGCACCTCCCAGAGCTCCAGGCATAGCTGAAGGGTACAAGCACCACCAGTCCTGCCACCAGGGTCTCCAAAGGGCATCATCTGAAAAGTGGGATCCAGTGGCTGGCCACCCTCCCATGAGCATCCCAGCAGACGTCCCAGCAATAAACCATGGCCCTCTGACAAGCAGATGACTGCCAGACTGGCTGGGTGTGGAGAGAGACAGATATTGTTTACTCTTTCAGACTAGAATGGGGAAACTCTGATTCACTGGCAGACAGGCTTTGGAAAGAGAGGACCAATTGTGGTGGTTGATTCTTCCTAGTGTTTTGTAGTTGTAAATTGTTCTATTTCTAGAATTAGGAATCTCTTTAAGTAACATACATACATACATAACACACACACACACACACACACACACACACACACACACACACAGAGAGAGCGAGAGAGAGAGAGAGAGAGAGAAAACCTAAACATGTGAATTTCCACTGACTCCAAAGTCCAGAAACTGGAAGAATAATTTTCACGAGATGAACATTGAGCATGAAACCTTTCTTCAATTACAGGAAGAAAAATTTTTTCAGAGGCAGCTTGTTTCAGTTTCAAGAGAATAGCTAGCTTACCCTGTGAATGTGTTCATTCTTAAAGATTTTGACAATGAAGGGACAAGTGAAAGGAAGACAGAGTGGGTGATTTTACAAATGAGTTTTCATGTTGATAAGGATAAAAAATTTCATTACTTTCATAGTATTTAAACAAAGGCAAGTTTAATTTCTATGATATGGTTCTTTTGTTTGCCTTATCCACCAAGCATTATAGGAGATGAGACATAATTAGGACCCCAGAGGTTCTTGTGGAACAGGAGAAAATAAATTCTGATCTGGATACTGGATGGGACTATAGAGATTTTAGATTCTTTCTAAGTCATCAAGTAGAAAAGAGAGGATCTTCCATTCCGAACAACTTAGACACTCATTTAAATCCAGTTTTCTCTGAGATGCACCCCAAGGTTTTTTTTTCCTGCAATTCCAAGTCTCCAATTTCTTGGTTGCTGGTCTTTCTCTGTAGCAAAGTTTCATACCTTCTAGTTTTTTGTCTCATTTCCACATCAAAACTATTATTCTAAAAATTGAATAATCTCATATTTTACAACTACCAAAGTATTCCTCCCTTTATTTATAAGGGATAATTATCTTCCTGGGCTTTATTTCTTCTGCATTTTTTATGAACTTGCCATAAGGAAGAAAGAAGCATTGGCTTTCTCTATGCTTACTATCGTATGAATTCACTTCAATTCTTAAAAAGTGACTGTAACTCATTTTTTAAATTCCTTGCACTCATACTTCCCTTGAAAGAAAAGATCTTGTCTTAGCACATAATATAAAGCCTTAAGCTACTCTGTATGCTCAAGAAATGCAACTGATGATGATAGTGGAGATTTTTTAAAAGCTTATCAAATTCAATCCAATCTAAGACCAACATCTTTTATCTACTAACATTAGCATTTAACATCACTTCCCCAAATCAGAATTTTTATATTAAATGCCCTGTTTCCTGAAGTTAAAGAGTAAAATGTTCCAACTAACCAGATGTACTGGTTAAAACAAATTTATTTATACATCACCTGGGACACTGATTCTCAGGAAACTGCAATACAACCAAATACTCAACAGCAAAAAAACTAAAAATTTTTATTTTTATTACTTGATAAAACAGAGGTAATTTGGGATCTTGTGATATCTCAAAGCCATTGTTATGAATTTTATTTACTGTCTCTCTGGCTAAGAGAACACCATTTTGTCAGTCAGAAGACCAGAGTTCTAGAACTTTCTTGGTAATAACTAGCTAAGTGACCAATAATCCACTTCCCTTCTGGGCCTTCACTTCCTGGGGTGAATGGATTAGATGTACCTTAGGTCCACTATAGCTCTAACAGTTTGAGCTCATATTATCACATAATAGGGGAAGTGATTGTTTAGCCTGTTTCCAACCAATAAAATGCCATATTACCTAAATTTTACTTTAGTCCCAAAGATCATAACAAATGCAATCTT
This sequence comes from Smutsia gigantea, assembly GCA_032199065.1. Classification (NCBI taxonomy): domain Eukaryota; kingdom Metazoa; phylum Chordata; class Mammalia; order Pholidota; family Manidae; genus Smutsia; species Smutsia gigantea. The sequence goes on from JAVSCE010016182.1 coordinate 195,863, forward strand.
TTAAAAAACATTAACAATAATAACAGAAAGACATCTAGGCCACTTGACAACCAGAAAGCTTTGAAAAATGCTTTGAATTAAAGACTATGTCTACATGATACCCAGATTTCTGTTTGGAAAAAAAAGTAAATTCTGCTCAACATCTAGTATTTACATGCACAGTTGAAAATTAGATTTACCAGAAACCATAGAAAATGGGGTATTAAGGCATATTAAAGAGAGATGCCATTATGGTCATCCCTGGAGAAGTGGAAGGTCAGTTCAGACCTCCATTCAGATAGGTTATGATATTCATCAAAAAACAGAAGTAAACCTTAGGGATCACCAAACCCAGCCCTGCCTTTAACAGATTTTGTTGGTAGAGGTATAGGAAGGTGGAGCTTTCACTCATTTTATTTAGTAAACAGAAAGCATCATTCTAACGCTTTACAAATGCAAAATCATCCTTACAGCAACCCTCTACACAGATAACTACTGTTATCTCCATGGTTCAGATGAGAAAACTGAGGCCCAAAAATGTTAAAACAACTTGCCCAAGGTCACAGAGCTAGTAAGTGGCTAGAGCCAGAATTTGAAAAGTTCTAGAGGTTAGCTTATGATCATGGGTGATACATGTTGATAGAGGGAAAATACAGAATCTGTGGTAACTTCCCAATATACTTTAATGCTAAGAGGCTGTGAAAATGTCTTAAGGCCTCTGAGGGCCACAACCTTTCCTGGGGAGTAAACACTTAACTGATCAGGTATATGAATTGATTGATGTAAGTCCAATCCCGGGACAAAATACCCCTAAAAACCGAAATCAGTCAAAGGGAGAAATAAAGTTTAAAACCTGTTTATTGCTTACAAACTGCAGTCCGGGCCCTTCTCTCTCTCCTGCTCCAGCAGAAGCAAAACTGGCCCTCCCCTTCACCTCTCAGGTACAGATTAGGCCTCCGTTGCCCAGGTAATTACCCACTGATATGGAGATGAACTTCTCTCCACCCCTGAGGAATGATGCAAATGCACTAAAGCCATACTTCTCTCCACCCTTGAGTGCTTGTTGATAGGCAGGTGTACTAAAGCCAGGCAAGATATTCTGGAAATGTTACAATTTTACCCACAATTGAGTATATGAATTGACTGTTGTTGACCAAAAGACAGAGTGGGTAAGTGAAATGGTACCTCCATGTTAGAAACACTGTGTTTTGAAAAAGAGAAACTATTTACAATGATACAAAAGATCATTTTTAAAAATATGAAGAAAAAATGAGACAGGAAGAATGGCTCTAACAGGGTCAGAAAGAGCAACATAGATTTTAATGTAATTATTTCATAGAAATAGATTTATTATTGTTTTTAAATCCCAGACTTGGTTTCTACAGGGAATAGCACACAAAATAAAGGCAAAAATGGTAAAAGTTTACACTGGGAAAAGCACCAGGTGAGAAAAGGGTCACAGAGTAACGTGCAGTTCTGCCCTTTCTTAAAAGGGTGGGCCCTTCTACAAGCCAGCTGAGCCCCTGGCCCTGTGTTTTCATAGCTGTGTGCTCTGAGGACAATGGCATTTACACTACCTCCATCAGAAGTATTCCAAATCTTTGGTCCTCATCTGTAATCATTTATAGTGTCTAGCACACTGACATTTTCTTGATCAAAGAAGGTTTCATACAAATAGGAGATAGATGATAATTTCAGTAACAGAATGGACATTTTTCCCCCCAGGCTAAAGCTTCAGAACACCTAAAGATGTCGAATCATAGCAAAACAGGTATTACCTTCAGCCCACCTGACAGGATATTCTACCTGATCCTAGCCTGCTTTCCTGTCCCCCAAGAGGAGGTAAGGGTAGGTAAACGCCATCTGTGACTGCCAAGCTTCCATCTTTCCTATATGTACCTCATAATTTGGTACACTGCCATGTTGCCTGAGCTGCTGGTAAGTTGTGATGTCTCTACACAGTTAATGCGGTTAGGAGGGTCCAACTTTCCATGCTGCTGGGCTGCTTGAAGCCGACCGAGCCCTGATGACTCCACTGCCCTACGTTGCAGACAGGGTGGTGGTCTCTGTAACATGGGCTACAGATGGACTCTTTCTCAGGGCTGTGTCAGCTCTACACAAACCACACTCCCTTGCCCAGGACCAGCCCCTCCACTCACTGATGTACCACCTCTCCCTACATTCATTATTGAACTTTGTCTTGAATAAGATTAAGAAATACTCCTTTTCCATTTGTTTTGGAAGCCACTTATAGTAATAATCCTAATCATGTCAATACCTTGTGAAAGGATCCTCTCTAATTTCCCACCTTCACCAGGCCATTCTCTTCTTTCCCCAACACTGATAAAGCCATCTGAGCGCTAAACGGTTAACTTCAGGACAAATGATCATGTACTTCTGTGACTACATTATTGAAAATAATTGTCCAAAGAACCTGAATTTTCTGGCCTACCAATTCATTCTCATAGGATATGGGTATGATGCTTTACAATGTAAAAAAACAGAATTTTTGAATATATGATTCCATTTAATAACATAAGAATTCCATAAAATAGGCATAATCCATTCTATTTGACCTTTGAAGAATGTGATGTCCAGAGAGATTGTGGTTTGTCCAGATTTCTTATCAGTTAGACAGAAATGATATGAAAAATCTCTTCTCCCACATGAAACCCATCAAATTCTCCACTCCATAAATATAGCAGGGACAATTAAATACAGAGCCAAGGTCAAGAAATGGAAATCCCCAAGTGGCTAGAAAGGATGATAGAATTTCTTGATTTTCTTAAATCAAAGAAGTGGTGTAAATGATGACGGGCTTGCAGGGAAATTCACAGGGAAGCACCCACAGAAGAGGAGAGTCCAGAGTCTGGCCCAGAGAGCAGGTGAGCCACAAGGAAGTTTAGAATCCATAGGGAACCCTAAGTAGAAAAAAATACATGAGAACTGGAAACCCAGGCATCTATAGTATGTGGGTATGAGGTTCATGGGCCCATATGGTTCAGTACTGAAAACTGAGAAATTAACCTGAAAACTGGAGTGAGTCCAGGGAAATCATAGAGTTCCTACAGAATAATACATGAGAGTATTCACACATCCCCTGATACACAGAACTCCAACAGAAAACATCTTATGGTGAAGGCAATGTGAAAGCACAACAATTACAAATCTTATGATTAAATTAACCAACATTCAGGAGAGACAGAAGAGGAAAGATCTGCACACCAAGAACTAGATATAATACAACAGTCGGAATGAAGCTTTATTACTAAAATGTTCACATATATAAAGAAATGAGTGTGACATAAAGTAGAAACAGGATATATTAAAAAGAAAGAAAGGAGAGATTTGAGAAATAATAGAATTTTAGAAATGGGAAATACAGTCTCTGATATGAAAAGCTGAATGTATGGCTTAAATAACGACTAGATATAGGTAGAGATAGAATAGTGAATTAAAAAACAAATATAAAGGAATCACACAGAAAATCAGCAAGGAAGATTAATGAGATGGAAAATATAAAAGAGAAGAGATAAAGAATGAAGAGTTGAAATTTAATTTGAGTTCTAGAAAGAAAGAAAAAAGAGAATAAAGGGAGAACTTTCACAAAGATCATGAATATGATTTTTCCAGAATTGAAAGGTGTGATTCCACAGATTGAAGAAGCACGCTGAGTTTTAAACAGGATAAATAAAGATAAATCCAAACAGAGACCGGTTGTATTAACACTTACAGAGCATTAAAACCCTTCAAGGTGACCAGAAAGAAACAACAGGTTACTTACAAAGGAATGACATCCTTACAAAGAAATAGCAGTCAAATTGTCATCAATGATAGCAGATGCAAGCTTAGAGCAGAATAAATATCTTTAAAGGGCTGAAAGGGCTGAGGCAAAGTAAGTACACCAAGAATTTTATGAGTACCTAAACATCCTTAAAGGACAAAAATGTCATCTTCAGATGTGAGGAAACTGAATTTACTACTCCTGAATCCTAAGAGAATTATAAAAGGATATATTTCAACAAAATGATAATTAAATGTGAAAGGAATGAAAGAATAGAAAAATTAGATGTATAAGTAAGCAAAGAAACTGGTAAACATGCTGTTAAATCTAAATATTTGCTATCTGTTTTTAAAAAATGATCAGTGGGGATTGGATTTAAATCAATTTGTAACTAAATTTCTGGCAATAACAACCTGAAAGAGTTAAGCTGTCCTAGAGTCCTTCTATTATTTAGAAACACATAAAGACATTCATTAAGTTTACTCATGTATGTTAAAAATGTAAAGGCATGAATATACTAAAATAAGTGTATCCATTCTACTTTGCTAGATATTTACATCATTTCCAGTTTGGGGAACCATTATAAATAATATTGTTATGATCATCCTTGTGCATTTCTTTGGGTGAACATATGAGGCTACACGGCAGTGGAAATGAAATACAGCAATTCACAACATAGGTTAATGCCACAGGAAAGAAAATGTACACATTCTATGACCCCATTTTTTAAAAAAGAGATAAAACTAGCAAAACCAGTTCATTGGTTTGTTAGAAGTCACACAGTGGTTACGTTTGAGGAGGAGAGAAGGGGTAGTGATTGGGAGGGGCACCAAGGGGAACTTCTAGAGCGTGAGGAATATTCTATTTCTTGATCCGGATGGTGGTTACCTGACTATGCCATGTGGCTGTATTCGGTTTATGATAATTCATTTAGCTGTATGATTATGATATGTGCATTTTTCTGTATGTGTGTTACACTTTTTAAAATAAAAAAATAGTTTATTTTTTAGTGTAAGTTAACCATGAAAATAATATAAATAATTTGTATACTTTAAAACCCAATAGAGGAGGAAAAGGAATAAAATATGATTAAACAATAAAAGGCAGAAAAGAAAAAATAAAAGTACAATAGAAGGAGGGGCTCAAGATGGCAGCATGAGTAGGGCAGTGGAAATCTCCTCCCAAAACCATATAGATTTTTGAAAATACAACAAATACAACTATTCCTAAAAGAGAGAACAGAAGATACAGTACAACAGCCAGGCTACAGCTACATCTGTGAGAACTCAGCATCTCACGAAAAGGGTAAGATAGGAAGCCGTGACCTGGGGGGCAGACCACACCCCCCACCCCAGCTCACCGGCAGGAGGAAAAGAATCAGAGTGGGGAGGGAGTGGAAGCACAGGACTGCTAAATAACCAGCCCTAGTAATCTGCATTGGGAGCACAGACACACATTGCATGGTGTACTGGATATTAGAGAAACGGAAAAATAAAGTCCGAGATGGAGACTGCAAGCAGGTCCCCACAGCAGGGTCCCCTGGGACAAATGGAAAGCAGGTGCTTTTTTAAAAGTATTAAAGGTACAAGGGCTCAACAGCTGGACAAAATCGTCCCAGCACACTAAGCCCAGCAGGCTGGAAATCTTGAGGAACTTCAGGCTCCCTAACACTCTGGAGGGTAACGCAGCCCCAAAGCCCCTCACGGAGACAAGCAGCCTACCATTCATTTCCCCCCTGGCCGGCACTGCAAGCAAACCAGCTGACCCGTTACAGCCACAGAGCAGCCAGAGAACAGCCCCACCCACAGCAACCACACAGAGTCTCCTTCCCAGCGCACAGTTAACCGGGACAGAGGAAGCCACAGCAAGGTCCGGAAGGCATGAAAGGGTTCTGTTCTCACAGGAGAACACACCCTGCACATCTGCCACCTCCCGCAGTGCACTAGGCGTTCCCAAAGGCCACCTCGCCCACGGCAGCTCAGGAGATTATCACAGAGACTGCTACCAGTGTGTGGGTAGATGGCACAGGCAGCGGAAGCTGGAGCAAGGTCCGGAAGGCACAAAGGGGCACTGTTCTCACAGGAGAACACACCCGGCACGTCTGCTACCCCCCACAGTGTGCGAGGCTTTCCCGAAGGCCACCCCGCCCAAGGCAGCTCAGGAGATTATCCCAGAAACTGCTCCCAGTGAGCGGGTAGATGGCACAGGCAGTGGAGAAGGGCAAGGCAACCAACAAGCAGGAAGGGACTTTGTTCTCCCAGCTGACACATGCGCCACCTGCCTGCGACCACTTCTATCACCATGAAAAGGCAGAAGAATTTGGTCGAGTCAAAAATCACTCAGACTCCCCCAGCGACAGGGCCTGGTGAGATAGATATAACCAATATTCCTGAAAAAGAATTCAAAATAAAAGTCATAACCATGCTGATGGACCTGCAGATAAATATGCAAGAGCTAAGGGATGAAGTATGGAGGGAGATCACAGAAATGAAACAATCAACAGAAGGTCTTAAGCACAGACTGGATGAGGTGCAAGAGACTGTAAATGGAATGGAAATCAGAGAACAGGAATACAGAGAAGCTGAGGCAGAGAGAGATAAAAGGATCTCTAGCAATGAAAGAATATTAACAGAACTGTGTGACCAATCCAAATGCAACAATATTCGCATTATAGGGTACCAGAAGAAGAAGAGAAAGAAAAAGGAAAGTGTCCTTGAAGAAATAATTGCTGAAAACTTCCCCAGGCTGGGGAAGGATATAGTCTCTCAGACCATGGAAGCACACAGATCTCCCAACACAAGGGACCCAAGGAGGACAATACCAAGACATACAATAATTAAAATGGCAAAGATCAAAGACAAGGACAGAGTATGAAAGGCAGCCAGAGAGAGAAAAAGAACACCTACAATGGAAAACCCATCAGACTTCTCAACAGAAACCTTACAGGCCAGAAGAGAAGGGCATGATATATTTAATGCAATGAAACAGAAGGGGCTTGAACCAAGAATACTGTATTCAGCACGATTATCATTTAAATTTGAAGGAAGGATTAATCAATTTCCAGACAAGCAAAAGTTGAGGGAATTTGCCACCCACAAACCACCTCTACAGGATATTTTAAAGGCTCTGCTCTAGATGCAAGCACTCCTAAGGCTAAATAGCTATCACCAGAGAAAATAAATTCACAGCAAAGGAACCAGACCAACCAAATACTAACGAAAGGCAAAAAATAAAATCAACTATCCACAAAACCAGTCAAAGTAAACACAAAAGAGTACAGAATAAAACACCTAACATATAAAGAATGGAGGAGGAAGAATAAGAAGGGAGAGAAATTAAGAATCATCAGACTGTATTTGTAATAGCTTAATAAGAGAGTTAAGTTAGATGGTTAGATAGTAAAGAAGCTACCCTTAAACCTATAGTAACCATAAATCCAAAGCCTGCAATGGCAATAAGTACATATCTATCGATAATCACCCTAAAGTAAATGGATTGAATGTACCAATCAAAAGACACAGAGTAATAGAATGGATAAAAAAGAAAGACCCATCTATATGCTGCTTCAAGAGACTCACCTCAAACCCAAAGATATACACAGACTAAAGGTGAAGGGATGGAAAAAGATATTTCATGGAAACGATAGGGAGAAAAAAGCAGGTGTTGCAGTACTTGTCTCAGACAAAATAGACTTCAAAACAAAGAAAGTAACAAGAGATAAAGAAGGACATTACATAATGATAAAGGGGGCATTCCAACAAGAGGATATAACCATTATAATTATATATGCACCAAGCACAGGAGCACCGACATATGTGAAATAAATACCAACAGAATTAAAGGAGGAAATAGACTGCAATGCATTCATTTTAGGAGACTTCAACACACCACTCACTCCAAAGGACAGATCAACCAGGCAGAGAATAAGTAAAGACACAGAGGCACTGAACAACACACTAGAACAGATGGACCTAACAGACATCTACAGAACTCTGCACCCAAAAGCAGCAGGATACACATTTTTCTCAGGTGCACATGGAACATTTTCCAGAATAGACCACATACTAGGCCACAAAAGGAACCTCAGTAATGTCAAAAATATTGAAATTCTACCAACCAACTTCTTAGATCACAAACGTATAAAACTAGAAATAAATTGTACAAAGAAAACAAAAAGGCTCACAAAACACATGGAGGCTTAACAACATGCTTCTAAATAATCAATGACCAAATTAAAACAGAAATTAAGCAATATATGGAGACAAATGACAATAACAGCACATAGCCCCAACTTCTGTGGGACGCAGCAAAAGCAGTTCTAAGAGGAAAGCATATTGCAATCCAGGCCTATTTAAAGAAGGAAGAGCAATCCCAAATGAATAGTCTAAAGTCACAATTATTGAAACTGGAAAAAGAAGAACAAATAAAACCCAAAGTCAGCAGAAGGAGGGACATAATAAAGGTCAGAGAAGAAATAAATGAAATTGAGAAAAATAAAACAATAGAAAAAATCAACAAAACCAAGAGATGGTTCTTTGAGAAATTAAACAAAACAGATAAACTCCTGGCCAAACTCATTAAGAGAAAAAGAGAATCTACACACATAAACAGAATCAGAAATGAGAAAGGAAAAATCACGATGGACCCCACAGAAATACAAAGAATTATTAGAGAATACTATGAAAATCTATATGCTAACAAGCTGGAAAACCTAGAAGAAATGGACAACTTCCTAGAAAAATACAACCTTCCAAGACTGACCACAGAAGAAACAGAAAATCTAAACAGACCAATTATAAGCAACGAAATTGAAATGCTAATAAAAAATTAACCAAGAACTAAACCCCCAGGCCAGATGGATTCACCACTGAATTTTATCAGACATATAGAGAAGACATAATACCAATTCTCCTTAAAGTTCTCCAAAAAACAGAAGAGAAGGGAATACCTCCAAACGTATTCTATGAAGCCAACAACACTCTAATATCAAAACCAGGCAAAGACCCCATCAACAAAGAAAATTACAGACCAATATCCCTGATGAACGTAGATGCAAAAATACTCAACAAAATATTAGCAAACCGAATTCAAAAATACATCAAGAGGATCATACACCATGATCAAGTGGGATTCATCTCAGGGATGCAAGGATGGTACAACATTCGAAAATCTATCAACATCATCCACCACATCAACAAAAAGAAGGACAAAAACCATATGATCATCTCCATAGATGCTGAAAAAGCATTTGACAAAATTCAACATCCATTCATGATAAAAACTCTCAAGAAAATGGGTATAGAGAGCAAGTACCTCAATATAATAAAGGCCATATATGACAAACCCACAGCCAACTTTATACTTAACAGCGAGAAGCTGAAAGCTTTTCCACTAAGATCAGGAACAAGACAGGGATGCCCACTCTCCCCACTGTTATTCAACATAGTACTGGAGGTCCTAGCCATGGCAATCAGACAAAACAAAAAATACAAGGCATCCAGATTGGTAAAGAAGAAGTCAAACTGTCACTATTTGCAGATGACATGATATTGCACATAAAAACTCTAAAGACTTCACTCCAAAACTACTAGAACTAATATCTGAATCCAGCAAAGTTGCAGGACACAAAATTAATACACAGAAAACTGTTGCATTCCTATACACTAACAATGAACTAGCAGAAAGACAAATCAGGAAAACAATTCCATTCACAATTGCATCAAAAAGAATAAAATACCTAGGAATAAATCTAACCAAGGAAGTGAAAGACCTATACCCTGAAAACTATGAGACACTCTTGAGAGAAATTAAAGAGGACACTAAAAAATGGAAACTCATCCCAAGCTTAATATTGTCAAAATGGCCATCCTACCTAAAGCAATCTACAGATTCAATGAAATCTCTATCCAAATACCAACAGCATTCTTCAGAGAACTGGAGCAAATAGTTCTAAAATTCATATGGAACCACAAAAGACACCAAATAGCCAAAGCAGTCATGAGAAGGAAGAATAAAGCAGGGGGGATTATGCTCCCCAACTTGCAGCTTTACTACAAAGCCACAGTAATCAAGACAATTTGGTACTGGCATAAGAACAGACCCACAGAGCAGTGGAATAGAATAGAGAGTCCAGATATTAACCCAAACATATATGATCAATTAATATATGATAAAGAGCCACAGATATACAATGGGGAAATGACCACCTCTTCAACAGCTGGTGTTGGCAAAACTGGACAGCTACATGTAAGAGAATGAAACTGGATCATTGTCTAACCCCATACAAAAAAGTAAATTCAAAATGGATCAAAGACCTGAATGTAAGTCATGAAAAGAATAAAATACCTAGGAATAAATCTAACCAAGGAAGTGAAAGACCTATACCCTGAAAACTACGAGACACTCTTGAGAGAAATTAAAGAGGACACTAAAAAATGGAAACTCATCCCAAGCTTAATATTGTCAAAATGGCCATCCTACCTAAAGCAATCTACAGATTCAATGAAATCTCTATCCAAATACCAACAGCATTCTTCAGAGAACTGGAGCAAATAGTTCTAAAATTCATATGGAACCACAAAAGACACCAAATAGCCAAAGCAGTCATGAGAAGGAAGAATAAAGCAGGGGGGATTATGCTCCCCAACTTGCAGCTTTACTACAAAGCCACAGTAATCAAGACAATTTGGTACTGGCATAAGAACAGACCCACAGAGCAGTGGAATAGAATAGAGAGTCCAGATATTAACCCAAACATATATGATCAATTAATATATGATAAAGAGCCACAGATATACAATGGGGAAATGACCACCTCTTCAACAGCTGGTGTTGGCAAAACTGGACAGCTACATGTAAGAGAATGAAACTGGATCATTGTCTAACCCCATACAAAAAAGTAAATTCAAAATGGATCAAAGACCTGAATGTAAGTCATGAAACCATAAAACTCTTAGAAAAAAACAGGCCAAAATCTCTTGGACATAAACATGAGCAACTTCTTCATGAACATATTTCCCCGGGCAAGGGAAACAAAAGCAAAAATGAACAAGTGGGACTATATCAAGCTGAAAAGCTTCTGTACAGCAAAGGACACCATCAGTAGAACAAAAAGACATCCTACAGTATGGGAGAATATATTCATAAATGACGTATCCGATAAGGGGTTGACATCCAAAATATATAAAGAACTCACACACCTCAACAAACAAAAAGCAAATAATCCAATTAAGAAATGGGCAGAGGACATGAATAGACACTTCTCCAAAGAAGAAATTCAGATGGCCAACAGGCACATGAAAAGATGCTCCACATCGCTAATCATCAGAGAAATGCAGATTAAAACCACAGTGAGATATCACCTCACACCAGTGAGGATGGCCAACATCCAAAACACAAACAACAGCAAATGTTGGCGAGGATGTGGAGAAAAGGGAACCCTCCTTCACTGCTGGTGGGACTGCAAATTAGTTCAACCATTGTGGAAAGCAGTATGGAGGTTCCTCAAAAAACTCAAAATAGAAATACCATTTGACCCAGGAATTCAACTCCTAGGAATTTACCCTAAGAATGCAGCAGCCCAATTTGAAAAAGACATATGCACCCCTATGTTTATCACAGCACTATTTACAATAGCCAAGAAATTGTAGCAACCTAAGTGTCCATCAGTAGATGAATGGATAAAGAAGAAGTGGTACATATACACAATGGAATATTATTCAGCCATAAGAAGAAAACAAATCCTACCATTTGCAGCAACATGGATGGAGCTAGAGGGTATTATGCTCAGTGAAATAAGCCAAGCCGAAAAAGACAAGTACCAAATGATTTCACTCATATGTGGAGTATAAGAACAAAGAAAAAAACTGAAGGAACAAAACAGCAGCAGACTCACAGAACCCAAGAATGGACTAATAGTTACCAAAGGGAAAGGGACTGGGAGGATGGGAGGGAAGGGAGGGATAAGGGGATAAACAGGGGCATTACCATTAGCACACATAAGGTGTGGGGAGGGGGCACAGGGAGGGCTGTATAACACAGAGAAGCAAGTAGTGATTCTATAGCATCTCACTATGCTGATGGACAGTGAGTGTAATGGGGTAGGTGGTGGGGACTTGATGATGGGGGGAGTCCAGTAACCATAATGTTGCTCATGTAATCGTAGATTAATGATACCAAAATAAAAAAATACAATAGAAAAAAAGGTAAATAATATGGCAGAAATAATTCAAGTAGATTGAGTCATAGGAAACGTGAATTGAGTACTTAACTACTAATAGACAAAAGTTTTGAAACTGATTTTAAGAACCTAGCTAAATGCTGTTTACAAGAGGCTCAGTCAAGATGCACAGAATGGTTCAAAATGAGGACTGTTAGAAGATACGTGTTTTCTTTTGCTGTTATAACAGATCATCATAAATGTAGTGGCTTAAAGGAAAACAAACTTATTCCCTGAAGTTCTGTAGATTAGAAATCCAACATGAGCAAAAGTCAAGGTGTGGGCAGGGCTGCATTCCATTTTTGAGGCTCCTTTTCCAGCTTCTAGAGGCTGCTTGCATTTCTTGGGTTGTGACCCTCCTTCCCCATCGTCAAAGACAGCAGCATGGGTTGAGTCCTCCTATCCTATCATTCTGACCTTTCTTTTGTCACTGCATCTCTTTATCTGGCTCTCTTCCTTGGCCTCCCTCTTCATTGTTTGAGGTTTGTTCTGACTACATTACCCAAGATAGGCTCCCTAGTTTAAGGTAATCTAATTTAGTTCCACCTGCCGTCTTAGTTTCCCTTTGCCACATAACAGAGCATATTCATGGGTTCAGGGAATTCGGACATGGACATTTTGTGGGGGATCATTATTCTGCCTGCCACAGATATATTTGGAAAATATACACCAAAGAAAGTTGAGGGAGTGATAGTATCATATCTGGTTTGACAGTATTTAAGCCAAAATATATTAGTAGGGAAAAGGGAGAAACTGTGTAATCATAAAATATTCAAGAAGATATACAATGTGATTGGTCCAATAAGAATTAAAAGGACCCAAGTTTTGTGTACTAGTCCAGTGTTCCTACTAATAAAAACCTCGAAGGAACACAGATGAATAGAAGGTTCTGCCTAAAGTCTCCTGTTTGTGAATGCTGGTAAACTTCTTGCCCCAAATGAAAATCATAATTATGACCTAACCCACAGGGCTGTTGTAAGAAATACCTTAGGACTGAGGCACACTGCAGCTATCATTTCAATGTTAAATAAGAATAATATTTCCTATATCCTTACTAGGGTTGGGCAAATCCAGATGTATATTGTACTTTTCACATATTTCAAAATATTTTCAAATGTTTTGGTTTGGGTTCAATAAAAACCTCAAGTACATTTTGCCAAGTGCTTTTTCCATTAATTATACAATCCATTTGTATTTCAAGGGAAATTCAGTCCACATGTTCCTAATTCATTTAGCACTAACTCATCAAAATATTGTTTTTCTCAGGTCTATTTTCTGTCCAGAAGACTTTTCAAGCCCTCTCCTCCCCCCCCTTTTTTTTTTTATTTCTTAGAAACAAAAAGATAAAGTTTTCCAAGGGCAAACTTTGGTAAACTACCAAAGATTTACTTAACTACTGCAGCTAGAATTCCTTGAGTTTGAAAGGCTTCTGTCAGTATGCCTGGTCCATGTCACCTCTCTAAGCTATTTCCTGGCTTCCTTGCCTTTTGATTTCCTTTGATCAGGTTCTTCTATGATCACACTGACCCACTACAGATTTCAGGTGTTCTGTCACCAGATTCCATAGGCCGGAAGACACCCGAACCCTCCTAATGAGACCTTTCCTCTTAATAAATACCTTCCAAGACTGGGGCCAGGGAAAGAATGGATTTGTACTGCCTTCCAAAATATCCTCATGGGATCTGCAGCCAGCCTTAAAAATAGATACATTTTAAAAATATGACTTTTTTTAAGTATGTACTTTGTGTGTGTGATATTTTACGTGTGATTAATGTTGTCTTAACTCGATAGTGTCTGAAGGATGAGGAACCTGATAGGATGTTTGTTGTGAGAGCTCCACAAAACAGCAAGAACTGCACATAAGAGTGAGCTCCCACATCGCTTACGGAGCCTCCTTGTCAAAAAGATTTAACCTGAATCTATTCATAAGCTGATTGTGGAATTCTTGACAAGACAATTTCTCTGGGGCCTTCAAAAATTTCAGTGTTATGAAAGACAAGTAAAAGTCATCAGTTAACTCTTCTAGATAAAAGGAAATTAAAGAGATGTGACAACAAAATGCAATATGTTATAGTTGGAGCTTAGAAAAATATCTATGAGGACATTATGAGAAAATAGGATAAATTTGAATGTTACATGTCTTGGGCATGATAATGTTATGGTTATGTAGAAGTGTTCATACACACACATACACACAAACACACACATATATAAAGAGAGAGTAAATGTAGCAAAATGTTAACACTTGGAAAATGTGCATTCATCTACCTACTCACACATATACCCACACCCACAACTGTACATACATACGCAGACCCACACATACCCATACACCCAATACCTACACCCCCACAGCACAGGGGGAAATGTGTAGGAAGACTCCTATGCAAATTTGTAAAATCCGTTTCAAAACAGAGGTCAGCGTATCCTTTTTTAAAATATAAATATTTAGATCTTTCAGGCTGACTTTTTCACCACATGCTGCCAAGTTTAATATGTATAAATGTTAATTGATAACAGTATTGCACCAGTACACAGTACATACATTTTTTCCTCATGGAGTAGACATCATTTTCATCAGATGTACAAAGGGAACTTTAAGAGATTTTAACTGCTTTAAGAAGTTTCTCATTGAGTATTTTGTTGATTAAGAGAAACCTTAGACAAACCTCAAATTTGTCAATGCTAATAATGCCTGTGGTACTTCATACCAAGAAAGTCACGGTAGCCTGTAGAAGCCCTTCAGCAAAATTGAAGCCTTTTCACCAGCTACACACATTAGTTATCAACATGTGTAGAGACTGCTCCTTGAGAAGTTCAACACATCATAAGATATTTAAATAATCATTTACAAGCCAGGAAAAGGAAAGAAAGATAGTGGAAAGCTACTTGGCCCAGCAGTGGCTGGGCTGGTGAAATTTAAAGATTGCAGCACACAGCCCCCCAGAGTACGAAAGGAGGAACTGACTGTGCCTTCTGATTAAAACGGAATTCACCTCAGCCATGTGGCTTTTGTTTTGGAAGGGGATTTGGGACATCACTGGTTTATGGAACACAATTGTACACCAGGTGGTCCTAGTTAGGTGAGAGATTTTATGCAAAAATAATCCTTCTTTGGCTTTATTCAGCACAATAAAACCACTAAGGCGTTTTCCCATATGAAGGATTTCTACAGGCACACTGAAAATGTTAATCCCCATTTTTATATGTGTTTTTTCATGACTCCTAAGAAGTTTACCAGATTGGAAAATTTGCAGAAACTGGTCCTTTGACAAAGTCATGGGATGCTTTTTACTACAACAGATTCGTTTGGTGTTCATGTAAGCCCAAAGTACTTTCATAACATCCCTCATTACGGACACCACAAATAGAATAAAACATTGTTATCCCAACCTTATAAATGAAGGCAAGGGTATCACAGTGATTTTTCAAGGCTATCAAATTCTGAGTTCATATTGCACCTTCATTCTAGGGTGAGCAATCCAGAATTTTGTCCATGCTGAAAATTCTTTGTCATACAAATTTCTATTAATGAAAAAGAAATGGGCAATTTTATTCTACCAATACAAAGTAATACATATTAAACATGTATAAGTGAATACCTCTGCAATACAATCCTTGATATTTGAAGCAATCACCTGAAGCTCCATGCATTTCTGAAATAGCTGTAGAATCTTCACTAAAAGATAAAAGCCATGTTTAGGAGAACTTTACTCTTACCCAGCTTGGGGTAGTGGAAAGAATTCAGACTTAGATTTGAATTCTGAGGTCATCATTATTCTTTAGGTGACCTTGAGAAAAGTTACGTCGCCTCTCTGAGCTTTGTTTCCTCACTGTGTTTTCAGGAGGACTGAGCGAGACATCATCTGATTGCTCTTGTTTAATGAGATGACTCAATCCTTTCCCTAACATCATCCTAGTAGAATTCAGTTACAGATCCTGGCCCCTTAAAATAGAAATATATACTCTTTCCTCTATTTCAAGTGCCAATCATTCGCATGAATACATATGAGCATTTTAGGCACAGCAAAAAGAACAAAACTACAGCTTTTGTCCATGTCTTATACCACATTAGTTAAAAGTGTCAGAAAACAGTACCTATGATTAATGCTGCTGAAATAGGCAGGAAATTATTCAGGTGGATTCAATCAACCCAGCCAAACGTATAGGTAGCTTATTAAAATTTAGACAAAAGTCCACAGGCACTTAATACATAACTATGACTCTAGACCTAAATTAAGAGTGCTCCCCACCCCCCGGGCCCCCAACTCTTACAACTTACTGCCTAGAAGCAGCCACTCCTCTTACAGCTAGTGCCCTTGACCTGCTTTTCAGCCATTTTTTTTCCTCTCTGAAAGTAAGACCCATGTCCTTTGTAAGCCCCTGACCTGAAGCCCTTGCTGAATTGCTGTGTCAGGAGGCTGCCTTTCAGGCTGTCTCTTCCCAAAGCAAAGGCAATGTGAAATCGACACACTGCTGGTGTTCCCCTACGCTCTCCCACCCATGATCTCTCCCACGTGGACCAGGATTTTGAAGAAGAGGAGGTATAATATGGGCTTAATGGGGCTGGAAAACCATAGTTTTCTAGACAAAGGATTTAGCACCTTGCTCACTGGGGTGAAACTATAAAACAGTCATATGAGACAACACAGGTACATTTCTTTGCAAAGTTAAATGTGTCTTGGTTACTAGGATGGCAACCGGGGTAGGAGGGTGGCCTCTTTCTTCCTGCTCTTTAGGATCACTTCACTTAGATACAGGAAAGATAGGTCCACTCTATCAGCCAACCCCAGCCTGAAATTCCCTCAGTGACCACAAAGGGGTTCACTGTTTCTAAAATCAGCTCAGAAAGAGAGCTAAATGTTGCATGAAAGCTCTGTCTCAAGTCCTAATTCTATGATTTACCAGCCATAGCATCTTCAGAATAATAAAATGACCTGTCCGTATGAAGCACCTCCCATTCAAAGTAACATCTGTTTGTGGCATATTGGTCTTTTGAGAACTCCAGAAGACTAATGATTTTAAGTAAAAAATTAAACACAGGAAGAGTAGTAACAATGTTGACACATTTGATTGTAGACTCTGTACTACTGTGAGGGAGAGATACAGTATGGTGCCATGGGAAAATGTAGAGTTCTAGAGTCCGTTCTCGCATTCGCCAACTAGGCTGTCTTGGGTAAGTTACGAGACTGCCCTAAGACCTCCATTTTTCTCATCTGTAAAATGAAGGTGTCAGACTAAATCAGTGTTTCCCCAGGTGTGTTCCTTGGAGCATTCTGTATGTTTTGCTCCCCTACCCCCACTCCCTTCCACCTCCAGAAAAATGGGCAATCTATGATAAAACCCATTTAGAAACAGTCTTTATCTTATACATTTATCTTGTGAACATCCAAAAGGGGTATTTATTGGTCAGCATTTTCCAAAATTATTTTCCCACAAAATTATTTTCTGAACAAGAAGGAAAAAAGTTTCCCACCAGCAACATACCTGTATCTGCCCTAGATATAGGTACGATTTAAAATAAACCAAGTTTAAAACCTTGTAAACTGGGTTTATTATAGTGTTGTTTGGTTGTCAGATATACTCAAGCAGAAAATGGGCAATTTCAATCCACTGCACTAAGTTATTTTCTCCTCAGTGAATTCTATTCCTTTAAGCTGCCATTTGGCTTCAGAGGTCTTCCTGAGTCATTCACCAATTGTCTCAGTTAAAAATAGGACAGTGCCATGTGGGCAAGATCACCGACAGCAGCAAGCATGACCTTATTTAATGTTATGCACTGGCCCCATAAGTGTCTTTCCCCTAGATGTCTTTGAGAAGACCACCAAGATCTAGATATTAATCTGGGCAGTACAGATAGAAGTCCTTTTCAAGTAAGGCAAGAAAGGCTTTTCAAAATAGGGGAAAAAAAACCTCAAAAAACAAAAACCACCTCTCCTGACATAAGACTTGTAGAAAATGGTGGGAAGGAGAAATGGGGTGTCTGGGGATTTTTTTCTTATTAATTTGTGTTTTGCTTTGTTTTGTTTTTAACCCTGAAGGAGTTGGTGTAACAAACCAAATGCCATTCTTGTATAAGATGGTGCGGTGGTCTCCAAGAGATAGAAAAGGGGGCTTATACTCTGCCGGTACATCTAAGTTCTTGCTTCAGTTTTACTGCTGGCACATCAGACGACTGTGATCCGGTCACTTACTTTAGTGCGTCTTTGTTAATATGTGTACATTTTCATATTAAAGTATAAAAGTACCACAAGTTCAGCCTCTACATTTTAGGTAAAAGAGGAAAGAATCACTCATAAAACCACCATGTAAACACCAAAAATTATTTTTGTTCACATCCCTCCAGTCTGTTATAAAGATGCCCATTATTGCTGTAGCTGTAATTCTAATGGATAAAAAGATTTTCATTTAATTTATTTCATTTACGTTCTATCATAAATTTTCTCCTATGATGGTGACAAACTTCACATTCTTTTTTAATGGCTTAGCTGAATTGTCACCAATTTATTCACTTAACTATTCCTTTATTGTAAGACTTTGTTTCTTCAAGGTTTAAATTATTCTACAATAAACATTTTTGTGCAGTTGTCTTATTTTCATATTTCAGATACTTTTTAAGATATATTCATGGGCATGAAATCACTGAGTCAAATGAAATGAGGTATTTAGGGATCTTGTTATAAAATTGCACTATGAAATGTTTCAGTCATCGTGATCTCACAGTGTTAATAGCCTTAGCTTTTAGCATTTAAGACAATTTTTTATTAATTTAAAAGTACCTTTGTTTCCATTTGCATTTCTTTTGTTACTAATAAGGGTATACTAACTCTGGAAATCAGTCCCTAACCCTCTCACTGAAAAAATGTACTTCTCTGAGAATGTCTGCTTTCTCCTCCAATATTTTAATAATGTGTGAGTTAGTAGACCCAATGCTCTGACCCTCAGGTCAAAGTCAGGCCTTAAGTTACAGGGTAATCGATCAAGGAAAGCTCCACTTTCGGCTTCCAGCTCTGCCCCCTGCCAGAACAGAAGCAGAAATTGTTCTTCTCAAAGATTGCCCTGGGTTCCCAGCTAGGCATTATGCAGCTATTATTATCCTAAAGTTTGGTGTCTCTGCACTTGTTATAACACTTCAGTTCTGTGCGCTGCATCTTCATGGAACACCTATTTTGTAGATAATATGATAGGCCCTGTAGATTCAAAAATGAATAAGGCACAGGCTTGCTCAGTGAGTTTAAATCTAGCACAGTGATTCTCCAACCTGACTGATCATGAAGTTATCTGGGGAACTTTCAATAAAGAAGTTTCCTGGATTCATCTCAGAACTACCACATGAGAAGTTTCAGGCTTCTGTATTTCTAACAAGCCACCAGAGGTAAGCCAGGCACGGGAACCAGTAGCCTGGAGCCTTCTGTTTGGTAGTCTGGGGACAACAAAAAAGCAAGAATATAAACAGGCAGTTGTCTGTGGGAGGATCTGTGAAGGGAAGAAAGAGGAAGTCAGCCTAACCCTGGGGAAATGATTGAATGCATCAGAATAAAGAGCAAATTGCACAAAACCCCTTAGCTGTTACCTCTGAAAAAGGCCCTTTCAAGCCAAAGGTGATACTTCTTAATCTGCTGTAGTAGAAAGCAGATTCTAGAGAATGACTCAACTTTTGCCTGGGTTACTGAAATTACCTGCCTTTAATTTCTTCCCTTTACTTACAATCCAGCACTCATGTCACTGGAGTAATCCTCTGAAGCGCAGATGGGCTTTCCATTGGCAACCAAAGAAACCCCCACCTTCTTAACATGATGATCTAGATCCTTTATTAGCTCTCTCCAGACTGCCTTTCTATTTTACAATGATGAAATCAGTTGGAATATTATTGAATAACTTTTCCTGTGTACCCTATATTCCAGCCTCTCACCCTAAGTCTCAGTTGCTAAAGGTGCCCAGTGTACTCTCATCCCGTTCCACGCCATTGATAATGCCATCCTTGCCATCTGGAATGCCCTCTCCCCCTACCTAATCCATCTCAGATCTCACATCTCTCCAACACTGAGAGATTATACCACCCCCCCACCCTTTAATTTTATCTACTGTTTATTGAGTATTTGCTCTGCACTATGCACTCTACTAAAAGCTTGACACATGCAATTTCACAAACACACTGTGAGTTGGGTAGGCCCATTTTTCAGATAAAGCAAATAAAGCTCAGAGAGACTGAATATATAAATTTACCCAGATAAAAACAGGAGCGTGGGACCAAACCCAAATCTAACAACAAAGCCTCAACTGTAATAATATTTCCTCTTTGCTACCCTAATGCCCTAAGACCTCCAATTGCTCATTCTTTCCTTGAGCATCGTCAAGTTCTGCCTTGTGTTCTAGCTAATTCTAAATCACTTGGGCCCCACCTCTGGGGAGCAGTTTCTCAAGGGCAGAGATCCTAACAGGTGATCAGTGCCTCAGATTCCCCAGAATGCTGAAATTTTCTAGTTTAGTAAGTTCTTAGTGAATGCATGTAAAAACAAAATGACTATAGCTGTAGTCTCATTGTTGAACGTTTGCTATGAAAAACACTACTTTTCTATATAATTTCATTACTACACATCTTGTTTATTATACTGACTCAGAGACTGTAGATATATTCGCCCTTAAAATATAGCAAAGCCAAAAGGCATAGTCTGACACCAGTCAGCTTGCAAGCGGTTGTTAGTCTTATCCCTCAACACCAGCATTATAAAAGGTCCCACTGGATTAGCACTTAAAATGTCATGCATTTAAAACACTTTGATAACTTTTTTAAAGAGACCTTGGCTATGATACCATGTATATTATGATTAATAAATAAGAAAATGACTATATAAACCACATGTGAATATGATTTACTATGAAAATTGGAATGAAATTTAACAAAATAAGTTATGTTCTTGCTTCCGAATTAAGGACCCTTATCTCATCTTCTGCAGGTCAAATGTGCCTTTCCTTTAAAGGTGCGAGATGATGGACTCCCAGACCATTTCAGAGTCATCTCATTCTCAAAGTGGACCATTACTCTTTCAAGTAGGATGCTTCAAAATGCTTTGAAATTTTGCGTACTGTGTTTTTAAACCTTAAACATTACTTGGGTTTTGTAAGAAAATGATTAAGAAGGCCTGCTTAAAAAAAAAAAAGGCTAGCTCTCAAAGGCAAAGAAAATTACGTCACCACAAGGGCTGCTTACAAAGGTAATACTGTTGGGGCCAAGAATGGGTTAACCCTGAGTCACTCTCCTCCCACCTCTTTTCTCAGCCTCCCAGATACCATACAGCTGTTGAAAAGTATCTGTCAACAAAACTATTACTGTCTTTCCTGGGATCAACACTATGTCCTGGACCCTCAAGGTCAGCAGAACCTCCCTCGGAGCAAGAAGAGGCAACACATAGAAAGTTGGCAAGGCCAGTGAAACCCCAGGGGACGCTGGCAGGTGGGAGGGCCTGCCCTGACTGCTGCAGGCTCTAAAGGCAACACTAGGGCTCCAAGGTTGGAGGCTGCCCAGCAAGATAAAGACACAGTTCCATTCCCGAATCTTCTCTGGAGCAGCCTAAGTCTTTCAATTCCCTTTCTCCCTTCTTGTTCCATCTCATGCTTCCATTCAGAGTTAGGAAAAAGAGTTGTTGAAAGGAGCAAATGACTAGACATAGTATAATGAAAATATTGGCTAATGGTTTGAAAACAGTTACTATATAGCTGGTGTTACATCAGCCATTTGGGTAAATCACCTTCATGAAAAAAATAACAAAAACCAAAAACACCCTCTGAGGTAGGCTCTGCCATTTTACAGATGAGGAAACCAGTTAGGAAAGGTTAATGACTTGCTCAAAGTTGTTGAACTAATCAACTGTGGAGTCAGAATTTGAACCAAATTCTAACTCCCAAGTCTGTACATTTAGTGAGTAGGTTTTCTGCCATTCTTTAATTCTCTTCCACTGTAGGAGGAGAGCATGTCCCGGAGAGCTCTGACATAGGCAACACCAGTCTCCTGGGATTTCTCATGTGGCAGATTTATATCACCAGAAAGCTGTGATCAGGAGAGAACTTTTAAAGTCATGGCATGACTGCTAGTGGGATATAAATTATAGTCTTTCTCAAAGTCAATCTCTCAGCAGTCATCATAATCCTGAAATATGGGACATTCTTTGACTCCACAACTTATCTAAGTAAAATAAATAAGGATATTCACAAAAATTTAGATAGAGATATTCACCATGATTCTCTTTATAATATCAAAAAATAAGAAAGAAACCCCTTTCTGTTAAAAATCAAGGTACTGGTTAAATTATGGAATATATTTAAATATTATAAATCCATTAAAAACAAAACTATGGGAAAAGATTGACATGGAAATACATTCATGGTATAAATAATACAATCACAAATAGCATATAAATGATTCTACTTGAATGTATATATGTATACACATATTATGTATTTATATTATATATTGTATACTAAGATAACAAACATCAGTGGTTGTAAAATGTGTAACTGTAGAATCATAAAGTCTCATGGTTGGACAGACAGACTCTTGGAATTGTTTTAGTCCAGAAATGCCCATCCCAAAATCCCTGGCAGATAATACCTAGCATCTGATCCCAGGTTTTTACTGTTAGGGAGCTCGTTAACACCTCCTTTGGCCAGTTTCAATGAATTTGTGTACAACACTTGTAATTTACAAAATCCTTGTCTGTATAGCACAGACTATGTCAACTTGCTTTAGTAGAAACGGGAGGGGACAAATTTGATCCTTAGAAATGATTCACTGCTAAGAATCTATATTCTTCCATAACTTTCTCTTCAGGGGAAAGATGTTATATAAATCAACTAAGTAAGGTTATAAACTAATTTGAAGTCCGTCATCAGCAATAACAGCTCCAACATCTATAACCAGCATTGGAATCTGTAACTATTTCTGATAACTGTCTCCCAAGGGCTTTATTTATTTATATGAGTGGGACTTCTGGAAAATTCTGCCAGTGAAAGCCAAACCTTTCAAAGCTCCACAGGAAAAAAAGAAAAAAAACGCGAAACTCACTGTATTGTATGGAAAACCAAGAGCTAGTTCCTGAGAGAATATCTGAATGTTCTTGATGCCTTCTGTCCTATGCACTACTGTGCTTTATAGCAGGGAACTAGCCAAAGTCAAGAGTTTTTTCTGGAACTAGACCTCCATGAGTTGAGGCGGAATTATTTAAGTGGAATAGCAAGTTAGCCATAGAATGTGTGTGTGCGTGTGTGTGTGTGTGTGTGTGTGTGTGAGGTGAATGCTGTTGGTGCATGTAATTCATTCAATCATCCATTCATTCATCTGTTCATCTTGGTGCCAAGCCCTTAATTAGTTGTTAAGAAATAGGGCACAAGATGAATAGTTCCTCACTGTACAGAGGATGGAATGATACATCCAGAAGGAAAAGGTAGATTGTGAATATTCCAGGAAGAAGCAAGAGGATATGTAAAATTCTCTTTTTTAAAAAAATAAAGTCCTGTAACCTGAAATAACAGCTAAATAACTAGAAGTTTGCTCTTGCTGCAGGAAGAGAAGCTAGTCAGCTAAGCAAAGATCAGATCATAAAAATTCTTTCGGGCCAAGCTCGATGTCTGGATTTTATTTTAAAGTAAGGAGAATTACTTGGCAAAACAGTATACCATAGTGGTTAAAAGCCTAGATTTTTAAATTCGATTCTTGGGTTTGAAAACTGTCTCTGCCCTTAACTGTTACCTTCAGCCACATGACATTGCCAATATTAAGCACACTTGACCTGCAGCTTCGTATGGTTCAACCTAACAAAAAAAAATCAAAGAACTGGTTCTCATCTCTAAAGTATTCAGCAGAAGCCAGCTGAGGTCCCATTCATTACCACGGGCAGTGAGAGCCCATTAGAAGTGAAGCCGTGGGCTTCAGGTTTGCTGACTCCTGTCAGAAGATGACACCTGCCTTAGCTGGCAGCACAGGGCAGGCCATGCCCAAGGTAGGCACTCAGTTTCAGTTTTCACTCTGTGTTCTCAAGCCCAGCTCCCCTGCAGAGCCTCCCCTTCTTCTCCTTTCCCTGATTTTGGTCAGGAAATGTGTAATCCACAGAGCCTGCTGCTTATGTCACCCCTCAGCTATCTCACCACACTGGAGGAGAATTCCTGGCAAACAAGGCCCAGTGCATGCACACACACAGGCCTCTATTTTTCTTTCTCTTGCTCATTTGCTCCCTTCCTTTGGCGCAGGAATCTGCCTCCTCTGGTAAGGCAGGGATGAGTTTCTGAATTGTGTTTATTTGTTGGCGCTCTGGTGTGAAAGAACTCCCCGTCAACTGCATATTAATCTTGTCAGCAGTCTGTATCTGCTTTCCTTTGCCTCCCTCCCTGGCCTAATTTATGGCTTTCCTTTCCCTTGCTTCCTAGTGTCACAGTGACAGGGAACACTCAGTTATGGGTGCTCAGGCCCCAGACAGAAGCAAGAGCTGTCCTCATAGGAGGAGCTGCGGCGTGATGCAAAAACCCACCATTTGTACGTCAGGGATGCATGTAGACCAGGCCTGCCCTCCTTTATTGATGTCCTATCGTGTGCTCTGCTCAGTTCAGAGAGAAGAACCAGGAAAGCAGGTCTCTGTCTTCTAGGGCAGAGGGCGCATGGACAGCAGGCCGACAAGGTGGCCAGCATGTTATAGTTTCATTGCCAAGCCGCAGGTATTGGTAGCACAGACTTGAATTGAGATGACACTTTCTACTTGTGTGACTATTCGTGTGCCCATTTTTGTCATGAACATGTTAATTCGCTTTCTGTAGACCTCGTTTTCCTCATATCTCAAATCATTGAAACACTTTCTAGCCCTTCACTGGTTATGTGGCTTACATGGCAGGCTGCCTCAGCTCTTGTACCACTATGTGGCAAATGCTAGGCACTCAGTTTATGGGATACATTTTTACGTATTAAAAAGGAGAAAAGAGGATGAGGAAGGAAGAGAAATGTGTGAAGTGGTGAAGTTGTACAGTCAAGAAAGTGGTCTTAGTAACATTGTTTTTGACGCCCTGCCAATTAGCCTTGAGCCTTATGTTAATATTGGGTTTCTTATGTAACACACCCTTAGCAATAGGCTGTGTGTTTGAAACCTTGATAAAACCTAAAGTCAGCCTGCCTTGTCCTGACACTGGCCCTGGAATTAAATGAGGGCTCAAACATTCAGTGTGTCTAAATCCTCAGTGGCTGACTTTGTAGACTGTGTACCCTGAACTGGAATTTCTTTACAACGTTAACTGGCTAAAATGAGCTGTCACGAGCTAAATCTGATTCCAGGCCTGAATCACGGCTGCTCTTTTTATCAAGGTCAATGTGTGGCTCTTTCTAGTCCTCTTCTATGACGGAGGGCGTAGTCACAGCCTTGAATGCACTCAGCCTAACACACTATGAGTGCTTTGGTTTTGTTGCACAAGAGTAGCCTAATGTTAGAGAGTAGGACATTCCCACTCAGCCCTCCCCTGGCGGGCCCTAAGTTCCTTCCAGAAAATAGGCATCCTATCCCCATTAAGGAGCAGTGCCATGCTGAGGTTGGATACGTCTGCAGAGTTTCTCTTTACCTCAGTATTTTGGTGCAATTATTAGAGACCGTAGGAATTCTGCTATTCCTTGAATGCTAATACTTCTTAATTTAAAAAGTTAAAAACAAACCCAGTAGCCCCTCTGCTGCTCTCAGGTACAAGGTGGACAGACAGAATGGGACGGAGAGCTGAGCTTTGCATAACATGCCTCCCTCTCTGGCCTTTCACAGACTGTCCCCTCTTGCTCTCCACCCTGATTTGGCTAATGTTACCTCCTCCTTCAGGCCTCAGCTTGGATGCACCACGGTTCCCCTGGACACCTTATGCCCTCCTGAATCAGAGCACTTACCACGACCACTCAGTTCCTTGTTCGTGTCTTTCCCCCAGGGAGAACAGGCACCGTGGCTGCTGTGTCCATCACTGACTGCTGCTCCCTAGCATGGTGCCTGGCTTCAGATGTGTATTTATTGAAGAAAGGAAGAGAGAGGGAGAAGGATACAGGACTGCTGGAACGCACAGTGATCTGGCCTAGATAAGAACAAAGTCAACAACTTCGAATTCTGGGCCTGGTATGCAACTGTCACGTGATGGTGCCCTGCGTGTCAGAAGAGCCCCAGAATCAAAGGGTCTGAGCAGGGGCTCCGCTTGTCAAGCCGTGAGGGACTTTTGAAGTTTGTTTGTTTGTTGTGCCTTTAGTATTTATCTCAGGTTGCTTCTAACTTACAAAGGGGGTTTTCTATCATCTTGAGATGGAATTCTCACTTTGATTTCTAGCCAAAATTTTTGTCTTGAAAATTATCATTATTTTTTGATCCAGTTTCCATTTTTGACTAGGACTTTCTTTTAATGAAGATAAGTTAAGAGCTAAGATATGTAATTTTTGGAAAGTTGTTGAAGAGAAATACTTGTGAAGTAAACCAGTACCAGGAAATAGATGCAACTAAGAAACACTCAAATGCAAAAGAAATCTCTGTTTATCTCTTACTTACACACACACACACAGAGGGGCAAATTAGAAGCTGAAAGTCATCTTAGGAAGGATAGGGGAAGACAGTTAGTTTCAAATGTACTAATTTTATGCCTCTGGGAATGTTACTTGATCATAATGCAGCCAAATTGAATAACCAATTCCATTATATATTAAAACTGGGATAGTAATGCTTATCTGATAGGATTGCTGAGAAGATTAAAAAGAATGTCTGCGAAACAACTCACACACAGTAGGCACTCAATAAAAGCCAGTGGTGATAATGGTGTCTTGACACTCACAGGGGAGGAGCTGAGGGGACATTGTGTTCCCTGGCAAACCAAAGCCCTTGCAGCCTACAGGGACAATCTGGGCTGGACATGAGGTCAGTGAGAGCTCTGGATTCCTGGAACAGTATCGTGCAAACACTGCGGAGACATCTGATTGCAGTCCAAGAACCCAAGGGCTCTCTCCAGTCCGGGCACACCCGACCAAGCGTGTGGAAGCTCCTCTGTGCAGCGATATTTCAGAAAGCAACTGAGCTCTGGATGCTCTTTATTAAGTGGTAATTCAAGAATCTCAAGGTGGTTGGTTCCCAGCTCCAACCAAATACTTTGTCTACTCCATTTGGTCAACCTGTGCGTTAAAAATGGGTGGCTTGTATTATCATACCTAGCCAAGGATGCAGCAACACATTCTCTTTCAAACACTTGACCCCATGGATTGTTGGCCTACCCAAGGCACTGAGCCATGAAGAGATACAGTCTCTGCACATTTCTTCTTCTCTGCTGAGGTCTCTAGAGTCCTCATTCGCATCCAGTTTTGGAAATTTTTTTCCTGATTTCTTATGCCCTCCAGGAGGAATCTGCCAGGCTCAGTTGATTTTAATCTATCTTGCTGCATATCTGTCTATATAAATATTTACAAAGTTGGAATCAGAGTATATGTACAAATAAGAATCTTACTTTTTTCATTTCACAGTAAACATCCTGCATATTCAGTGTTTTTTGGTAAGTATTATTTTTATGGCAGCATATTTCATCCCATGAAGAATCAAAATCTACTCAATGTTTCTGTACTGCTGAATATCTTGTCCATACCGACCCCCAACTTTTTCTCTTACATATTTGACAAAATGGCAACTTCACCTAGGAAAAAGTAAAGGAGGAAAGCACATGACGGCCCCTGTGCAGCCTTTGAGGGGCTTATCTCTGGCCAAGGCTTCAGGTTTCACTTGCACCAACCTTTCACTGACAATTCCCTAAAAGAATGTGTTTCCTGGATGTCTGATCACAGAAAACAAATTTAAGCCTGGAAAGAAGACTGTGTTGTGCAGCATTACTTTCTGCTTGGTGAGTGTGAGGAGGGAAGTAGAGGCAGTGTCTCTGTCTCGGTTCTCCAAATAAAAGCACTGCGACCTGTCCCCGGGGGCAGCAATGCTCACCCCAAATTCTAAGCAGCTCCATCACTTCCATGTGTGGAACATGCCATTCACATTCCTACTTCTCTGTACCTTAGTTCATGCTATTCTTCTCTAGAACACCTTTTCCTCTACCTATCCATTCTTCAGGTTTTAATGTGCTTTCTGTTCAGTTCTTTGAATCTGTTTCTACTATGTTAGTGCTCACCCAAATCTTGCTTCTTTGAACTCTTATTAAAAGCAAAAAATAAAAATTTTGCACTCAGTTGTTCTATGCAATCTTCACAGACCTGTCTACCTAGGTCACAGCACCTTAAAGTAAAAAGCTCACCTTAACTTGTACACAAACACCACAGCTACTATGGTGTGATAGCATAACTGAGAGTTCAGTAGGTTGCAAAAACCAGATGTACCAGTGGGTCTGGAGATGTGTGACACCAAGGATCTATTCATCCTGAGATATATAGGGAAACCAATTCCCAGAAGATAAGGAGACCAGAAGGAAGAGGAGAGGCAGGAGCTCTGCAAGGTTCTGCAAGCTGGGGAGACACGGGGGTGGTCGGGTGAGCAGACAGGCCCTATTTGATTTGGTAACAGGCAGCAGGAAACTGAGGAAATACACCACGCATTTCCAATAGGAGAAACTAGGATCAGACTCTAGAGAGCTGATGGATAAGGGAAGCAGGCTGAGGTCGAGTCCAGAAACTGCCTACAAAGTCTTGGCTTACTTGGGCGCAGTCACTCAGCAGGAGCTTTTACACTAGAGGTTAAAGATCCCTTTTCCTTATTTAACACTAAAGAGAGAACTACTAAAGCAAGTTCTAGTAACCCCTTCAAATCCTGGCCAGAATAATCCCAAGTATAGAACAAGTTCTCATCTACAGATAAATCCCAAGTGGGACTGAAATATTTAGAGAATTTTCACGTAGGGGAGGCAGGCAAGCCAGTGCAGCTATTCATATACTAGGTTCTCAATAAATAATTGTTGCCTGATAAACAAAAAAAAAGATTTTGGTGGGGTTTTTTTTCGGCCTTTTTTTTTTTGGTAGTTTTAGTTGTTGTTTACATGGTGATGAGGACTCTTTCCCTAGAGTCTTGAAATCATGACCGAAAGGACAGTTAAGCAAAGAGGCAGGCATGGGATAGTGGGAAGGAGGTTAAAAGAAAAATCCTTAAGCAGAGTTAAAAGCACTGGTTCCAATTGCCTTCCCACTGGGAACACTAGACAAGCACAGAAAATAAGGAACTGCACAGACAGGAACATGGCAGGCTGGCTATTGAGATCTCTCAACAGATTCTAACCTTCTAAATAAGGACCCTAAAATAACATTGACATTAACTTGCTTTATCTGCAACAGTAATGTCAAGCTCCTGTACCCCAGCCCAGTGTTTCTAAGCTGCCCACTCTGCAGAGAACAAGAGTGCCATGAGATAAACACAGATGTGTAAGCACCGAGAAGGAAAGGATTTCTCAAGGAAGACAACTAATTTGACAAAAACTCAGATAAAGTCTCAAATGCCCTGAATTTACCCCCTTGTTAGGAGAACTGAGGGTCATTTGACAAAGTGAAGAGATTCAAAATTTTAAATAATTAAATAAGTAAGTCAAGCATGCTTGAGTCAGCTGGTGTGATTTGCTGCCACTAGGGAAGTCCAAGTCAAACACTGTACTAGAGTTGGAAAACAACGGGGTCATTTATCGACCATTCCTTGCATTCATCTTAGGTCAAGAGAGGATAAAGATCAGAGTAATCAGGGCTGAAGTTTCAGAACATGATGTGATTACGACGGTGTTCACCCTGTCATGTACAGCCTTCCCAGCTGGCATTAGGCATTATGAAATTCCCTGCCCCAGGCATGTGGAACCTTCACCACATGAGAGATTGGTGGGGACATCCCCACAGCGTGACCTATTACTCTGTGTTCTCATAAAATCAGGATGGAGTTCAATAGGCCCCTTCCTATCAGCAGAAGGAAAGCCTCACCCAGCTGCCACTGGGGGTGCAAGGTCCTGAATGGGGCAAAACATGTGGTCTGATGTGTGGTTTAGAATAGTCTCATGCCAAATTCCTTAAACAAATCAGGAGTGGTTCTGGCTTGGATATCTCTGCCAGGAGCAGTAGAGGGAGACAATAAAAAAATTAAGCTTGCTAATCCTACCCAGAACTGCCCAAGACTACTTTGGGCTGGGGACACACATGCTCAGCCTTTAGAGACGCATATGAGTGCATTTTGTTAATCCCCATCACTGCGTGTCAGGGATAACTGATCTATGACTAAAAATAGTGTGAGGACAGCAATACCAGACATTTGGGGCTGAAGTGAGGACAGAGTGGAAAACTTGACAGCAGCACAGTAGAACCTTTCTGGCCCAAGGCTACTAGCTCAAGGGCAAGAGGCCTGGGTTCATCTGCTGGGGAAGCTTGATTGACAGGCTAACCTCCCAAGAGTGAGTCTCAATGGTCGTGATCTTGTCACATTATTGGGCACCTTCTGAGTGCAGGGCAAAGTGCTAGAAACAGGGGATGCAATGGTATAAGACATGGTTCTTTTCTGGAAAAAGCTTACAACCGAGTGATATTTAACAGGGATACATAAAATAAAACAAAACAATTCTGCTTCACTTCACTGACTTCCGTCTGAAGCTGTCTCTTGCACCCACACTAAGAGAGAAAGAAATCATGACTTCTAAGAGCAGAACCCCTTTCAAGCCCATCCTTGGCTCTGGTAGGATTCTTTGGATGGGAGGGAGGAGAGAGGCAGAAAGAGGATGTAAGCTCACATTTACCAACTTAGTCAAGTTAGTTACATGTAGTTAGATCAAGTATTATTAGTAATACTTTCTGTATCCTAAGGAACTGTCTGCCATCAAATATTAACTTTTGAAATTCTAGAATCATTGAATCTCAGGATTTCCCCCCTACATAATGATCGTATGCCAACCATAAGCCAGATGCCATGCAAAGAATCTTTTTAAAGATTGCCTTAAACACTTGATGCAGTGACCTTGCCTGAGGCATGTTAAACTACTCCTCTCTAAAAGAAGAGTAGTTCTGAAGAAAATTGCTAGGTGTTCAAGAAAGCCACATGCTATATGCCCTTGGAATTGCAGTTGCCAACCATACAGGGGCCCTTGTGGAGACACTCCTATCCCCTTCAGAGCTCCTGACATTGCTGATGGTGACTGAGGTGTACTCATTTCCTTATGTGTATTCATTCTTCATGCTCAGAATACACAATGCTGGGTTCCTGAACAAGACATCCAGTGGAGCTTTCACCTCTTTTACTGGCATCAGGCCACAGGCCTCATAGAGTGTAATAATAGCTTACTTAAACAAGTTCAGATTCAGTTAAATGAAAACTGAATGCAGGAATCCTCATCTGGGCTCCACAACACAGTCACCTATTCTACCTAGGTGAGTAGACCTACAAAAAGTACTGAAAAAAGCTCCTGGCACATGGCAAGTGCTATGAGGTTGTTATTCATTGCTATTACCATGATTGCTATCATTGGTGTTGATACTGTCTGTACAGGAAAGGACTGGATATCTGCTATCTCCATCCCACTGTGGCTTTCACTTCACCTGCACCATTCCCAGAAAGAACCCAGAGGGATTTATCTTCCCAACTTCCACTTTTCTCTAAAGATGAACCTCCTATATTAGATACAGCTGGTTACTGATTCTTCTAGACAACAAATTCCTAAACCTCTTGGAAACAAGTGGCTAACTCTGCGTCAACCCCTCTGTGAAACTTTTTCTAATTTGTCCATGTGGAGCTCATCTCAAGCACTGCTTCTAACGTGGCCCTATGGCTGTGCCCAGTCAGAGCATTTGCCACTCTGTACTGGAGGCTTTACCTACTTGTCTGTTGTTCTCACCGACCTGTGAGCTTCTTATGGGCAGGAACTATGCTGGCTCATCTCTGCATGCCCTTCCTTTTTTTTCACTGTGGAGGAAAGCAAAGAAAACAAATAGGAAATTTTATTGTTCTGCATGTTGAAATTGAAAACTCCAAGACATGTGACACACACATATGTATGTGTGTATGTGTATATGTATAGGCATATATCCTGATGAGGATATTCACTGGGCAATTGCTAAACCAGCTGGAGTTTTAGAGAAGATCAGGGCGGCTAGAGATATTCATTTAAGGGTCATTTGTACATACTGATGTTTGAAATGACGAGAGTGAAGAAGGCAACTGAAGGTGAGATTTTAGAGAGAGAAGAGGAGGTGGGCAAGGAAAGAAAACTGGGGGATTTGGACTTTCCTAATGCTTGCCATTTATCGCTACAGGTAGAGCCAGTTGCTCCTTCCTCCCATTTCCAACAGGTTCAGTCTATCTCTAAGCTCTGAGACAAATTTTATCTCAGGGAAATAAGGAGTTATTGATCCTTTCTAAGCTTGCATTCATCTTTGCAGTTAATCCACAATACAAACCAGGCCTGGGAAGTGGGTCTCTGCCCTGGCTCTCGGGGCCTCATGCTACATGATCATTTTCCCCAAATCTCAGTTCTAGCCTATGTTGGCCATGAGGCACACTCTAATCACAAGTATGCAAGGCTGAGATAAGAGTGGCCGAATGAGACCAGGGAGAGACTTGT
This sequence comes from Smutsia gigantea, assembly GCA_032199065.1. Lineage (NCBI taxonomy): Eukaryota > Metazoa > Chordata > Mammalia > Pholidota > Manidae > Smutsia > Smutsia gigantea. Next base: position 228,391 of record JAVSCE010016182.1, read on the forward strand.
GATCCTGAATTAATTAATTAATTAATTAAAATAAGTAAAACAACTGAAGACAGTGCCAAACCTTCATATATGAAAACAAAGTCATGGTAATGGAAAGCAATGGCTAATAATGGCTCCTGGGCTCTCACAATGGAAGAAAGGACAAGTGTACAGGTGCTGGGGGCCCCCGAAGCCAAGAGCCAACAGAATTTATCATTATTAGCAAAACGCTAAGAAAATCAAGACACTCTTATACCCTACTAATGGAAGAATATCTTGGTGTCAGCCATCTTGTAGGGTAATTAGGGAATACATTTCAAAAGCTTAAAGATATATATACTCCTTCATCCTGGTATTCCACATCCAGCCACTTAATCCAAGCAGATAAAGGATCTTCAGCATAGATATTGAATTCACAGAAATGATGACAGAAGCTGGAGAGGAAAATGCAGTAAATGCACATGAAAATGATGACTCTGAAGCTAAAGTTTTATTAAAATCTTGATAAATGACTGATGGAATTGTGTAGAAGAAATCCCATCCATCTGTGCAGAGAAAGAAATCCCCACATAGGAAAAGCCTAATTGGTTCACCACCCAGTCTTCTGTTATGCTTCCTAATTGGTGTGGAGACATGAAGAGCTTTGAGGTGGGTATTGACAGCTTTGACAGAAGCAGAGGCTGAGAGGGACCAGTTGCTGCTGAATTTCCAGAAAACAAATAGACTGACTTTCCAAAAAGATCACACTAGGCCCTCCCTGGCTGACCCATCCCATTGAAGCATCAGGTGAGTGGAAAACCAGACTGTAGGCTGGGTGTTAGCCATCTCACAAGCACACTTAGATCAACCATTCAACCTTTCATTGCTCTCTGCTTGCCCAGAACAGACGGGTTGTAAAATGATGTAATTTACTCAGCTGGGGGTCAATGAAATCCCAGAACACCATCAGTAAGGTGATAGGTTAGGTTTCCAAGGAAGGGGCATCAATGATACACACTAAAAATTCAGTTTACCCGCTGTACTTCCAAACTATTAAAAGGCGCAGAGGAACCAAGATGATTAGCTCGATGTACATGTTGCCTGGACAAAAAGGGAATTTTACAGCTCTGAAGAATGTCAAACTGAACTTGCCTGTCATCAGAATTGGTCCCAGAGAAAGGCACATCAGAGTATGTCAGCACTCCGTGCAGGAGAACTGACAGCTGCTCTGAATGTGAGAAGATGAAAAGTTCTTTAAGAATAGTGCTTTACACCTTCTCTGGCATTTCCATCTGGAAAATATTAAAACATTTGGCTAATTTAATTATATATCTGTAATTATGTTTGGCACTAGGTTCCATAGAAAGAAACGAACGTTTATTGAGGGCTTCCCTTGTGCCAAACACTGTAGTAGCGCTTTGACAAATGAAAGAGGATTCTAAAATAGAACCTGATGCTGAGACATCAAGAAACAACCCATGACAATGTGTACCATCAGCAAAGGAGATGTTCAAGAACTTATAGGACCCAATCCCTCACCTACATCTAGGAGATAAAAGGTCACCAGGTACATATTTGAAGAGATTTTTCTTTGCAGAGAACAGCACCGTGTATCTCTCGCCCTGGCCCCTGCAAGGGAGAGAGGGGCGAGTGTACCACCTCCTAAACCCAAATCCAGAGAGGATTTTGAAGAGACCAATATGAGATCTTAGTATAAAAATATAAGTCCTGTGAACTTTGAGGGACATAATGGTTTGGTGTTTGAGTCACATCTGAGGAATTTACATGAACAGAGGCTGGCTGCAACAGAGTAGAGTGCTGTAATATGGGAACTGACTACACTCCAGAGGGCATTTCCTGAGAACCAGATGATTGGAGAGGACTGCCTGGCAGAGCTAGAGGACCTCAGCCACAGGTAAGCTGGACATAGGCTACTGGATGCTTACAGAGCCTACAAGAAGTCAAATATTAATGCATGGAAGAGGAATTTTAGGTGAGAGAACTCTGTGATGGCCAACGGTGGGGGTCACCAAAGAATTTCCAAAGGCACTCAGGAAAGGAAGAATCCTTTAAATATCTGCCAGGTCCTCAGACTGCTACCTTAGACCACCCCAGATTTCCCATTCCCCTCTTGTCCCTGCCCAAACCCTAGGAAGGTCAGATGCACTGGTTAGAAAAGGAGAATGCTACACGAGGAAAGAGAAAAGTAGCCAATCGTACCTTTTTTTCTAGAGCTGGCTTCATGCTACCTGCTCTAAGAGGCACTAGATGCAAATGAGGAGAGGCATTGCATTTAAATAAAGTTTAGGTTTGATTATTACATGGAGTGCTACAGTTTTAAATTCCTGAATTAAAAGTAGATCTGTGATTTTAAAGGATGTAGCGTCATAGTACTACCTGAGAATGACCAGAGAAGTAAGGGGATATGATGGAGTGAATAATGGTCCCCCAAGAGGTTGACATCCTAACTCCTAGAACCTGTGAATATCTTACCTTAAATGAGAAAAGGGACTTTGTAGATGTGGTTAAATTAAGAATCTTGAAATGAGGAGATTATCCTGGAGTTTCCAGGTTGACCCAGTATAATCACGAGGCTTCTTGTAAGAGGGAGGTAGAAAGGTCACAGACACAGAAGGCAATGTGATTACAGAAGTAGGCGGGCAGAGAGAGATTGGAATATGCTATGCCACTGGTTAGAAGGTAGGAGGATGGGGCCATGAGCCAAGAAACTCAGAAGGCCTCTAGAAGCTAGGAAAAAAGTGAGCGAATAGATTTTCCCCTAGAGTTTCTAGAAGAAACACAGTCCTGCTGACCCATTTTAGGACTTCTGACCTCCAGAATGGTAAGATAATAAAATGTGTGTCGTTTTAAGCCACCAAGTCTGAGGTAATTTATTTCAGCAGCAATAGCAGACAAATACATGAGATTCTTCCAAGTTTTCATGGAGGAACAGGGGGAAACTTGCCTCACTGATTATAATTAAAGAAACAGGAGAAAGCAAAAAAGAAAAAGGTTGCTTTAAGATTTTATAGCACATTGGCAAGCTTGTTCATAGTTATCTTTGTTATCTTGATTAATAGTCACAATAATTTTATTAGATGTTATAATCTCCATTTTAAAAATCAGAGGTTAAGAAACTTAACCTGAGGTGACATAGTAGGCAAGTGAGGCCATAATCGGGCAAGGGCCTGAACCCCTGGTGACAGGCCAGCTGGAACGGGCCCTTGTCTACTCGGCTCCAAAGCAGTGGCCCCACACCATTCTTGGTGGGCATTGTTCTCATTTTTCAGATGAGACATGAACTCTGCAATACCTTCCGTAGATTCTGTGCCCCGCAAATGGATGAGCTCCCCGGAAGAGTCAATGCGTGGTCTATCCTACTTACCCCCCTGATGTCCTTGGACTGGTCGCCCAAGGTCAAACTCTAGTCCTGACCTCTCATGATTAGACTTCCTTTACCAGATACTTCCCAATTCAGTCTTTCTGAAAAGAGTCTTATCTTAGGAGTCAGGTCATCACCTGGGCCTGCTTCTCTTGATTTCTTATTTCTCGGAACACTTACCACCATTTTCCTAATCTTCCAGACTGAAAGTTTGGAACTATCTTTGGTCCATCTGTTCATCTCATTCTTTGACCCTGTAGTTGCCACAGGCGATGCACTCCACCCATTCTATCCAGAATGGGGCCCAGAGAGAAAAAAGAAAAAAATTGAACAAATGAACATTGATCTGTAGGACACCAAGTAGCTTCATATATATGATGGCAAAGAAGGTTGTATACATAAACCAAAACTTTTAAAAAATTGAACATTTTACATCTGTGCAATTTTTTTATGCCAATTACCCCTTAATAAAGTCAAAAAATGAAAAAAAAGTATATATTCAAGGGTACCTTCAACACTAGTCCCTCTGTCTTCTTTCCTGCCCTGCAGTTTCTCCCTCAGGCACCCCCTTCTCTAGGACTGACAACCCAGTCTGAGCTGTGAGCTGGCTCTCTTCCCAGTCTTTTCCACAGCAAAGGATCCCTTTAATATACCCTCCCTCCCTCCTTTACAGCAGCAGGGACCTGGCCAGGAACAAACTGAACATTCCTCAGCACGCTGCTATGAATACAAAATAGAAATCGATCAAAACATCAAAACAAATTTTCAAAAGCTGTTATGAATCCCCATAAACATTACGAGTAGTTTTTTTTAAAGAGAAGTAAATCTAGTTAATGAACAATTCTATGAATTAGCCATTTGGCAAATTGGTTTTCAGAGAATTTGTCTTTGATGAACTGATGGAGCTGCCTGACATCAAATTCTTCCTTTGTCAGGGAAACAGATAACCAAGAAGAGTATTGTTCTTATATATCACATAGTGAGAATCCGTGTGTCCCTTCTAAAAGACACACTCTGCATTGGCAATATTCTCTTCATTAGAAATTATGCTTTTTGGATTGTTAAGGTTTCTGTTTTAAACTTGTAGCTTCAGAGCCCAAGTACAAGAATTCACAATTCACTGGAACGGTATTAGAGTTCTGGCTAGAGGTAAACATAAAGGCATTAAAATGTCTTTAAAATTATTAGCAGAACTGATGAAGATGATGAAAAGAATGCAGAATTCAAGTACACTTAAAAGAAATAATTGAAAACAGTCTGGGTGGGGGTTTTGAAGTTCTGTCTACCTAAATCAGGTAATAATCTGTGAATATGATTACAGAACTAGGGAGGTGAGTTGAACCTAGGGATGGATACAAGATGCGAAATCTGTCATGTGTAAGGATATGGACTTGGAGTCTCCAGTTTGGCGGCCATAAAGAAGACGCAGCAGTACATCAGAGCTGGGGCACTATATCCTTGCATGCAGTCGTACAGTGCTGCTATACTGTGCAGTTACAGTAACTGTAACATGGTCTCTCATTTATTTTTCTCCTACTCCTGCCAATCTCCCAAGACAGTAAAATGATATCCTGCAGTTTGTTCATGATCACCTGCGGCACCAGTAGAACCATCCTAGATTTTTACAGCCCCAGGTCCCATATTTTGGACTTGGACCTGGCCCAAATATGAAGCCTTGGCTTGCTTAAGATAGAAAGACGGTTCTTCTTCATAGTGAAGTCAGCCCTTGGAATGATTACAATTTAATGTAGAAATGATGAAGAAATCGACAAATACTATATTTTAAATTTCACTTAGGAATCATATGATACATGCTTACTATTTAATATGTCTCTAATGCTCAAGAAAATCTGACACATTAGTCAAACAAAAATCTAATTACATGATAAGTAGTAGCGCTTTTAAAACAACTATCCACACGGCTATAGACATTTAGCAAAAGCAAGTGCAAGCCCTGTTTAACTTTAACAAAATAGTAGACTAAAGATTAACTAAGCTATTCTATTGCTTTACTCTTCGGCTGGATGTTGGAGCTCATACAGCCAACAGCGTAGTAAATCTAGTGGAAGAAATAGTTACAGATTGGGAAATTGGGAAAATACCATACAATTATCATTGACAATGAAACAATCAAGGTGAGGCAATTTGGAAGTCATGAGCATTAGGGGTTTTATTTGCCCCTTCAATAGGTTGTTTAGGAAGAAATTACCGTACAGTGTATGTAACAGAATCACAGGCTGATCCAGAAAGACTGGACTTCTATTGTCAGCCAATTGATTTGATAATTGCCTTGCAGTCTAAAAAATGTTGAAATAAAATAAAATCATAGCTACTGAAACTTTAAAAAGTCTGTTCTGACAACAGCAACAAAAACTTAAACTTCATAATTTGTAAATGGCAATAGTTCCGTAGCAGAACTTAGCAAAAACAAGGGGGTGCTTAAAGAACTAGTTTGCCAGAGCCTGCTGCAAAGTAATCAGCTGAAGTGCCATGGGTGTTTGGATTTCTTTCATGAATCCTGTGGTAGAGAGTCTCCTATCACTAACTACAGCTATGATTTTAACATTTGTGTAAATATAAAGAAAGCAGGTACAGACGAAAAGGCAGAAGCAGTTTAGTTATTTCAAAATCCAGTTATATAGCTTCATTACTATATTAATAGTTCAAAAGAAGAAAAATATTTGAAGCAGTTGGGAAAAGCAGTGATTCCAAAAGTATTAGAAACAAAATATAAGTAAGAACAATTTAAGTCTACTTCTGAAAATATTTATAAGGGATCTCTAAGCAGTGCACAAAACTTCAATCAGAGATTGCTTCAACAGGACAGTGTCATAATGATGGGACAAATCATCAAGTACAGGAGATAAAGAAAAGGTGAACTTTCATCTTAGATACCATTAGAAAGTTAGAAAATCTTTCTAACATGAGCTTGACAAAAAATATTTTGCTTTTCCGCTGACCTTAGTTAATAGTGGATACCTATATAGTGTCATGAATAAGCGTTATTACTTTGGGAGTTATCTGATGGTTAATATCTCCAAGAATGGATTGTTCTTACATTATAATGGCAAACTTTTAAATCTGCTCACCAACAGGTTTTCTTTTCATTTAGAAAGTTTACCTACACTTACTAAAATCAATTTTAGAGTAATTTAGACAGTTTTGCCACAATCACACTTGAGCATACATAAAAAGGAAAATATAACCAAACCAATTGTCATCCATAACTTTTTGAGCCTAACTCCTCTATATCACTTTTTGTCTTCATTTTCCAGACGTTATCATTTTCTGTGACATCAAGAGTATAAATGCAGCATTTCTTTAAAAAATGCTCCAAGACGTTCTTCTGCTTATTCAGAGGTAGTTTCTGACAAATTGATGTTTGATGCCTTAATGACAGTTCTGGGTCATGCATGAAATGGTTATACCATCCACCATCTTGTCACTTTGAATTTTCTATCTATTCCATGGACCGGGAGGTTTCTCCTGCTTTCATTCTACTGCTCAGAGAGTGAGAGGCAATCTTTTTGCGCATATCTAACAAATGTAATGGCTCATTCATCTCCTTATGAACCATTAACATTATAAATAATAAATTACAATAATTTCTAAAAATTTTCAACTTATTCTTATCCCAAAAGTCTCCTTTATGATGGTAACATATGACTTAAGCCTTGATTTTAACCAGATATTTAACTCCTGACCACCTGGCATTCTGTTAAAAAGCATATTTGACACATCTTTGCCTTTTATGAACCCTCCTATTTGTCATCTCAGCATCAATTTTCCATACTCTCTTTTCTTTATTCCTAAAAATAATCACTAAGTTGAGGTCTTCCCTCTTTCTCACGCTGCTAATAAGACTCAGAGGAGGAAGAAAACATAGGCAAAAATCTCTTGAATACAAACAAATGAGCAACTTTTTCCTGACCACATCCCCTCGGGCAGGGAAACAAAAGCAAAAATGAACAAGTGGAACTACGTCAAGTTAAAAAGCTCCTGTACAGCAAAGGACACGATCAGCAGAACAAAAAGGCATCCTACAGTATGGGAGAATATATTCATAAATGACATATCTGACAAGGGGTTAACGTCCAAAATATAAAGAACTCACATGCCTCAACACCCAAAAAGCAAATAACCCTATTAATAAATGGGCGGAGGATATGAACAGACACTTCTCCAAAGAAGAAATTCAGATGGCCAACAGGCACATGAAAAAATGATCCACATCACTAATCATCAGAGAAATGCAAATTAAAATCACAATGAGATATCACCTCATACCAGTTAGGATGGCCAACATAGAAAAGACTAGGAACAACAAATGCTTGCGTGGATGCAGAAAAAGGGAACCTTCCTACAGTGCTGGTGGGAATGCAAACTAGTTTAACCATTGTGGAAGCAGTTTGGAAGTCCCTCAAAAAATTAAAAATAGAAATACCATATGACCCAGGAATCCCACTCCTAGGAATTTACCCTAAGAATGCAGCAGCCCAGTTTCAAAAAGACAGATGCACCCTTATGTTTATCACAGCACTATTTACAATAGCCAAGAAATAAAAGCAATCTAAGTGTCCATCAGTAGACGAATGGATAAAGAAGATGTGGTATATATACACAATGGAATATTATTCAACCATAAGAAGAAAACAAATCCCACCATTTACAGCAACATGGATGGAGCTGGAGGGTATTATGCTCAGTGAAATAAGCCAGGCAGAGAAAGACAAGTACCAAATGATTTCACTCATATGTGAAGCATAACAACAAAGCAAAAACTGAATGAGCAAAACAGCAGCAGACTCACAGAACCCAAGAATGGACTAACAGTTACCAAAGGAAAAGAGACTGGGGAGGGTGGGTGGGAAGGGAGGGAGAAGGGGAATAATGGGCATTACGATTAGCACACATAACATGGGGGGGGTGCACAGGGAAGGCAGTATAGCACAGAGAAGACAAGTAGTGACTCTATAGCATCTCACTACACTGATGGAAAGTGACTGTAGTGGGGTATGTGGTGGGGACTTGATAATGGGGGGAATCTAGTAACCACAATGTTGCTCATGTGATTTTATATTAATGATACCAAAAAAAAGAAAACCTCAGAGGAGGAAGCCCTCACCCTTGGCTTCAAGGATGGGCCTGATGTGTCTTAGAGAATCCCACCTCCTTTACCAGTGATTGATTCAGAAATTAATATATTACCTAATTCTAGCCAATGAAGTGTGAGGGGAAATTTGCTGAAGGTTTGGGGGAATTTTTTTCTTCTCTCTTAAAGCCAATATAGGTCTATCTCTCTCTGCTACTAGATGCTCACTCCTGGGTTAGGCAGCTAGAGAAACATTACTGCAATTAAGGAAAGGTACAAACAATAGAAAGTGAAGCAGCATAGGACAGTATGGTCCCAAAGCACAGGGCTCATTTTAAGACAGCAAGTATGAATGAGTTACTGTTAAAGCTGAAAGAATTCTGGAACCCAGGTCATTTACTAGGTCAAGATATATAGTCCCTATTAAAACAAGAGGCATCTGTCCTTTATGATTGTCAGAACAATAAGATTTTACCAGGAAGAGTAACTTAATTTCAGGCACTTTTATACAGAGCAGAAAGTGAGATGTATCTTTGTTTCAGTGGTTGAAACTTTGAAAATAAGGCAGAAGACATGATACTGCATATAGAAAACCCTAAAGACTCCATCAAAAAACTATTAGAATAACTGGATTCAGCAAAGTTGCATGATACAAAATCAATATACAGAAGTCTGTTGCATTCCTATATACTAACAATGAACTGGCAGAAAGAGATCTCAGGAAAACAATTCCATTTATAATTCCATCAAAAAGAATAAAAACACCTAGGCATAAACCTAACCAAGGAGGTGAAAAATATGTACTCTGCAACTTATAAGACACTGATGAAGGAAGTTGAAGAAGATACAAATAAATGGAAATCTATTCCATGCTCATGGACAGGAAGAATAAATATTGTCAAAATGGCAATCCTTCTGAAAGTAATTCACACATTCAATGCAATCCCTATCAAAATACCAATGGCACTTTTCAATGACCTAGAGCAAAGAATCCTAAAATTTATATGAAACCACAAAAGACCCTGAATAGCCAAAGCAATGTTGAGAAAGAAGAACAAAGCTTGGGGTATCATACTCGCTGAATTCAAGCTTTGTATAAAGCTACAGTGATCAAAACAGTATGGTACTGGCAAAAGAACAGACCCAGAGATCAATGGACCAGAAGAGAGAGTCCAGACATAACCCATGCCTATATGGGCAATTAATATATGACAAAGGAGGCAAGAATATACAATGAAGAAAAGAGAGTCTCTTCAATAAATGGTGTTGGGAAAACTGGACAACTACATGCAACATAATGAAACTGGAGTATTCCCTAACAACATATACAAAAGTAAACTCAAAATGGATTAAAGATCTAAATATAATACATGAAATCATAAAACTCTTGGATGAAAACAGGTAAAAATCTCATGAACATAAGCATGAGCAGTTTTTTCTGAACATGTCTCCCTGGGTGAGGGAAACAAAAACAAAAATAAACAAGTGGGGCTACATCAAACCAAAAAGCTTCTGTACAACAAAGAAAACCATTAACAAACAAAAAGCAACCTACAGTATGGGAGAATATATTTGTAAATGATATATCCAATAAAGCGTTAACATCAAACATATATAGAGAACTCATATGCCTCAACACCAGAAAAACAACCCAATTAAAAAATGGGCAGAGAACCTGAATAGACATATTTCCAGAGAAGAAGTACAAATGGCCAAAAGGCTCATGAAAAGATGCTCCACATCACTAATCACCAGGGAAATGCAAATCAAAACCACAATGAGATTTCACTTCATACCAGTCAGAATGGCCACTATCCAAAAGACAAGAAAAACAAGTGTTGGCAAGGATGTGGAGAAAAGGGACCACTTCTACACTGCTGCTGGGAAAGTAAATTGCTACAGCCACTATGGAAAGTAGTATGGAGGTTCCTCAAAAACTAAAAATAGAAATGCCATATGACCCAGGAATTCCACTTCTAGGAATTTACCCAAAGCAAACAAAATCTCTGATTCAAAAAGATGCACCCCTGTATTTATTGCCACATATGGAAGCAACCAAAGTGTTCATCAATAGATGAATGGATAAAGAAGATGTGGTACATATGCAAAATGTCATATTATTCAGCCAGAAAAAAATGAAAGAAATCCTGCCATTTGTGACAACATGGAGCAACTTAGAGGGTGTTATATTAAGTGAAATAAGCCAGGCAGAGAAAGACAAATACCATATAATTTCACTTACATGTGGAATCTAAAAACAAAAAAAAATCCAAAAGGAACAAAACAGCAATAGACTCATAGACACTGAGACATGATTGGTGGTTACTATAGGGGAGGGTTTGTGAGTGGGTGAAACAAGTGAAGGAGATAAAGAGGTACAAAATCTCAATCATAATAGAAATCAGTCATGGTAGTCACAGCGATGAAAGAACAGTATAGAGAATATAGTCAGTGGTTCTGTAACATCTTTCTATGTTGACTACATTAGTTGGGTGAGCCTTTAATAATCTATATAACTGTTGAATCACTATGTTTTATACCTGAAACCAATATACAATTATACCAACTATACCTCAGTTATAAAAAAAAACAAAGAAAAGAAGATAGAAGAAAATCAGACACTGGCTTTGCCTATATTAAGAGAGAGTACAGACTGGCCTCTCATAGCTTCATCTTCAAGAAGACCTAACTGCTACCAGCAGCCATTCCATTGCCATGAAAGAAACTAGACTTAAGATGAAACTGACATGGCCATAGTTCAGGAGAAGAGCATGACCAGGATTCTGGTTGACAACACTGAGCCACTGGATGAACCAGTTTGGAAATCTGCTCTATCTTTGCTCTTCCATTTAAGTGAGGTAACATATTTTCTTTAACAATATACAGATATTGAGACACGGAGCACAACATATTCTAACTGATACAAACCCACTATTTTTAGTTGGTCAGAATGAAACTGACATAAATCAGGACTAAATCCCTTAGTTGATTCCTATACACTACAATGTTTGAAATTATCAGCAAGGCAAATCAGAAATGTATCTGATGCTTTCTTTAGTTTTAGCAAGATGAGATCTAGCAGACATCTAGTTTGCTGTAATCTGCCATCAATATTTTTATCTTGGTTTTGCCAATTAGATGATCTGATTCAATATAGTAAATTAGTCATTCAGTCAGGGTGATGGGCTTGGCTTAAACGTGCTTTGGCTTTGAGAAGTTTACTTTTTCTTCACTTTGGTGAAACCATTGTTCACACTATGCTGCAAGTTATTGTGGCTCTAACTCCAGTGACGTCTGTGTGTAGTTTAAATAGTTGTATGAAGTGATGCTGACTTATCAACTTTAAGATCCAAAAACATTATGTGTTTTCTTATAATACATGCAAAATTAACTTTTACTTTCTGATTAAATTTAAAACAAACATATTTTTATGACTGAAAGAATTTTTGGTTCTCTTGTTTCTTTTCCTATGTTTTCCTTTTTTCTCTCTCTAGTTGTTGCATAAAGCAAATAGTTAATGATTTTCTGCTGTGTCAGACATCCCCTGGGTGAAAGAAATTCGAGGTCGAAAAAGACTCATAACCTGCCCTCAAAGTTCACAGGCTTAGGAGAGAATCAGACATGCTATGTGAAAAGCACAGGGAAAGGGTGTAGCCACATGCTGAAGACAAGGGAAAGCAAGTAATTCTTCCTGACCCCATTAAAAAACACCTTCCATAAGCCCCTTAACTCCTGCTTTAAGATTTAAAAAATTTTGACTGACAGTTTACTTAAGTATTGTACATCTTCCCATACCATATCCACCGAACAGAGCTCAGTTTCTTCCTGACAATCTCAAAATTGACCGCTGCAAAAATAACATGAACACAATAAGGATTGTGATTCTGTCTTGCAAAAGACCTTCCTTGCCCTCTTTAACCTTCTTCTAGAGGTTTGGAATGTGTCAGTAAGAGAGCAGAAAGTATCTTGAGAACTCTGAAACTATGAATCCTTTGTGTATCCTGGACCAATCCCATACAAATGTACCTCTTTGCTTTATGCTCCTTTTCCCTTTCTCGTCTCGAGATGAGAACTGTGAGAGGTAGACCATACTTTCTTAATATAAGCAAAGTCAGTGGTTGATTTTCTTCTTCCTTATTTTCAAAATTTCAATCACTGAAATAAAGATACAGCATCTCACTTTCTGCTCTGTATAAAAGTGCATGAAATTAAGTTGCTCTTCCTTGTAAAATCATATTACTCTGACAATCCTAATGGAGAAATGACTCATTTCAATAGGGACTATGTATCTTGACCTAGTAAATGTCCGGGACTCCAGAATCCTTTGAGCTTTAACATTAACTCATTCTTACCTACTCTTTTAAAATGAGTCCATGCTATGGGACTATGCTTTCCTATCCTGCTTCACTTTTTATTATTGGTACCTGTCCTTAATTGCAATAACATTTTTCTTGCTGCCTTACCCAGGAATGAACAGTCTCCCTGATACATGAGCTTTGCCAGGTAGCGGTGTCAGGGCCCACCTCACACAATGAGATCTACTGCTTACACTGGAATGGTGTGACAGTCTGGTGAACAAGCATAAGCAAGCATATCATAAGAAAGAAGGAGTGACCATGGGTTGCAAATTGCCCTGATGGGTGCAAAAGACCAGATTCAGGTAAGGGACTCTGGACGCTGATGTTTCTGACCTCCTGGGACTAAGATGACCTGCTCAGCTGCTAAGCAAGTCATGAGTTTCCCTAACTGCATAGAGAGGAGAGAGAAAAAAAACAAAAACAGCTAACATGAGTGAATTCCACACCATGCAACAAGCACAGTGTTAGACATTTTATGTATTTATTTATCTTAACGGGCTCCAAGGGCTGCAAACTGCCTCCTAGCTAGTGACTGGCAAAACTGGGAATTGACCCAAAAGCACCAGACACCAAACTTACCTATAAATTGGCCTTCCTAAGGCATACCTCTCTGTTTATTGCTTTCCTGAACCTCGGGCAGCCATGTTTATCCAGATCCTGCAAGTGTAAAACTGATGACATAATCACATGATGGGGGTCTATGGGACTATTACAGGAGGCTTAGGCTATTATCAACGAATCAGGGCCTAGTATTGTTTTATCAGCATGGGAGTGTTTTCAATTAATTTGTAATTAAATAAAGGAAGCAATTTACTGGGTCTTGGAAGAGTCAGGGCTGGGGAAGGCTTATCTCATCAGTCTCAGCTGTGCATTCCTCCTGCACCGGCTCATTGTTTAGATCATAGCAGTGATACATGATCTGACCTATAGGAGTAATTCAATAAAACATCAATATTTTCCTTCCTTTAACCCATGGAGCTGTGATGTCTCTAGAAATCTGCCTGGAATTGCCTCTACTATGAGCCCACCAAGAGCTGCACCTTTGGCCCTACTGTTCTGTCAGCTATTCCTGCCAAAGAGCCTGACCACGTAAAATGACCAAACCAGTTTTGTCTAGGCGGAAGACAAGTGAACTTCATGGGTTCAAAAGTATTTTAAATGTCTTTACATCTAAATTCTCTAGGCACTATGTTGGCCTCTATACAGCTCTGGTCTGATATAATCTCGTCCCAATCATCTTACAAAATAGGTATTGTTACCCCCATTTTATTAGATGAGCAAATTTAGATTAGTCAGTGGCAAAGCCAGGAACAGTACCTAGGTCTGGAGCACTGTCGGGCCCCAGAGCTCTTCCACCTACTGGGCTCAGTCCAGGTTTATGCAAACTATGAGAAGTGAAAATGTGGCTGTTCTTCCCACAAAGCCAGACGATACTGTAGTTACCTCTTCATAGTTTTTTCTATTATTCATAGTATAACAGGATGTGGTATCTGTAGGACTTGGCACAGATATTTCAGTAAATACATACTAAATAGTAATCCTAATAATAATAGCAACAGCAAGCAGAGGAACAGATACAAACCTTACTGCTTCTCAGGTTCCAGGGCTTCTTCTAAAAGCTAAATACTTCTAAAGCCTCATCAAAATGCTATGAGATAAGATGATGCTTATGTTACAGGTGAGGAACATGATAGTGACAAAGGAGTTAATTTACCTAAAGTTACTCTTCCTTGGGGTGGAAATGGATCCCCAAACCAGGACAGCAATTTACTACACAGCAGTCTCCAAAGTGGAGTATTACTCGAAACTATTAGAACTTAGCAGTATAATTATTACTTCTCTTAAACTTATTACATTTATTATTTATGATGGAATCTCCACTAATAGTTAATTTTTTATAGTGGCACTTATAATTCTGGTACTAATTCTGATGTGTGAGGTTTTTTTCCTCACACCAAACTATTCTCCAACACTAGCTGGGTGTCCTACAATTTAACTCAATTCTGACAACCTACCTGGAGAAAGCATCAGATTCCACAGGTTAAAGGCTAATCTTACATGTCTACCCCCACCCCTTACCACCTCTGATCAACTGGCTTTAGATTGGAGATTCCAAAGATCCCTTCCTTGGGTTTGATGAATTCACTGAAGCAGCTCACAGAAATCAGAGAAACATTTTACTCACTAGATTACCAGTTTATTATAATAGGATGTAACTCAGGAAAAACAGATGTAAGAGATGGCGTATTACAGGGTAAGGGCTTTGGGGCTTCCACACCCTCTCCAAGGATGCTACTTCTCCCCCAAATCTCCACTTGGTCACCAACCTAGAAGCTCTCCAAACCTTTGGAGTTTTTATGGAAGCTTCATTGCAGGGGTATGAATGATGAAATCATTGGCCATTAGTGATGCAGCACATCTCCAGCTCCTCTCACCTGGGGGGTGGAACTGAAAGCTGTAATCCTCCAACAGGAGATTAGCTCCAAAGGCAACCAGCCCCCATCCTTTGGTGTTTTCCAAAAGTTGCCTCATTAACATAACAAAAGACACCTTTATGGCTCTCCTCCCAGGAAATTCCAAGGGTTTAGGAACTCAGCACCACAGGACTGGCACAAAGACCAAATATTTGTTGGTTTTTACACATCACAATATCACAGCACCCTTGCTTGGTTTGAATGTCTGGCAGTCACATTTAATATGCAAGAAACTAAGGAACCAGTGGAAATCCTACACACACAGCTGAGGTGGGAGTGACTAAATCACTCTTACTACATTGTCAGCTGACTGCTCTTTACTTGGTTTAGTTGCATGTACAGAGTATAATTAATCCCAATCCTTTTACAAAGCAGACAACTCTCACAGAGTGCTATATAACTGCACCTTGTGAAACTGGTTATTAAATCATCATCTTTGGGGAAGTCTTTAAATAACAATAGACTTTTCATGTAGACGCTGATGCTTCTTTAGCAGGTGTGTGTTTTCTGGTTTTCATGGGGTGCCAACCCCCAGGGAGGACGGTAAACGTTTACAAACGTTTTTGCAAGTTCTTGAAGTTCCACTGTATCACCAACTTTCTTGAGACACAAATTCAGTTTTAATATTTCATTAAACTTGTATTTAACATTTTGAATTTACTGCTACTGAAACGCTTACTACAAAATAAAAAAGTATTGCCAAACAATAAAGTAAATAATGTTGCTCTCTGTGTACTCTATGTCAGGCCGGTCAGGCCTATATTTCTTGCACTTACTTCAGATACACCTAGTCTATAATTTCCCATGTTTCTACTGACCTGACGACTCTAGATGACTTTCTGTCATTTTCTAGTAGTCTTAAGCATCACTTAAATCATAGCAGAGGGCACTGGGATTTATCAGCAAACACTTTGCATGCTCTCCTAGGTGAGGGGGTGTTAGTTACATGGCACCAGGAGACTCAGGAAAAGCAAGATAGGTTATTACTACTGTCCTTTAGATTTCACTATGTGTTACAGTGAAAAGTCTGGTTATTAACCATGTTTCTCACATACTACTAAATGAGACCAGCTACGGCAAAATCTAGGAATGAGAAGTAGAAGTTTACAAAACCCATCACAGCTTAATACTTTAGAAAAATAATGTCATTGAAAAAAGAAAAATCTGGAATAAATGCTAACCCAGACAGAATGCCAAAATAACAGGTGTCAGCTGGGGCAGTCTTAGGCGAACCAGATGTATAGTCACATTCCTTTTAAGGTCCCTTCCAATCCCAAGTGACTCCAATCTGATAACTCAGTCAAACAACTGCTTATCTCACTGTAATTCCAAGACCTGATATCTAGAGTTCTTGAATCTGGAAATGGCTTGAGTCTTCTTCATTAGTATTCCTTATATTCAAGGTAGTCACAACATAGCATAGGAATCAAGAAAGAAGACCAATAATTAAAGTACAGCTCACTGTTCTGCCCTATCTTGGGTCTTATCACTATTTTTTAATAGATCGTGGTCTTGCCAATGGATTTCAGCCCCAGGGAAGTTCACTATGGATTCAGTGAGACAGAGGAATGACAAGAGAATGTTCTTGTGGTAAAAGGGTTTATTACCCAGCTTGTTCTTCTGGTATAGGTCGAGTACTAGAATTACTTCTGCATCCAACAGTCTGCAGGTCTGTAATCCTCATTCTTCTTTGCCTTTGCCCAGAGCACAGGGCAGAGCTCTTTATTTAGTGATTCAGTCAATAATAGCTTATTGCCTACAGGTGTGGAAGTAGTAGCCTAGCAGCAGGCCAGTTACATCATCAAGTAGTTTAGGATCAGGTGAGGATCCTGGCCACAGGCACTTCTGTTTTTCCCACACTCCACCCCTCCAGGATTCTCACCTCACAATCTACACTATCTCAATCTTCTGCAATGGTCCCTGTGCAAGAAAACTGGAGCATTGTAACCAGATTCCACAACAGCAATAGAGGATAACAACAACAATTAAAACACAACAAAATTTGGATACAGGTAACAAAAATTATACTTATCCTCAAGCCTGAAGAAGTTATTCCAGCTATATTCAAAACCAGTTCTCGGATGAGTTCATGACTCAAACTTAGTAGTGGTATGAATAGGGAGCTCCATGCACCCCAGTGAGTAGCAGGTTTTTTGCTAGGGTGTGTGCCCAATCCACAAAGACCTTAAGGGCGATAAGACACATGTTTTAATGACACCAACATAGGCAAATATTGTCTATCAGGTAGGATGAATGCAAGAGAGTGGTCCTTTGATAGGACTGTAGCAGGAAGGGGGTCCCATCCAGGTCTAGTACACTGTACCTTTACTCTTCTCCCCATCACTGAGGGGGTCTATATATAGTGCTACTGGAGGTGCATGTACTGACTATAATGATAAAACAAAACTCCCCAGTAAGATGCTCCTACCTTCTGGCCGTTCCGGACATATTTCTGTGGTCTTTCAAGGCCACTTTGCTGTTATTCCAGGAACACACAAGAGGCCAGCTTCCAGACTTTGTCCCAAAGGTACCAGGAGGGCCAGCTATCATTGGTCCATGTGTCAAGATGTCCAAGGCCATGTCCACTCAGTTGGTGCTGGCAGCAAGATATTATTCTGGTGGCAAAACCTTGGCTTCAATGATTCTTCCTTGGTTTGTACTTGCAGTTGCATAGGGGAGGCAGCAATATGCGTTAGCATGTCTACCAGGCCCAGGGCTCCCTTTCTGAGTTTCTTGTTCAAACGCCATTAGAACTGTCTGTAAGCAGACTGACCATCCCCGCAGACTATTGGTGTATGACTTCAGTTAAGATTTTAACAAACCATTGTGCCTCTCTATCACACCTGCTGTGGTAGAATTGTATGGCACATGACACTTTCATTTGATTCCCAACTGTTGTACCCATTCTTGTAGTGCATGTCCAGTAAAGTGGGTGCCTCGATCACTCTCAATTACCTGTGGTCAGCCGTAGGCTGCAAAGAGATGCTCCAGGCCTCTTTTGGTCGTCTGTTGGTCTGCATAAAATGTAAGAAAAGTAAGCAGAAGTCCGATAGCTGTGTCCACACAAGTCATGGCATATTGGTACCCTTCTGACATGGGCAGAGGCCCAATATAGTCTATCTGACCCCTGACGTGGGGTACTGGCCCCTTAGCTCTTGTTGCCTGTTGCTGTCGAACTCAGTGTAAGTCCCTTTTAGAGTAGACAGTGCACTCCCGCCAGGCTCTGCTGACTTCTTCAAAGGTCAAAGGCAAGCCCCACCAACGGGCTACAGCCCACACTGTCTTTGCCCTGCATGCAACAAATGCTGATGTAACCATTAGGCTACATCAGAGGCAGGCTTTCCTTCTAGCCAACGTACCTGGGTCAAGTCATCTGCTTCATCATTTCCTGCAGATGCCAGTGGCAAATGACCTGTCACATGATATACTATAACTGTTTTAGTCTGCCCACAGGCCCATAAGTCTTGCCACAATTCTTGCCATAAATGGATCCATGACCAACCAACCAGTCAGCATGGTACCATGTCAGTAGCCACAGCGTCAAGCGCTTGTAGACGGCCCAGCTGTCAGTGCAAACAACTATAGGGGAGGGCTCCTGGCTGATCACAAGCCACACTGCCCACCACCTGCCCATTGACTGCTCTTCCCCTCACCATCTTCCATCCATATTGTCTCAGTCCTGGAAAGTTACAGCCCTCCATTTTGGGGGCTGCCCATGGCTAGAGCCATCTGTGTACCATGCATCTTCAGGTATAGGGGCTCTTCCCTCCCGATGAGGACTCTCTGCTACTAATGGTTCTAAAGTAAATTCTTCCTGCTTTTCACTAGGATATGTCACTGGCCCCAATAAGTGTTGGAGTTCTCCACTCAGGGGGCTACTAGAGAAGGCGCTATGCTGCTGTAGGTATACACTCCACTTGGCCAGTGTAAGCATTTGTGCCACACCACTCCTTGGCTTTTGGGTCCAGTCTTATACCCATCCCAAGATGGGATAAGTGGTTATTACCTTTATTGGGCCCATTCGAGCAATGGGTTCTGTAGCCAGCAAGGTGTGATACATGGTAGCCAGTTGTTTTTCTATCAAAGTGTATTGTACCTCTGCTCCTTTCCAGAGTTGTGACCAGAATCCAATAGGTTGGTGAGTTCTTTCAAGCCACTGCCAGAGACCCCAGCCATAACCATCTTCAGTCACTTGAACATCTAGTTCACAAGGCTTTGATGGGTCTATGACACTCAAGGCCTGCACAGCCTTCACTTTATCCAGCATTGTCCTCCCCATAGATATATACTGTCAGAGTCTTGGTTTTGTTCCTCCTTTGTATGCAGGACTGTGGGGAAAATGGAAGAGCCTATAGCCAGGATCCTCACCTGACCCTAAACTGCAAACTACTTGATAATGGAATTGGCCTGCTGCTAGGCTACTGCTTCCACACCTGTAGCCAATGAGCTATTATTGACTGAGTCACTCTATAAACAGCTCTGCCCAGGGCTCTGGGTGAAGGCAGAGACTGAGGTGGATTATGGACCTGCAGACTGCTGGATAAAGATGTGATTCTGGTCCTCAACCTACTGCTGGGAGAATAAAGCCTGGAAGAAAGCCTTTTATTCCAAGAATTTTCCTTTGTCTTTTCTTGGTTTCATTGAATCCATACTGAATTTGGCCAGGGCTGAAACACTCAGGCAAGACAAGGACCCAGTGGAGTATTTGGTATCTGGGAGTCATTCAATAAATTAATTTATTAATGAACAAAATATTAGGATAGAGGTAAACCCAGGTGACTTAGGATCACAGAGGACAGGCATCTAAATGAGATAAGAGGTCAAAGAAAGCCATTCAAATAAGGAACAGGTGAGCTGAACTCAAACAGAAAAGGATTCAGCAAGTTGGGGAGGTCAAGAAAGGGCCTTCCAGGCATGGGAAATAATGTGCAAATGACTAACTAAAACTAAACATGAGAAACAGATGCTTGGGGAACTACAAGTTATTCTGAATGATTGGAGGATATGTGGATGCTTGGCAGGAAATAAGGCTGTGGGCAGAGACTGCTAAGGTCTGGGAATCTACATCAACCTTAGTCATGAGATAATCAGGGTTGGTTTGGGACATCACTCAGAGATTTAAATTGCTTTTCTGAGGATCTGAAGCTCCAGTTACACCCAAGATTCCTGATTCTGCAGAACAGCGATGCAACTGAGAGGGGAATCCAGAATCAACTTGGCTATTAACTCTTGGAAAGAAATGAATCAGCCCCTGTGGGGAAAACTGAAGTGCCTATGGCCAGGATCTTCATCTGAACCTAAACTGCTTGGTGACGTAACTGGCCTACTGCTAGGCTACTGCTTCCACACCCGTTGGCAATGACCTATCATTGAGTGCTAGAAGGAAAGCCTGCCTCTGATGTAGCCCAATGGTTACATCAGCACTTGTTGCATGCAGGGCAAAGACAATGTGGGCTGTAGCCCTTCGGTGGGGCTTGCTTTTGAACTTTGAAGAAGTCAGCAGAGCCTGGCAGGAGTGCATCGCCTGCTCTAAAAGGGACTTACACCGAATTCCACAGCAACATGGGACAATAGCTAAGGGACTGATACCCCTCGTCAGGGGTCAGATAGAAAAGTAGATATTTTTCCTCTGCCCATGTCAGAAGGGTACCAATATGCCATGACTTGTGTGGACACAGCTACTGGACTTCTGCTTGCTTTTCCTACATATTGTGCAGACCAGCAGATGACCAAAAGAGGCCTAGAGTATATCTTTGTCACCTATGGCCAACCACAGGTAACTGAGAGTGATTAAGGCATCCACTTTACTGGACACGCACTGCAAGTATGGTTGCAACAGTAAGGAATCAAATGGAAGTTTCATGTGCCATACAGTCCTACTGAGGTGGCAGAGACAAAGGAGGATTACACAACTGCAGACTGTTGGATGCAGATGTAATTCTAGTGTTCCATCACAGAGAGAACAAAGCCAGTTAATAAAACCTTTTACTCCAAGAAGGTTCTATTGTCTTCCTCGGTCTTACTGAATCCATAGTGAACTTGCCCACGGCTGAAACCCACTGAGAAGACAGCCCACATCCCAAGTTCAGTGGTAGCAGACCTTTTATAGGAACCCAAGGCCATATGCATCTCAGCCCTGCTTTAATTTGGGGTTAGGGTTTGGTAAACGGTCTGCTGTCATGAACTCAGCCTCTGTCTATAAAGAACTAAAGAATTAAAGTAAGTAACTAACTAAATCAAAAAAAGTAATAAAAGTTGATCTGAAGTCTTTGGATTTTGCATTTTCCAACACATTCCCCACATAATTACCTTGATTTTTCAGATTACTTTGGGAATATTCATCCCTTCCAAGGAAGAAAGTTTGGCAACCTGGGAGCAACTAGCTTTATTGGTGATTTAAGCAACGGGAATTATTGGCATTTTTGTGTGAAAAGGTGCATGGGAGTGGAAGACATGGGGAGCAGATAGCATAAAGCAGAGACTGGAAAGGTCTTTTTGATAGTAACCTTACCCAAACTACCTCTGAAATGTCTAGCATTTTTTCCTAGTGTTGTCTCTTGCTTAGAACATAGGCACACCTTGTTTTATGGCACCTCACTTTATTATGTGTCACAGATACTATGTTTTTTGTGAATTGAAGATTCATGGCAACCCCGTGTTGAGCAAGTGGATTGGTGCCATTTTTCCAACAGCACTTTGCTCATTTCATGTCTCTGTGTCTCATTTTGGTCATTCTTGCAACAGTTCAAATTTTTTCATTATTATATTTGTTATGGTGATCTGTGATCAATGATTGCAACTTGCTAAAAGCTCAGATGATGGTTAGCATTTTTTAGCAATAAAGCATTTTTAAATTAAGGTATGTACATTGTCTTTTTAGACATAATGCTATTGCACACTTAATAGACTATAGTATAGTATAAACATAACTTTTACATACACTGGAAAACTAAAAAATGCATTTGACACTTTATTGAGATATTTGCTTTATTTTATTACGGTGGTGGTCTAAAACCAAACCCACAATATCTCCAAGGGATGCCTGTACTATGGCAGTTCGCTTGTTAGAATTTCCATCTCTAGCCCCTAACCATTATTACGGGGTTAATTCCCATAAAGCACAATCCCACATCAGCCTCATCTCCCACCACCTCTTACCCTCACACAACTCCCCCCCCCCAGACTAACCTAATTACTATTCCTCAAACATACGCAGCACTTAACCCCTCCCATAACTTTGTTCTTAGAGTTCCCTCTGCCTGCAGTGTCCAAATTTTATCTACTTTAGAATGCAGTTCAAGCTCTTTGAAAGTTCCTCTGATCTTTTAGCTAAAAGGAACTCTTCCCTCTTCTCAATTCCTATAGTGGTTTACTTATGTTTCTTTTGGTACTTAACACCTTTCACCTGATATTAGGACTATTTATAGACCAGGGTTATTTTGCTCCCCTTTCCTTGAAGCCTGTGCTTCACGCATTCCTTAGACTTCCTATCACAATGCCTGACTCAGGGTGGGAAGCCAATGAATTAATAAATGAACCCAAGGTGTCTGGAGACCTCCCTCTGTCAAAGAAACGTTTAAAGCTGATGGCATTTCTGAGCAGAGACAGTCAAGTTACAGGGCCTCTCTCTCCCCAGCTGCTGGCTTATGTGGTACTAAAGTCCCCAGCTGGGGGCAGCTGTACCAGCCGAGGCCAGCTGAGCATTTAGCTGCATCCACGGAATGAAAACACCCAGGCAGTGGTGGGGCTTGTCTTACTGACTACTGACTTTGCCTTAAGGAGTTGTATCCCTGGGAAGTCTACCCACATTTCTCAGGGTTCTTTCAGGGTGGGCTTCTGGGCATTAGTGTCACTTGTTAGCTACACATCACAGAAGTACTTTGGTCTTGTTTCTCTGTTCCTTCAGTAAAAAAGTCCTGCATCTCTCGGTCCTTGGATTTTCTGGATCCTCTGAAGATAGTGGCTGGTATTGTGATGAGCAGAGTGGGAACACCTTCTATAGCAAAGGATTATTATTTATTTAAACTCTGCCCTATTCTAAAAGGACTTTTGGAAGATTACAAAAAGACATGTACTACAGAGATGTTTTTAAAGTGAGAAAATTAATGGAAAAGAAAAATAAGCATAGAACAATTAAGATGATTAGTGATTAATACAGAAAATGATTGATGAAGAACATGAAGGTCATTAAGATCCTGTATCTTTGCCTCAGGTGTATGTATATCTGACTCTGCGCTTCCTAGAAACCAGAAAAAAAAAAAAGAGGCAAAGATAATCAAGTATAGCAATCATGGTGTCTGTAAGATAAGAACAAATGAATTGCTTAAGAGGAGTATCTCTCTTCCTGTGCAAAAATTTACAGAAATTTTCTTCTGTGAATTCTGTGGAAGGGTATTCTGCATGATGCAGACAGCAATGCCCTTAAAAATATTGAAACACACTGCAAATTCCGGGCTTGTTGTAAATCTGACAGAGTATCCCTGTGAGAAGGAACTTCTGGAGAGATCAGTGGTTTTCTCCTGCTCCTTGTATAAATTCATCCCAACAAATATTTCTAGAGCCCCTACTCAGTGTCAGCCAGGATCAAAGATTTCCAAGAGCTAATAAGAGGAGAAACCTATCAAGACTCTGGTCCTTGTCCATCTGATACCAAAAGATGAGTAAAACTCAAAGGCTTGGCTATTGTTGGAACCAGAAATTCAGTGAAATCCAAACATAAAACCTGAACAGGTGAAGAAGGAAGTCTTATAGTAACTGATTCCTAACCTCCTATAGTCAGTGTGGCCATCACTCTCCTTAGTTCTGGGTCCCCTAAAGTTATCCTGGGGACCCAGAATTACAGCTAAAACATAGCACATGGGCCTTTGCTCCAGACAGAGGTACATTCTTGTCACAAAGAGGAAAAGGGGTACCATCTTGGTGTAGTGGAAATAAATGAGCAGTGTTTGTTATTATTTGAATCACATACAGTAGTCTCCAAATAGTAGTATCCAGAATAAAATTAGGAAACAGTCTTAGTAAAAGGAAATAACATTACAAATTACCTTCCTAGAGAGGAAAATCTTTAGTGATTATAAGAGTGGAGACCACCATGGGGGAAAAAATATCATTGATTACTGAATACATTGCTAGCACCTATACAAAGGGTATATTGCACAATCTAGGATATGTACATTTCTGGACAGTAGTACTAGAACTATGAGTGACAGGAAGTGTGTTTGGGCTTAGTATAAGGGGTATTTTTTTTTAATAATTCAAGTTGTCAAAGGGTTTCTTTATAAGCGAGATGTCTGGGCAGAGGTTGGTTAAACACTTGCTGGGAAATCGTGTATCAGTAAAAAACAGCTTGGATACCATTTAAGGTCCTTTTTAAGTATTACTTTCAGTGATTCCATGAAAAGTGTGATTATCAACCCAGTTTTCAGAAAGAAATTTGTTTCCATCTTTATTTCCTCTTCCTTAGTTGGAAAGGGTTTGTGCTAATCTAGTCACACTTCCTTACCATGACTTCTAAGGTCTGATGGGTTCTGTGGCATGAAAGTAAGAGGTGGGGTCCAGAGGACAGAACAAAAATAACTGGTCCCTGTGTAGATAAAATCCGTATCTATCAAGGGTAGGCAGAACAGGGCAGTCTCTTTATTTAGCAATAAGATCATTACTTCCACAAAAAGCATTTACTGAGCTCTTGAGTTGTGTATAAACTGGGAAGAGGGGGTTAATGGAGGACAAAAGAACTGGGTGAGTGTATCAGTGCAGAAAGCTCATGGTCTACCAGGGGCAGTAGAGAAACTCAGCCAAAGCCATCAGGGTCATACAACTGTGTGTGAGGTGAGGTTTTGACTCGACCCAGCCTCCCTGTGGCTTTCTCAGACACCCACCTGATGCTCTACATCCAAGAATATCATTCTCGTTAGCAAAGCCCACTTCCCCCGTTCAGAGAGAAAAAGAGAACAGAAAGCACAGCAGCTGTCTTGCCCAGTGGGTTTTAGCCCCAGGCAAGTTCGCTTTTGATTTGGTGAGACTGAAAAATGACAATGGGACATTCTTGGGGTGAAAGGGTTTATACCCAACCTTATTCTCCCAGTGATGGCCGGTCAAGCACTAGAATCCCACCCACCCCAGAGCAAGTGTGCATGCAGCAATCCAGTCTCTGCCTCTGGGCCTCTCTGCCCCACCCCACTCCCCACTCAGCAGCCGTCTCAGTCTCTGTCCTCAGTGGTACCACCACTCCAGTCTCTGCTCTCTTGCAGCTGTGCAGCCCAGAGTACTGGGCAAAGCTCTCTATATAGAGTTAATAATAACATATTGCCCACACGTGTGTAGTGAGCAAGCCAACCAGGGCCAGGTGAGAATCCTGGCCATAGGAACTGTCATTTTCTCTACAGCAACCCTGGCAGGGTCTCTGTGGCTGGGGCCGAGCAAAGCAGGGAGAATGTAAGAAATGAGACCAGAGGGATGGCTGGGACCAGATTGCTCGAGGCAATTGTAAGGATTGTAAGGACTTTCACTCTGAGTAAGATGGGAAATCACTGGAGGGCTTTGAGCAGAGAAGAAATACTAGATGCCGCAGAGGCTACCGTTTTGAGTATTCATTGTAGGGAGGCGAGAAAAGGAGCAGGAAGGGTACTTAGGTGTGACTTGGGATAATTCAGGTGAGACTTGAGAGGTTAGGGTGGCCATGGTAAAGAGAAAGAGCACACAAGATTAGGCAAGGAAATGATCAGAATTGGGCTTGTCTTGCCAATGGGTTTCAGCCCTGGATTCAGTGTGACCACAAAAATGATAGTAGAATGTTCTTGGGGCGAAAGGGTTTATTACCTGGCTTCTTCTCCTGGCTGTAGGTCAAGCACTAGAGATATGTCTGCATCCAGCAGTCTGCAGGTCTGTAATCCTCCGTCGTCTCTGCCTCCGCCCAGAGCACTGGGCAGAGCTCTTTATATAGTGACTCAGCCAGTAATAGTTTATTGCCTATGAGTGTGGAAGCAGTAGCCTAGCAGCAGGCCAGTTACATCACCAAGTAGTTTAGGTTCAATGACGATCCTGGCCATAGGAACCCCAACTTTCCCCACAGGCTCCAAGAAAATTGATCTGTCTGTAAGGATGGATGTAAGGAATGTATTGACGGTAGGAAGAAATTGGAAGTCCTGAGACTGTAGTTCTTGAAGGTGGGCCACAGACCATCTACACTTAAATCACCTGCAGAGCTTGTTAAAATACAGAGTCCTGGGTCTCTGACCAGATCTGCAGAATTAAAACCTGGCAGGATCCCTTGTGAGGTTCTGTTACTAGGTCAGTCTTTTGAATGCCAAAATTTAGAAACCACAGAGGATTGGAATCCTTAAAACTGAAGATCAACAGAGTGTCTACTGATAGAAATTTCAAGTTCAAAGAGAACAGATAAATGAGTATCAGAGCTTTTTTCTCCCTTTAAGATAATA
The DNA here is from genome assembly GCA_032199065.1 of Smutsia gigantea. NCBI lineage: Eukaryota > Metazoa > Chordata > Mammalia > Pholidota > Manidae > Smutsia > Smutsia gigantea. Next base: position 255,093 of record JAVSCE010016182.1, read on the forward strand.
TTATTTAGTAGTAATATACTAGAAGCCACCATTTGGTACATGTCCTATGTGCTAGATACAGTTCTAAATAATTGAGCCATGTGTCAGTGAAAAATTGTGGATGTCTAGGAAAATGTTATGCCAGTGACAACCGCCTTCCACCCCCATCCCTCTTCAGATGAGTGGACCCTAAGAAAGACCTTAACTTGCTGAGTGGGGCCATGGGTATGGAGTTACTGATTAGAGGCTGAGAAGGTGTGACTATGCTCTGTATAAAAATAAGGATGAAGAGAAACCTTGGGGTGGTCTGGAGTAAGGCGAGAGCCTCAGCCAAGACGGGGAGACAGGAGGAAAGGAAGATGAAAGGCTGGCCCTGGGGGGAAGAGCTGGCGAGAGAGGAAAGACAAGTCTCGGGAATAAGCCCAGATGTTTAAAAAACCATTTTAGAAAGCTTTGTCAGACCATCTGTGATGTAAGCTCTCTTCCCCACCACTTCCACCAGTAAGTCTTTACCGAAATTACTACCTGTTGGATCTGTTCTGGGGATGCAGTGAGATGTCAGGGCCTGCTGTGCGAATGCACCGGTCAAGAACAGAGATCGCCCCGTCATCTCCTGGGTCCACCCCATCAGCTCATTCGCACTGAAAGCACCTTCCGGGGGGTTGCCAGCTTTGCCACCCAAGACTGTCCTGCTCACTTCTCTCTCTCACCCACGTGAAGCCCTTGTGGCTTTTGCAGAATCTGTGTGGTAATTTTATTTATTGCCGTGGTGTTTTCCAGGCAGAGAATCTGGAATTAGAGTGACCTTTTGCCCATAGCAGCTGCTGATTTATCGAAGAATCTGTTAAGAGTCTCGTCCAGATGTTGATGTTCCTGACATGAAGCCGTTTAATTTGAAATTGGCTCAGCTGGAAAATTAGGTTAAGAGTTTTTTATACTCACAGGGCAAGGCAGAAATTTTACCCTTTTTCATAAACTCAAGGTGCTGGTGTTACAAACCACAATTCAAAGAAGTTTAAATTCTGGCCTGGGCAATGTTACGCTGTATCTGGAGGAAGGCTAAAAGGTGGGAGGAAAATTCTTACCAGGAGAGTCACCACTGGGGCCTCAAGAATGGCTGCCAGAAGCTGTAAAGAAATTACAGATGTGTGGGAGCCTGAGCAGAGCCCAGGTGAGAAAAGGTGGCAATCCCCAGATGAGGAAGGAGCATGTACATTTGCCCCCTCAGTTCTGCCCTCAGTGCCAGGATCACGCTGCTGCTGACCTGCCTGCCAGGCCAGACTTTCCATCATTCGGAGGTCCAGGGTGCCTGGCAGAGTCCCTGACCTGTTTATTGCCATGTAAAAATTTCAGAGCCTTCACCTTGTCCTGGAGCCCTGCCAGGAGAAGGTGGGGGGCAGCGGCTGTTGCTGTGAAGAGCAGTTCCCTGTGTTGGAAGGGAATTTACTCAGGTTTCTGTTCATCGTCAGAAAATCAGGCCTCTGAGGTGAGGAGGAAATCAGAGGTAAAACAGAGATGAGGGTGGGAGTCCTCTCCATCAGGCCTTGGTGGTCACAGTAAGGTTCAGGGGAGGGGAGCTTCCAGGGGGCACAGCCCTCCCTTTGTCAAGTGCTTTAAGAGGAAGACAAACTAGAACGATTCAGGAAAGAACCTTAGACAGCATGACAGGAGAGACAGAGTTGGCTGGAGAAGAGAAGTCTTGGCTGAAATTTCAGGACAAGTGGGTGGTGAGGGGTGAAGAATGTGACAAATTATTTCAAATACCAATGATATAAAAAGACAGCTGACATGTTCTGTGGGGTAAGGAGGAAATCAGGGTTTGGAAAATGGAAGTCACCGAGAGGTAGATTCTTGGTTAAATTTAAAAAGTTATAATAATAAGGCCATTCCCTGTCTCTAGAACTGTCTGGATAACCACTTAATAAGTGTGTCCAATGGAAATCAGGTTTAAGCATCGGATGGAGATTCACATTAAAAGACCTTTCAAGTCCCTCAAATCTATAATCTAGACTATCTAGACTCAGGTCTATTCTTAAAATGTTTTATGTGAAACTGTCTAAGCTTTAGTCACTTGATAAATTAAGGTAATAAAACTCTTCACTGGAATACTGAGAGACTGTAAAAGGAACCATGTGTTCAGTGTTTCATAGCCTTCAGAATGACAATTGGTGTCTGGATGCAAAATATGTGTTTTTCATTTAATTATAATAAAGGACAAGTTAGGTGGATTATGCAAACTGAAAAAATTGTATAATGTGGGTATTTTGAAATATTTACCACAATTCTATAGCCAAGGAAGATTCAAATTCCTGATTCTTTCTCTTGAATTTTTTGCATCTGGATTTATTTATGCTGGGATAGATACCCACTTCCTAACCCACAATTCCGCATAGTAGAAAGCCCTTAGCATCCACCCAGGACAAGCAACTCCTCCCCAACCTTGGTCAGACTAGTGAGTCAGAGGTTCTTTTTGCACAGGGATTGAATCTACCAGAAACTACTGTTCTTTATCGAGTGCACATAGCCAAGCTGCGTCTTTTTTAATTAAAGCATTAAAATGAAAGTGCTCTTTCTAGGGGGGATCATTCATTATCCAGGATTGTCCACACTTGCCAAACATCTGGATTTGGTGGAAAAGCAACTGAGCAGTTAAACCAAATTTTTCTTTTTCATTTGGATGGTTTGGTGTCATGTAGAACTAGGCTCAGTTAAAATTTGGAGGAAAAACTTGGCAAGAAAAAAAACCCATAATGACTTATTGCTAGCATGACAATCTAAAAAGAATAAAGATTTTTCACTTATGATTGTCATGATTTAAGAAGACACTGGAAAAGAAATTCTTCTAAATAAGTCAGTGAGTAATGACCAGGCAACAGAAAATAATGAACTAAATTCTTATACCTCTTGTATAATTCAGGCAAATGATTGGTAAATTAGGAAGCCATAAAAATGGTATGATGTCACATGAACTATAAATCATTTTAGCATGTATTTGGAAATCCTGGAGGCACAAAGAAACAATAAGCTAAGAAAACAATAAGCTACGATGTGGGTGTGAGTGTATGGAAACACCACTTATACTCTTTGTGAAGGCTAATGAAGAATGGAGAAGAATCCCAGGAATATGGCTAAAAATAAATATTATTAGACCAAGTTGGAAAGGAGGAAAAGGATTTTGGACATTATTCTTCATTAGAACATGGCTCTTGAACTGCTGAGGATGGATGAATCCAACTTCCTTGTAGGCCTCTCAGAGGTTCCAGAAAAGGAAGAGGGTATAGGTGTGTGCATGTTGAATGCATCTTAGGGCAAATGAGATTCTCAGGGCTTGAGAATGAAATTGACACCACAGACTGGCAGCTCTACTCAATGCAAGGAGACTTGTATTATCCCTCCTTCCTCCTCCCCTCTCCTGTCTCTCCTGTACTACCTCCAGGTTAGTGAGATTCTCTTTGCGTATCCTTTCCATTCCTGGTCTGGAAGCCAGGACCCTTAAATGCTGGTTTTTTTCATGCCCTGTCCTGCCAATTGTCCACTGAACTTCTCTGGGCCTGTTTCATCATCTGTAAAATGAGGGTATTGGATAATATTACTTTAATGATAGCCAACTACAGGATGTTAAAATCCGTAAGTACTAAGCAACTATTAAATGAAGCAGCATTTGATATTTTTAAATGCATTTGTAAAGTGATATTTCTGACTGAGCACTAGGATCTGAGTGCCAACCTTAAGATGAAGGATTGGGCTGTGAGGTAATAGACAAAGAGATACGGGGAAAAGTATTAGAACTGGTGTCCTTTAACAAAAGATTAGTGGAACATGCCAATGGTACCAAACTAGAAGAAGCAGACCCCAGTGTGGGCAGGCAGTGAACACATGAATGATAGTAAGAGATTATAGACATATGGGTGGAAAAGAATGAGATGGGATTCAACTTGGAAGAAATGAAAACTAATGCATTTGGGAGCAAGTAACCAGAAACATATGATCTTGCGATGTTTTGTGGCAACAGAATTAGCTGGAGACAGATCATCATGCCAGTGAATAGAAGATGGATGACCTCTGCACCCTTAGGAATTCTGAGTTCAAATCTCTCCTTTTGAAAGTAAGGGATGAGAAAGAAAAATGAAGAAAAGGTCAGGAAAGTGCAAAACTAATAATAAGGTAATCAAAGGTGATTGATTTAAGGTGAAGATTTTACAGTTCCACAGACTGTCCTGGCTAGTATGAGGTTGTGATAAGAACATAGGGCATTGTGAATCCCACTTTATAAACTGTCATGGAATCAGAGGACATAGAGAAAGAGGGGGTCTTAGAAACCTATGCCATCTCTCCCCTATTTTGAAAATGAAGCCAAAACATTTTAACATCCTGTAGTTGGCTATCATTAAAGTAATATTATCCAATACCCTCATTTTACAGATGAAGAAACAGGCCCAGAGAAGTTAACTAGTTCAAAAAAGGGTACAGCTCATTAAAGTGATGTCTCCAGCAATAGTAGTAAATATGAAACTTCAGGGCCTCTTGGTTATTAAGCCCTTAACCTGGTGAATCTCCAAATTTGGCATCTCTTTTCATGTATTCTTGCTTTTGAGAAAAAAAAATCATTCTGTCTTGGTTCTGGCCCCTTTCCCTTAGGTCCCTCTCTCTGAACTTCCTCTCTTTAATGAGTGTTTTCTCCCAGCCCAACACCTATAACATGTACCCCTTCTTTACCTCACAAAGGACATCTGGGAGGAAGTCACCTTCACCTTCAGAAACCTCTCTCTTTTCATCAGAATGATTTGTTTTCCCTCCTGACTGTTCTCTTGCATATTTTATTTTTAAACTTCCACTAAGGCAATGATCACACCATACTGCAAGCCTGTATGCTCAGCTTATGCTTTCCTACCACTACCTCTGAGGGAAGAGATAGTGTCTCAGTCATCTTTGTGTCTCCATTACTTATAAGTCCTGACATAAACAGAAATCTTTTCCATGAATATTAAATGAATGAAGTGTTCTCTCTGCTCTCCATCACTCACTTCCTAAACTGTCTGTTTCAAGGCAGATTTGGGGACGTGCTGGATGCACTGGGCACCTTCACACTGTCGGTGTTGGTATTAGAGTGTGACAATACTTCCTCTCCTCAGACACTTGGAGCTTCATCAGCAGAAGTCCTTTCCAATAATCAAATCCAACCCATCTCAAATGTAGCCACTCTCCTACATCAGGCACGCCTGATGGCCAATTCTGTCATTCAGCTTTTACTCAATGTGTTCTGTATAACATTATATTTCACAATATATTTCTCCAATAAAGGAGGATGCCATGGTGAAATAAATGGGAAATATTTAGGTAAACAAAAGTCACTTGCATTCTTTTACTGTCCTGTATCATGAATCTCAAGGCTAGGGAGCAACCAATTTGGTTTCATAACTCTGTTCTCATGTGGCATCTTCAGGGAATAACGTTTTACAGGAAATACTTTGAGATAATGTTGAGCTTGTTGTCAAATGGTCACACCACCTCTTCTTGTAGTAATATAAATGCTCGCTGTGTGTCAGACACTGTTGCAATACTTCATATGTACTAATTCATTTCATTCTCACAACCCCATAAGGTACAATTATCTCCACTTTACAGATGAGAAAAACTGAGGTCTAGAGAGGTTAAGAAATTGTCCCACCATTGGACAGCTAATAAGGGGCAGCAGAGAATTCAGTCCCACACCTTTTGACTCCAGTGTCCTGTAGATTCCTACTCCCTATAAATCTCATTCCACGGTAACTTCTGGGCGCTACAAAACGAGTCTAAGTTGTTAACAGCATGCAAACCCTTAACTATTTGAAAACAACATTCTTTCTGAAGCCTCTTTTCTCTGAATCTTCCAATTCTTCATTCTTGGAATGAAACTTCCCCCAATTTTTTTTACCTTCTTGATGATTGGCCTCTGAATTAATTTAAGGCCTCAGAAATAATCCAGCCAGTCTGACGTTGTTCGACTGACACTAAGAACAGCAAACTATTCCCTCTCTAGAAACACGTTTAGATTCGGGAAGTTTTATTTGTGTTTGCCTGGAGGGTCCATACTATGTCACTGGCACATGTTCAGCTAAATAACTAAACCTCTGCAAACCATGAGTTTGAGGAATATTTCGTGAGATTTTTTATAAGTGGCAGAAACAATAAGCAAAGAGCCCTTAGCTAAAACTGCTCCCACTTACGCAAATATGCAAATATCATGTGGGGCCTCACACAGGCTGTTCCTACCTCCCATCTGCACTGATACGACCCTTTACTGACCAACTGGCAGCTGTGGCCAGCTTTTTCAGGAGGGACTCATGAGGAGTACCAGTGACAGTCTAGGAAGTATACTTTAGTGAGAGACACTTCTTATAATGATTTTAAGTCCGGGGAAAGGAAATCCCGGGACAAAATACCTCTAAAAACCAAAATCAGTCAAAGGGAGAAATAAAGTTTAAAATCCGTTTATTGTTTACAAACTGCAGTCCTGGGCCTTCTCTCTTTCCTGCTCCAGCAGAAGCAAAACCGGCCCTCTCCCTCACCTACAAACTGCAGCAAGCCAGTAAGCAAACCAGCCCCCTCCCCTTAACCTCTCAGGTTCAGACTTGCCCTGGGTTGCCTAGGTAATTACCTAGCCATTGATATGGAGATGACCTTCTCTCCACCCTTGAGAAATGATGCAAATGTCCTAAAGCCATATTTCTCTCCACTCTTGAGCATCTGTTGATATGCAGATGTACTAAAGCCAGGCAAGACATTCTGGAAATATTACAATTTTACCCACAATGATATTCCCATTAAATTACTATTAAGCAGTATGGGAGAGAAGAGAGAAGTGATTTTTTAAAATATGAATTAAGTCTTACAGATACAGATGTGTGCAGCCAAATGGACACTTGGAAACCCAACTTTCTCATTCTGTTAGGACCACTCAGTTCGGAGGAGCAGATCTTGAGTCGGCTGTCACCTGGATAGAGCAGTCAGGCCTCCGCCTGACTGGGAATTTCCTCACTTGACAGATGGGGACTGAGTGTCTGTTAGCTAACATTTTTCCTCTAATTACTAATTACACCAGAGAAAGGGGCTTTATGGCCAGAGTCCTGGAAAGGTGTAATTTGATCAGTAGAGATTTGCAGTAAAGATGGAAGATTGATACGTGACGTCAGACAGCTGGCAAGAAGGCCCATCAGGCCAGGAGGCCAGCAGCTGCTCACAGCAGATTTGAGAGGGTGAGAGAGGGTCTGGGAAGGGGAGGGATCTGAAAGGGATCTGGGAGAGGAGAGATAAGGCAAAACATGTTAACAATTCTGCTTCCCCCTCCTCATCTTTCTGTCATTTCAGATAAGAACATATTAATCCTCTGAATTTGTGGCAATAGCCAACAGGTGGCAAGGCCTATCCCTGCACAGCAGGCAGCTGCTGGAAGTGAGAAAGGGTGCCAGGAAGAGGGAGCTTCAGGTGGGAATCTCCACAGAGCAATTAACCTCCACCCTGAAATGCGCCCCACTCCACTCCCACCACTCACAAAGGGGACCCCGACCCTGAGGGTCATACACTCAGAACATTCCCTAGAGCAAAGATACTAAAAGGATTGTGCAGGGGCCAGCTGCAGTGGAATCTGCTGACCTTCCGGTTAACCATGCAGATTCCTGGACCCCACCCAAGGACTCCAGGGTCGGAGTCTCTGTCGGGAGGGTAGTCTACCTCCCTAGTCACTTTCTTTCACATCATCTCATTGGTTTTCTTCTTTGCACATAAACCATTATCTGAAATGATATCCATTTATTTGTTTTCTGTCTTTCCTGTGCTACTAGATGTTCCCAAGGAGCAGAGACAATCTACTCAGAACAGTGCCTAGCACATAGGAGTCGCTTAACACATACTTGCTGGATAAATGAATAGGGGAATTAATGGGAGGTGGAGAGGAAGAGAGGAAGTTCAGAATGCCTTTCCTGGCGAATAACTAGTCAAGCTAAGGCCTATGCTCTGGGATCCTTAGGTAGTATGTGTCATCCTGGCAGCCAAGAAAGAGGGAGGTTGCTTCCTATTTGGGTTAAAAACAACAAAAATAAAGGACAGAGGATCTTATACTAACACTGAGCCTTTAATGCATGCTCACACAGTAGCTGCCTGCAGGGAAACATGTCACCACAGCCAAACATCAGACCCCACCAGCACCCAGGCAAAGAATATGCCCCCCCCCCTTTTGTGCCTTTCATATCAGGAAAGCCTTTAATGTGGACCTGCATTAAATTGTCCCTAAGACATTGATAGGAGGCCTGCATTGCTACCCCTAATTTGAGAAAGATATTAAGGCTTAAAAGTAATGACACCGTGCTGGAGACCACAAAATGGAGTTAGAAAGGAGGAAAAAGGTTAAAATCTGGCCTTCCTGACTCATAAACCAGCTATATTTCTCAACTCAACTGTTTCCTCTATTTTCTCTGATGCTTATACTTGAAGCCACGATAGTTTTTGTAACAGGAAAGCAGGGGAGACATGTCACATTACACCATTTTTATTAATGTACGTTGTACTTAATTTACCTATGACTCTTCTTTCATGCAGTAACATTGTTAATATTGATACTATTTTCTGTGGCAATGACTACAGTACTCATAAATACAGCATATTAAATGTAACATCTTTCTTATAGGTAATTCTTTCTTAGAACTAAATTCTATTAAATCAGTCTTTAAAATTCCCACTCCCATATAATAAATGTAGTGAGAGTCTTATATCCATCGTGAAGTCAGAGAATTGCAGGCTGTTAGATCTGGCTCTGAAGAATCATGTCATCTAAATCCCCCCCCTCCTTACCACATCATAAACAAGGAATCAGAGGTCCAGGGATTTCACATGGCCTGGGATGCAAAATGGCCAGCATTCCCATTTTTTGCTTGCAAAACTTTTCATGGGAATCCCAGTGCTTGGCATAACATTGAGTTCCTTGGCAGGGCCTAGCTGGTATTACCTGACATTTGTCCTTTTCAGTATTGACTGATTAGGCACACAATCCCCATAACTGTGGCTTTGAATTGCCTTAGAAATGTCTGCATGCTCTTTTGCCACTGCACCTATGTGTCCGCAAACCTCAGCGTAGCTATGCCTAAACCAAGGCAATGAGTGCCCAGCAGACTTCCCGGGACGAGTGTTTAGAGCTAGGCGAGCAGCTGAGCTCACTCCTCCTAGAATGCTGTGTTAAGAAAGGCCTCCCACTGTAGTGAGGGGATAAGGAGGCCCCAGCCTCACTCCTGGAAGGCTGGTGCTCCCTCCTTTAGCGCTGCCCTGGGTTTCTCCCATAGCAGCTCCCAGAGCCGTTGCTGTCACAAGCTGTGTCAGTCCCAGCGACAGCATGAGCCAGGAGAGGATAAAGAAGCCGGCTGTGAGCGGGTCTTCTCTCATTTGCCAAAGGAAAAAAGATTAGCAAGCATTCCCTGGCACGGGGCAAAAAAGCCATCACAAGTTCTAAGACTAATGTGGCATCATTTTTGGTGGAGCTTGAGTGCTTTGACATTCGTGGAGGAGTTGGACTCCCAAGTCTACTGTGTTTTATGTATGTGTTCTCAGGACACTCTTTCTGAGAGGTAAGTAGAATCAAAGATTATTGTCCCTTTTCAAGGGTACAACAACTAGGGATGTCTTTGCTCCTTTTCTATGCAGAGAATTCTTCATTTCTCAAAATTCAGCTCATTGCTAAGTACCTCAGTGATGCCTTGTCAAATTCCCCTTCGTAGTCTCCTGGAGGCGATGCGATTCCCTCCTGCCTCCTGCAGCAGCCTGCACACCCCTCAGTCATTGTCTTGTCCCCTGGGGTTCTAATTGTTGACTTTAAAAGTATTTCCTCGGTACACTATGCTTCTCTCCAGAGCAGGAGGCAGGTTTCCTTGATCTCTATAGACCCTCACCCTCTTGATCCCACCTACTCTCTCTCCTACTCCAAGGCCAGTTTTAAAGCCTGGAACATCAAAGATAATGAAAAGACAGAAAAGAGAGAAGAAAAGGAAGAAAGTTAAGTGGCTTACCCAAAGTCACCCGGCAGCTCAGCGTCAGAGTTCTGACACTGAGTGCAGGGCTCAGTTCCAAACCAGGCTGTCATCATGCCTATCTGATTGTCCACAAAGAGTGGTATTTTTTTTAAATGATTTTACTGTTAAAGAAATGGAGAACACTCAGCCCAGACCAGTTAATTCTTAAGAATGATTAGACGAGGGCTTATGGTCTCCATCTATGCTTTAAATCAGGATCATTTTCAGGTCTAATGGAAATTACATGGTGGCTTTGGCTTCACAGGGAAGCAACTTCAAGCTAATCAGCCTTGGGAATGCCACTATCTGAGATGCCAAGGCAAAAACAAAGGAATGTCGTTGATTAACATTCTCCCTTCAAGAATGTTCCAAGGCTGCAGGGCTGCTGAGATGAGATGGGACTGGAATCCTAGCCACATTAATTGCTTTCAAGCCACCATTAATTGCTTTGCAAGAGGCCACAGCTGTTGCTGCAGGGAAGAGCAGGGTAAAATCCTGTTTTTTTACTTTCAACTTTCTGCTGACCTTGTCTGAGATTGTTTCTGAGCTGCCTGAGGCCAGTGTCTATCCCAAGTGGTTCTTTAGTGTCCTATGTCTTGTCTTGGCATTTCATTATATCCCCAGCACTTAACATAAGATGGGAGTATGGTACTTGCTCAATAACTATCTGTCTGATTAATTAATTAAGCCATCAAAAGTAGGGCTCTACTAGGAAGTGATAATTCTCTGGAACATAGAAAAGTGCTCCTTCACTTTTTCAACTAATATTTCCCTTGGCCCTTGGCTAGAAATATAGGAACATGAAGAAAGGAGAAATAGCGTAAAAAACATTTCAATTTTGTCCAGTCTTGTGACTATGTCGACTCAAATTTTCCCATTCATATTCTGACTAAATTAACTTTTGGGGGGCCTGTTTTGTTGTTTTTCTTCTACAGAGACGACCAATTCCTGAATAATTAGTGACTTGCCCCACATTTGCAACCTCTTCTGGTCTTTGAAATAGCTAAAATGACCTAAGGCCTAGCAGAAGAGTGGAACGAATGGACTTTGCCTGAAGTTGGGCCCATGGGGTAAGATCTAGAGAGTTATTGGCTTAAGTGGTGTTAAGCAGTGCCTGTGATTGGAAAATAAAAGGAAATAGAATCCCCTCAGAGAATCAAGAATAGTTAGGCCTCATCCTAAAATAAATAGGCCAGAGAAGCATGGGTGGCAATGGCTTAATCCTCAAACCTGTTCTCCCCTTTTATTTCACTTAAGTTTCCAAACATTTGTCTCTGCCTTCTATCTGTAGCCTTACACCCAAACATGTTCTAAGACCTTAAGCAATGTAGATTTGTCACCCTTCTTTAGCTTTAGAGAAGAAATGTGCATTCTGGAGGTATTTTGTAAATATTAGCAACCAAAAAGCCCAGGGAGTGAACCCCGTGACTAACTACCATCAGTCCTTGTCCTTACTGTCCGCCAGATCAAAATCTCTTCTAGTGACTTTTCCAAAGTCAGAACCTTAGGGTTGCTTGTGCTTTTTGTTAACACTTTACTTACTAGAGCCAACGGGTTACTATATCCTTAGGAATGTGTTTAGGTTCTTTCCATGTTCTATATATTGTTTTCTCTTCATTTGAGAACCTTGAGTCATTTGAATGTTTCAGGCTCATTTACACTTAACTCATAAGTCTCTCAGAAAGCAGCAGTTGATGTCTACCAAGCCATTTTAAATGTCTTATTAAAAATTATTTGCCTTTTTGTCAAGGATATGCAAACTGGAATACCAGAAGGTTTGAAACTCAAAACACATGATATCTGAATGGGTTCCAAACTCGGCAAAATTTCTCTTCTGCTCCTCCTACATTTTCCTCCTGCCCATTTGCAGCAATAACTTAGACCCATGAGGCTGTCTGTATTGTGCCATCTACCCCCAACTGAAAATGTGGGTATTTTCAAGCCACCATTCAAAACCTAGAGTGAAGTCACAGCTATCAGCGGGCATCTACCAGGTATTCTGAAAAATGCACCTGCTCGTTGCCTAGTGCTGGTGTCTTTGACAGCAAGGAGAAAAGTGCTGGTTCCACAGAACAGCCTAGGCAAGTGAAGTTGAAATTGATTGAAGTAAATTACTCCTGAAGCCTTGCTTCTCCCCTCCTTTGAAGGCAGAAGTAAATTTGCTTTCCTCCATTCAGGTGGTCCTCAGAGGTCCAAAATTAAAACTTAGTGAGAATGGGTTTTTCACAATGACTCTGCTCCAACCAATCAACGAAGGTCTCTGTGCAGTCTAGCTGATGGCAACTACAGGGCCAAGCAGGCAACCTGGAAACACAATTCCTTTCTCCTTGTTGGAAATATGCCAAGACTGTGAATGTTAACCACCTAATTCTTGTAAAAGGTACCACGGGACCTTTAATAAGCACCAATAGCCAGAGTCTCAATTTTACACTTTATCTGGGAGACTTTGTCAGAGGAGGGGGCAGTTCTAAACGAGTATTTATGCAATACCCCAGACTAGAGATGGAAAGTCAGAGCCCTGCAGTTGTGGATCAAAGAGACTTGAAATTTGATGAGAGACAGGACTTGAGTAATGTTTTTCCATTGCTTTTGAGGTCAGGTCTAAAAATCAAACATTGCAAGGAGCAAATACCTGTCTTTAAATACCTTCCCCGCCTAACTCCGTCCTCTTTGCTCTCATGCATGCTGCAACCACCCCATGATCTGGAGTTCCCATCGGGGCTACTGTCTCTGGAATACAGTTTTTCCTTTCCTTCCACTTCCTGCCTCCCTTGAACACACTGATGGCAGCACGTGCTTAGTCTTATATTTTCTTAAGTTACTTCACTATATGTGGGAAAATTCTGTCAGTACAAACTCTACAGTTAAACAGAACAAGGATTTTACCTTTGTCCTGCTTAGTTGTATATCTCTAACAAGTTGAGTGTATCGTAATTATTATGAGGATGAATTGATGAAGAATTGATGGACTTTATAAATTATGAAATATCTTATGAATGTCATTTGTTATTATTATATCATAGCTATTTATTACTATTATAGTTATGCAGAGGAGTTCTAGGAGAGTATTTTTTCTTCACTGCTGTACAGTCGAAATCTAAGGACTAAGCCCTGGAAGTCCTAACATAAAAAGAGGTAACAAAAGGTAGGAGAAACAATTAAAATCACAAAAAGGAGTGGCTAGACAGAGACCAGAGTAACAAAACCAAAAACAGTAGTCCTGGGAGCCAAGAGAAGTCTTTCAAAAGAAACTATGTCAGATATACCGAAAACTGAGTAAGGTCAGGATTGAGCAGAGCCACTGAATTTGGCAAGGGGAGGGTCCTGCACAGTCTGGAAAAGGCTGTTTTGATGGAGTGGTGGGGCTGGAAGCCCAGCTAGAGTTGGTTCAGAGGAGTCTGAGAGGAAAATAAATGGAGACAGTGAATAGGGATAACTCTTTTAAAGAGTTTTCATGTAAAAGGATCAGAGCTGGATGACAATGTGAGGCCAAGGCAGGGTTCTATCTTATGTTTTAACAATGGAATACATTATATAGCTTGTTTGTATGCTGATGTGAATAGCTTAAGTAGAAAGCAAAAATCTGATAAAGTAGTAAAAATAGGAAGGATTTCAGGAGAGATGTTGTATTAGTTTGCTAGGACTGCCGTAATAGCACCACAGACTGGGTAGCTAAAACAACAGAAATGTGCTCCCTCAGTTCTGGAGGCTGGAGGCCAGAGGTGAAGATGCTGACAGGGCTGGTTTCTGCCGAGGTGCTCTCCTTGGCTTGCAGATGGCTTTCTTCTTCTGTCTTCACATGATCTTCTTTCTGTGTCTGTCTGTATCCTAATTTTCTTATAAGGACCCCGGTCACACTGAATTAGGTCCCACCCCTATTTAACCTTAACTACCTCTTTAAAGAGACCTTATTTTCAAATACAGTCACATTCTGAAGCACTGAGAGTTAGGACTTCAACATAGGGATTGTGGAGGGAACACTCAACCCATAACAGATACTCTGGGTTAGGAAAGAGGGAATGGGCTCAAGTGCGTACGTAAAAGGTTTTAGCACATCTGTAATGACAGGGTGGAGGAAAGAAAATATGGGAAGAAATGTATACAGTTACTAAGAGTTAGTGTTTTCTTCATGAAATAAGGCAGGTAGTGGCAGAGAAGGAAGTTGGAGGTTTAAGAAGAACAGAAAAGAGGTAAAACAGTCATCTAGGAGAGTGTGGAGTGACAGGTAAAGGGAAACAGAACAGACTTGCTGGCACCAGGGCCAACCTGAAGCCTGTGGTCATGGCTTATATGTGACATCAGTCCATAAGGGTGAGTGCTATTTTCTCCAGTTATGTTCCACTTCTCAGGACTGATACAGAGTGGACAGAGATTTTGGCTTAATTAGATTCATGGTTTTGTTAGATGAATATGGCAGAGGGACAGAGAAATAAGAAAGTTGAGTATGTGTACAAGGTCGTAATAATGATGAACCATCGAAATTGATGGCAGTAGGAAAAAGAGGAGATAAGGAAGGATGCCTGGTAGTGAAAATGGAGTAGGATCGATAGATTGCAGCTTCCTGTAGAGTTGGGGAACTGTTGGAGACAGGAGACTAGACACAACGAGTTGAAAAGATAGGAAGTGCTAGTCACGGGGAACACTTGAGATGAGATGTGAAGTGCTGGCAGTTATTGTAAGGATGAAACCGGGGTAGAGTTACATGAATGAACGGTTTCTCAGTAGGAGGAGGAGTCAAACAACAGATGATCCAAAGCATTAGTTGCCCCTAAGGATTTGAAAATGTCCTGAATTATTACAGGAGTAGTTTTAAAGAGAGGGGCATCAGCAAGGTGCTAAAATATTCAAGGGATGAAGACTGAGAGGTCTGTGCTGACTGTGAGAGAAAGGGCAGGAGGCAGTAGAGCCTGAGGGCACGAACTTCCAATGAGCTGGGTGAGGCAGGGGTTAAGGCGGAAAGGGGAATGGTCTGGAAGAGCAATGAAGAGTAATGAGTGAAGGGTAAGGAGGACACCTCAGGCACCTTCGGTATAGGACAGGAAACAGACCCTCATGTAAAGAGCCATAGAGAAAGTGTCCTCAGGGAAGAGCCAAATCTGAGTTAAGAAAAGGGAGTGGAGGGGTGAGGATGGGAGCTCTGTGGCTGCAGACACAGCAGGAACTGACCTGCCTCTAGACCTCTTGCTATATGCAATAATGAACTACCGAACTGGCCTTTCTTTTTTTTGACAGTGAGTTCTAGAGAGGGAATGGTGAACACCCCTGGGTGGAAGAGAGCTGTGCGAATGGGTCAGTTTAAAGGAGGAAGCCTGGTGATAAGGAATGAGCTGGGAGTCTTGGACTTCCTGTCTGACTGAGATACAGGGGGTTGTGGAGAGAAGGGATGAATCCTGACAGTCTCTAATACAAAGGTGGTGGGTGGCTATGTTTGGGGTGGAAGGTGAGAGCCTTTCATGGGGACACCTGCTCAGCCAGCTAACGGTGGTGTGGTGGTTTCCACCTGGTTGCTTCCCTGGTGACAGTGCCATCTCAGGAGATGGGGTGGGCATGGAAGAGTCAGGTGCTATGTGCCAGATGCTGCAGATACGACAAAGGTCCTGCTGGTAAAGACCCAGAGAACCTGTGACAGAGGAAGTGGGAGAGGACTGGGAATGTTCATTTTTAATCCTCATGGAATCACTGTGCATTCAACATGCTAATAGTGAGCTGTAGTCCTGAGCCTAGAACACAGCTCCAAAGAGTGTTGCCTAAGTGTGTGTATAGGTGTGGCTATATGATACAGCAGTAAGGATAATTTTTAATGTGCTTTTTTTGATTAGTCATATTTTTTTTATCATTCTTTGTCTGCTGTTCATAGACACATTATGATAGCCTACCAGGAAATTACACCCAAGACAGGCCTCTGGGAATTTAAGTTGAAACATAGGAAAGAACATGAAATTTATAGTGAAAAGTACCTGAGTTCAATGTCAGATTTTGTCCTTTCCACCTGGAAGTCATACACCAAGCTATTTAAATACTCTGAGTTCAGTTTACTCTTCTGGAAAACGGAGCTAATAGTTATCAAACAGGGTAGTTGTGAAGCTTAAATAACATAATGACATCAAAACAGTGTTAAGTATTGTAACAGTAAATATATATACTATATATGCTATATATATATTAC
Organism: Smutsia gigantea; assembly: GCA_032199065.1. NCBI lineage: Eukaryota > Metazoa > Chordata > Mammalia > Pholidota > Manidae > Smutsia > Smutsia gigantea. The sequence goes on from JAVSCE010016182.1 coordinate 271,272, forward strand.
ATAGTATATAATATATACTAAAATGATGTTATGAAACAATATCATAGATGGATAAGCTTTCAACTTAGAAATGGATATAATAGTTGAGAGGTTAAACCTCACTTTCCCAGCTTGGGAACCCATTTCTAACTGTCACCTGCTCTAAGTCCCCCATCAGGGGATACCTCCAAGACCAGCTGAATTACTTCTGTCTGGGAGAGGGCAGCCATGAGGCATACATGTTAGGGACCCTGGGATTTATTAAGATGAGAATATAAGCTGCTCTTCTGCAGCACCTTCCAAAAGAGGTTCCCTTTAAGAACGGACCTACCCCTAGACTTCTTCCTATATGCAATAATGAAGTACCTAATTAGCCTTTTTTTTTTGAAGATAACATCAAACAGGTGCTTCCCCCAGTTGAATTCCTTCAGTGGGACCACTTCAGCAATTCGCCACGTATGTGCATATGTGTGTTCGTGTGTGTCTCCACACATACAACTACTGCTCAAGCAGCCCTGTCAGTATGTACAATTCATCAGCAAGAGCATCCCTCTAGGAAGCCTTGCTCAGGTATACAGGTGTGAGGAATGCTCAGTAGTTAACCTTTGTCTCACCGTAAAGTATTAGCAAAGCACGGAGTGCTACTTCCACAGACAGCTGCTTTGGGAGTGGTTGCTATCCACCTTCTTTGACATTCTGCTGGATATAAGTCATTGAAAGAGATTTATTAGTGATTTTGAAACCCCCACAGGGAATGCTTAACAAATATTCCTAAAATTTAATCCACTTTAAAATGCTGGTCTATCAATAGAGAACCCTTTCTGATCTTATTTCACTAAAGGAGTGCAAATCTATACAGGTACACAATGGACCAAACCAAGGGTTAATTCCTCACAAGACCCTGGCTCCTATAGATTCTAGAATCTTACTGTTGAGCAACTGTGACTCCCAAGCATTCTCTGTGGGAGTTTCAAAACCTAATGAGTCTCCTTTGTCTTCAGGGAGTTTATATTTTAGCAGACTATCCAAGAACAAAATAGGCATCTAAATCTCTGCAGTTTCCCCTTTTGGGGAGCAAGGTGTTGGATATTTAGGAGGTTTACAGGATGTAGCCTTGAGTGTAGGTTGAGCCATGGACAACTGACAGAACTGCAGGCATGTATTCAAGATGCAGATATTTGAATGATATTTATTAATTTGCAAGTGTGCACTTTTAATAGCATACTCTCCCATATACAAATATACAATGAATGTACATACTTTTTATGCCCTCCAACCCTGGGAAACAGATTGCTGTGATATGATCACTCACCTGCAGTCACTTTGTGGACACAAACTCCCGCGCTTCTCTAGAACTCACTGAAAACATCTAAAAGTGGCTGAACTGAGATTCACAACTATGAGCTGTGACTGCATAGCCACCAATAAAGACAGCTCACCTCTGCCCCACAGTCACCGCACCCCATGTCGTGTCCCTGGAAGGGGCTGTGCACTTGATGCAAATGTCCATATCAGCAGCTCTTTGAGTCTGTCTGAGCAAAGGACAGAAATTCTACCCTCTTCCGCCCAACAAACGGATCCTGTCCCTCATAACAACCGGTATGGGGCTGCCCCCTGGAGGTTTAAGAAAGCCTATTTCCTTTAAGGCAGGCCAGTGGATTTAACTACAGGCATTTCAGATATAGAATCTGGAACAAATCATCTTACCATGCAGTCCAGACCCTTCACAAATGAGGGTAGCAAGACTTCAACACTGGAATCAACTCGTATGGCTGCAATCATTTGCAGAGATTCCACCCAGCAATGTGAGACAATGGTAAATTCCTCATCAGGAACTTACTGCAGCTTTTGAAACAGGGAAAAAAGAGCTTAAAGCCACTTTTTATTAATATTCAGATTATTCAGGAGATCAGTCATTTCTTGATAACACCTATTGGACATTTACTGCAGAGAAGACAGTGAGTTTAGCTTTATTTATTCATCATTTGCTTCTTGGCCACGGTAATTAACGTGTTAATCCCAATACACCTACATTCAGGAAACACGTTATCCAAAGTAGCTTCTTAAATTTCTGGTGCTATGACAGTGATTATGTTTAAAAGCAGTATTCCTCTGATTTCTCTGCTATCAGGCAAATGTTGTTGCCAATAGCAGGCCAAGTTTTCTGTTTCTACATAATCAATTTCAGTTCATTAGCACTGGTTCCCCCAGATTACAGTGGGGTCACATGGTGCATGATCCTGGCTGGACACTTGCTCAGTGTGTAGGAATGAGGCTGAAAGCAAATGCTGCTGAGTGTCGACCAGCCCTGGTTATCTCATTAAATTTGAAAATCTGTGAAATTTGGGGAGGCTGTGGAAACTCTCATTACAGCTTCTTTCTGTTGATAGAGATAGGAGTCAATAAAATGTGATATAAAGAGATGATCCCAGTATGTAATTAAATAAGGGAAAAGTGGATCACAAAGCCATCTGATAATATTTCAGAAATTAAAAATACATGTCTGAGCCTAGAAGAGTTGTTATGTTGGGATATTAGTGATTTTCTCTGATGTGATAACGATTAATTTTTATTTTCTCTGAGAAAAATCAATTAAAAAAAAAAGAAAAGGGAAATAAAGTACAACACTATTAGAATTCAAGGAGGCAATTCTCAGCCGATGAGTTTGAAATCAAAACAAGCATTAAAGCAAGGGGAAAAATAGGTGCTGGCCCGTAACTGGTACATGTAAGATTCTCATTCCCCTAGAGAAGAAAAATGATTAAAGATTTGTTACCATTTCTTTTCTAAGGAACAGGCATACTCTTGAAGCAGTTTTGAAATTGCTAACATTCTAAGTTTTTAAAGACATAAGTTGTTGGACTCTATTTCATATTGACTAAGCTGAAAGTTGTCCAACCTCCTTTGAATAAGAGATTGAAGGATGAGGGCCATACCACTTTCAGAGGAGATTTCCTTCTCAGTGGAGCTAAGCAGTATTTTCAAAATATCTGGCTAGATCTTAAAAGTCATTCATGACAGGTGATAATTGATTACATACTGAGTTTTGCCAGAAACTCTAATGTCATTGGCATATAGAGCCACAGCATTACTACAGCTTGTATGTGCAGAGGACTGGAACACAAATAGAAGGCTTCATAAATTAAATTTAATGTTTCGTAGCTCTTCTTTAACTAAACAGAGTAGGTGTAGAAATTATATTAAGTTAAAATTTATTTCTGTGCAAAATAAAAACCAGTCTCTGGATATATATATATGTGGGACAAGAAAGCAGAATTCATGATCATGTGGACCCCTAATGGAACATTAAAAGAGAAATTATTTTGCATATCATAAGGAAAAACTAAAATTTTGAAATCTCAAATATTTTCGAACACGGGCTTATAATGTCAACCACAGTTATACCACTGAGTGGGCAAGTTGTCAGGGGGTAGCTTTTAACTAAGTTGATTGATAAATGCATTCATTTCAAACAATATAGTCATTTCTATTTTATTAAAAAGCCACATTCCTTTGATCACAGCAAATATGCCTTGGAGAAGAAAGTGATGGGAGATGGGCAAACACAATGACTTTAGTGAAATTAAACGCTCACATTGAAAACATTTGCAATTTGTTTAAAATTTCTTGAATTGCCTTCTACCCTCTAGAGAAGAAGCGACCAACCAACTGACCACAGGTCAAATTAGATCCAGGTGAGTTTTATTTGACAATTTTGTTTTATTTTGCATTTGTTTTGTGATGGTCACTGCTGTCATTGCTATTTTTAGGATGTTTTAAATGCCCTTGAAGGGTCGGACACTGTATCAATTATCCACAGGCCAGCTTGTATCATATCCAAGCAAATTCACACATTCACAATAACTGGTTTCCATGTGATTTTTTTTTGTTGTTGTTTTGTTTTGTTTTTGTTTCAATCTCTACTCCAGAGCAATTTATTTCTTAAACTGCTAGTCTCATCTCAGGCAGTGAAATCTATTAGCAGGTCTGGGATCAGCATTGTTTTCCACAGACTAGAATAGAGGAAAAACTGGCAGTGCATCACAACTGTAAAATTTAGCCTATTTTATAAAATTATTGCCTTGTGGGCATACCTATGTGTGCACATGTATGTGACCGTGCATGCATGTGCCCACATAGATTATATGCAAATTCACAATGCATTTCTTACCATGGTGGTAGTCCAAAAATGCTCTAGAGGGTATCTCAGAAGGATTAAGATCCTCCTTAAGATTATATTCAAATTATACATTCCACAAACATATACTTTATTCTACAAATGCAGGTTATATTCATTCTACAAATATTTATTTTCTACTACTATAAGTACCAAGAAGTTTTCAAATTCCTCTGCCTTCAAGGAACTTACAAATCTGTAATGTTTAAGAAACATCCTTAAAATACTTAATTACCCACAAAATCCTTAAGGTCTTTTCTCTTCCCCAGCCCAAGCTCTACCCACATCTTATTCACCTTCCTCATCAGTTCTTTCTTGATCACCCTGACTGAACGTAGAGAATTCCTTCCTTTACTGCCTGCCTAGGTGAGCCATTTAGTAATTATTATACAGGACTTTGTAGCATTTCTTTTATCGTTTTAATAAATGGCATTTTAATGTTGAAGACTAGCACAAACAATCCCTAGGTATTGGCTATATTTTCCTTCTCCTTCCTTCCAAGAAGGAAGGATCTTTTGTTATATTGCTCCATTGTGGAGCTCGTATCATGCCGAGAGCATAGTCACCAGCCAAGGAGCAGAACTTAAAAAGCAGAGAGGATGTTATAGTTCACGCTACATAAGAGAAAGCATTTCTATATTGAGAATACAAGGAAAGATCCAGAAAGTAGGAAAAAGAAGGTGAAAAAGAGGGTGATGAACTAGACAGGACAACCAGTTGGTCTAGAGTTTGACAGAGGTAAGTAAAGGAGATTTTAGGAAGTTTTCTGAATTTTAAAGTAATCACTTCCTTGCTACCTGTTCGGGAGACCTTCAGTATATTTGAGTGCTTTATGGAGTCATTTTTGTGGCACTAAGGGAACCTGCAATGTGCCTTTAGGCACCCAAATTTACTTGGATTACAACCATATTATTTAATACTTTCTAGGACGGCATTTAGCCGCCTCAGTCAGATTGTGACATTTGAAGAGAGAATTTTTAGACTATTTTGCTAACCCCATGACACTCAGCTTGCAGGATTCACACTGAAGGGCTGGTTTTTGTGTTTCTTTTTCCTCTACATTGAAGACTTAGGATGTTTCAATGTCGTTCTCAACCTACCCAAAGTTCAAGGTTTAGGCCTTTTGTCACCTTTAAAATCATCAGAAGAAAGATTTACAGCACTTACGTACTTGTCACATAACTTTCCTATAAAGACTTCAGGAAGAATCTATAAAAGTCATCAATAAGATATTAGAGAAATTATTTTTAGCAGCAGGAACACTGCCCTTTCCTGTCTCAAAGTCAAAGAAAACTGATATATTTGGATTTATTATCAATAAATCTAAAGTGCTGTTATTATTCTGTCCAATTCTCTGACCTTAAATTTAAAAGTCTGAAACTATCTCACCAGACATCAGACAGAATCATTCTGGAAAGAAGGCCACGCCACTGCTCCCTGCATTACAAAGTGGTGTGTCACATGATCATTCTGCCTCCACAGTCCAGTGGACACATAATTGTGTGTACACCATAACACTAAAAGTGTCAGCTAATCACCACCTGCAACCTATCAGTTCAGGAACAATAATTTATCTGGTGTATGCAATGCTGTGTGAGGACGTCTCAGAGTGGTCTTATCTCCACGTTTAAGGGAACCATTCTCCGGTAAACAGAACCAAACACTTGGTAATTCTGTGTCTTAAATGCATCTTCTATTGATTCCCTTTATCAGTATGTGCATTAACTATATACATTGTAATCATTTACTGTTTAAATCGTATTTCTTGGTTTTAGGATGTCTTTTTATATGAACTGACACCTCTGGACAATTGATTTCCATTTCTGTAAATTGTTTCTATTGTGCAGCAATAGCCAGTCACCAAGATAATAATGGCCTTTCTTTGATGTACCTCAATCTGCACATCTGCTTCAGTTCCTCTACCAGATGTTCATATTTATTTATATTCCTTGTTTAAGTTTTTGAGATACTTCTGCTCTGGGGAAAGATATATTAGTACAATAAACTATGTTATATAGAATGTCAAAATAGTGTGTTCACCAGAATTAAACATAACTACCTTAGTCAACCAAAAGTGATATGATTCTAGAATTTTATTAAATACATACTTATAATGGGCTCTTGAATCCTTTTTTAATATTTTAGGTCTTAATAATAGTAGTGAAGTATCCATTGGCATAATGCAAAGTAGCCTTTTAAAAATTATTTCATTCCTGCAAATTATCTAATATAATCAACCCAATTATACCTCTGATCATTACATGCCTATAACTATATCTGAATCACCCCTAAAATTTCCATAGCAAATAATTCCAACGGCACAAAAATTTCACTGAATCCTCACAACAATCTTATAAGGCAACTGCCATTATAATCCCATTTTACAGATGAAGAAACTGAGGTTCCATGAAGATACACACCTGGAAAATGACAGAACAAGGTATGAAGACTAGAACTGCCTACCTCTCTCCTAACTACTGTGCTACATTACTTCCTTATCAAATAGAATGATTTCATCTATAAATCAGACATATGATAATAGACACAATTAATGAGAAAATGAATACCTTGCCACACACCTCCATGTAAGAACTTGCTTTGGGTTAATCTGTAGAATTTCAGGTGGAGGGAGACCAGTTGATGGAGACCTGGATAGGAGCTGGGACTGGTTCCTCCAGGGCCTCATTTGTAAAGCTAGACACACACACTTTGGGGACACAGCAATGCATCTTTCTAGAGCATTAATTTTTCCTCAGTGATAAGTAGTTTAATTATTTTATTAAAACAAACATGGATATATTATGGAATGAATTAAAAAATTACCTTGAATTTTTAAATTAAAAGTGAGATTTCCAGAAGCTTCCCCTTTCTGGGAGAATTGCCCCAGGTCTCCTGGGAGTCAGACATTTCCTGCCCTCTGATTTCAGGGTGTACAGACCCACAGCTGTAGGATCAGGGGAGCTCTTGAAAAGTCTGAAGCAGGTTCTGGGCGGCATTTCATTCTGCTGGAGCTTGGAAGATGGATGTGAAAGAATCCAGACCAGAAGGAGAGGAAAAGTTAGAAAGCCTGATAATAAGGGCAAAACACAGGTAAAGGATAAAAAACAACACACACACACACACACACACACACACAGCCTGCAGAATGAAGATATAAAAGATTTAAAGGGCACATGTCCAAATATCTCCCCCCTCCCACCTATCCTCCCCAACCCCTTCCTTCTTCACATTAAATATTGGCCACATCTGTGTGTGCTTGGCCTGCTTTGCTCATTCTGCCTTACACAGCAGAGCCCCTCCAGCAATGGGCCTGACTAAACACTTTCACACTCCGGGCCGTTTGCCATGGTCATTTGGTCACAGCCAGTTGTTTCTGGGCAAGTCCTGAAGTAGTCTGAGAGGTCTGCGTAGTGGTGCTCGCTATAGTCTGACAGGGACACGTGTTTGGAGAAAGAGGGTTTCGTGGAGGGAAGGAATGTTTTATTTTTTTCTCCTTTTCAGCTGACGATTGTTGTTTCAGGATGTAGCAACTTCCATTGGTGAGAGAGATTTATTACTTACTTCCTGGAGAAAGCAATTTCAAGTGTGAACATTTAGACAGAGGCATCCAAAAAAGTCACTAATTTTTTGCTTTTGTAATTTAGAGGGAAGGAGAAATTTAAATCTGCCCAATACCCCCTCCCCTCAAGAATGAGCAGTGATGTGCTCTCCAAAACCACAAGGCAGAGAGAGGGCCCCACGCTCTCTCTTTGCAGTGAGAATGCAGAATCTCCAGCTGCAGCAAACAGTCCCTATAACCACAAACTAACACAGATTGTTTAGTGATTTTGGAAGTCCATTGCAGCAAAGGTGCAGTGTGACCATTTTCTATCCTCCATCACATCCCAAAGATGGCGCCAAAGATGTGATTTTATTTTGTAATGGTTTTAATGTCAAGGAGCTCTCAACACCCCTGGGCTTTCTTTTCTCACTCTACCTTTCCTCTCTGGGAAATTGCAACCATCTCCAATGCTCTCCTTACCTTTTAGGGGCAGATGACTGACCAGACTACATCCACACCCATAGCTCTCCACTCAGCACCACTCCATCCCGCAACACCTAACAGACATCTCTTCTCGGATTTCAGACTCCACAGGTCAAAGCCCAAGCTCATCTTCCCTCTCACACTTGTTCATTCTGGAGTGTTCCATATTTCAGTGACCAGCACCATTTCCCACTCACTTTCTCAATCCAGAAACCCTGAGCATCCTATTTCTCTCTTTCAATACCCAACTTATTCAATTAGTCATCAGTTCCAGATGGGTTCTAACTGCTTACACAGTTCTAGAGGCTGTTTGGTTTACTTCTCTCCATCCCCGCCTCCACCACCATCCAACTTGTCCATCTGCCCCCAGTCATCTTCCCTATTAAACTCCCTATCACTGTCTGCACACTGCTGCCAGAGAGAATACTCTGAAAAGCATGTCTAGTCACACTACTCCATTAAGAGAACCAATTCCTGATGCACACCCATTGGCCTAAGGAGAAACTGCAAATACCTTAACATATTTTTCAAGACACTTCCTAAGCCAGACCTGTTTACCTCTCTCCTTTCACATTGATAACTTTAACTCTACTTCCAAATCCATGCATACTAAGGCACTTTAAGTTTCCTGAAGTTCTATCTTTGGCCCCTAACCCTTTGCGCATGCTGTTCCCTCTTCCTAGAACAGCTTCTCTTATGCTCCTTATGACTGAACTCAAACACACTCTCAGATTACATACTCACAACCCAGGACTAGGGTGAGTGGGAGTGAGCACCTACTTAAATTTTGCATCATAGGTGCCTCCTTGCCTCACCCCAGTTCCAGCCCTACATATACTTAATGTCATTTTCTTCCTGACCCCTATTATTCTCCGTCCTCAGAATGTGTGAGGTGCCTATCTCCCATGTCCTCTACTTGTATCCACTGTTCCCCCTACTGTAGCATTTATTCTATGGTACTGTAGTTGACCTTTTACTTCTCTGTTTCCCCCAACTCTAAGTTATTTGAGGGCAGGGACCTTGTATTAACTGTCCTTGTGTAGTGCTTCATATCGAGTAGGCAATTAATATGTATTGCCTAAATGAATGTACTTTCAGCCCTGTATGTCTCAGGCATGATGACATACCCGTACAATCAAAGGAAGCTTGGGTTGGTAGGGACCCCATAAATCATAAGGTCAAATCCTTCATTTTACCAAATGAAGAAACTGAGGTTAAGAAGGTCAGAGCAAGACCGTTTCTCAGAATGACATAAGCTGGAAAAGCATCCTAGTAGCTTATTTTTAGCAGATATCAGTTACCAGTGTAATGAAACATAAGCTATTCACCAATGAGATTGAATATGCAAGCCAAATAATACAATATGTCAAAGTGATTTTATAACTCCTTATAAAATAAGTTTTCATGAGATATTTTTCTTCAGTCAATATGTAAGCCACCACCCCCAACTGCCCACATTTCACAATTAAAACAACTGGGAAAATGCCAGGAAAATAAGGTGAAATACAGCTAGAAAGAAGAGTGTTTACTAATTTGTGATACCATGTGGTTAAGCAAGACCTTTCCCTCAACTTCCAGAAAGGAGAGGACAGGTGACACTGCCAGTCTCCCGGACACCTTGCCTGTGAAGGTTCGTAGAGCCGTGTCTATTGGAAGGAGTGTGCGGTCCAGGAGAGGGGTTTCTTAAAGATGGTACTTTTTTCTTTATGTGAAAATACAGGTAACATATTGAGGAATTAAATTTTTCATATTTGGAGCCCTCGAACAATTATACTAAATAGCATTTAATAAAATGACAAGTCATTAGGCTTTTAAATTGAGTATCAAACTCCCAACAAATCAAATTTGAATCTATTTGTTTTCTATTCATGAAGAAGGATAGTGGTAAGAAAAGGGGAAGAAATGTATGAAAAATATTTAAAAAAAAAACAGAATTCTGGGGAAAAAAGAAGGCTGAATTGAGTACCTTCTCCAGGTTACATGCCAGCAAGTAGCAAAGCCAGAATAAAAACTTCTTTATCGGCTGCTTCAGTGGAACATCTGAAAGGTGCAGAAACCTGCTAGGTATTGTTGATTAACAGTAAAAGATGACTTTGGCATTTTTATCCTCTGCAAAGGTAACAGTTGAAATTAAATAAGCTCAGAATTCAAGGACACTGGAAAAAACGTCATTTTACTGCTTAGTATATGATTTGGAGGAAACCATGTCTACAGGGCATCTCTACCAAATTTTCACCTTACAGAAAGTGTGAAACAAGGCCCTCAGGGGGCTCTTATTTACTGAAGATACTCCTTTCCCTTTTCCTACCCCCATCTTGAATCTCTCTACAGAGACTTGAAACCAATTTCTATGGTGTGGATATTCCCATCATGGCCAATTACAAGTTAATGACCAAGATGACATCACCAAAATGCAGAGGTGGGAGAAGATGAGCAGCATCAGCTTTCAGAGCTGGCTTGAGCCAGTTTAGCACACCACCGCTTGAAACCCGGGGCTGCCAGATCTGAAGGGAATTCTTCAGTATAGCTCTGCCAGAGCATGTCTTCAGGCCTTCCTGTGTATTTGTCCTGATTGGCTAGGTTTTGCAGCATAACAATTGAGCTCTGTAGTCTCAGTGGCTTAATACAGCAAAGGTACAGGTTTCATCCATGACAGATTTCCAGCGTGGGTCTGTGGTGGGGGGAGAGTACTTTGGCCCATGGGGGTTTCGCCATCTGGAAAGTGCTGGTGGCAGTGAAGGAGAGCCTGGGGATTTGCATGTGGGCTTTTCACCATCTCAGCTCACATTTCATTAGTCAGAACTAGTCTCATGGCCCCACCTAAATGCAAGGGATTTGGCAAGTTCGAGGGAGCAGATGGAACATTTGGTGAGTACCACTGTCTAATCACACCCATGATTTCAGCAGACACCACCACTGCTTCTTCATAGTTCCAGACACATTCAGGGGACCCAGTAGGGTTAAGGAGAAATGATGGGCTCTGAATGCCTTGGGAAAATTAGAAGTTCAGCAAGAGTCTTCAAACGACAATATTTTTTATTGTTAATAAATATTAATGGGCCAAACCAACTGTTGTTCATTGACTAAGACAATGACTTACAGCTCAACAAGAATCCCAGGCAGGCTTTGCTCTGGTCCTCTGCCACACTGAAAGATGTGGCAAGTTGTTAGGAATTTGCTGTCTAAACATAAACTATCAATCTGAGGTTTTCTGCCTGGGCTAAGGCCCAGAGCCCATTTCCAGTAGAAAAGAGCATTCCTGGGAGGAGACGGCTCCTGAGCGTCCAAGTGTCCTTGGGACAGGGAGTGTCTAAGACTGGGGGAACTGTGGGCTCCCAGGGACTCTTGCCTGAAACCACAGCTTTTCATTTCAAGTCAACAGATGTATAGTTTGTGTCCAGAGAAGACCAGGTGTGGAGGCTTCCTCTAGGGCTTCTACAGAGGGGAGGGTATCAGGTGCATGAAGTTCTCCCACTCCTTCCTGTATCTCCTAGCTGATTGGACACATTACTTTAATCATCTCTGTTCCAAAAGCAAATAGCTGTGAGTCTAGGGCTACAAAAATGTTCTGAGATAGGTACAGAAAAATGTGATTTCAATCCTAACTCAGCCCCTAATGAATTACCGGTGCTTGAACAAATCTCTTAATCTCTAGCATCTCCTTTTCCTCATCTACCAGCTAAAGAAGTTGCATTAGGCCTATGGTTTTCATACTTTCTTTGTGAAACCTTTATGGATTGATCTGCCTAAGAGGAGGGAAGCTAATAAATAAGGGGCAGGACTTCCGTCAAGAGCAGATCAATTTTTTTATATATTAGATTTTTGAGCAGATTTTTGTTTTGTTTTGCAAAATGGTGCCATTGCTTAATAAGAGTTCTTAAGAAGATGTTTCTAATAGTTCTTTTTTTTTTAATTTAAAAACCATTGAACGGACTACCTAAGAGAACTGAAAAAAATAACATGGACGACAACACTTCAGTCCCAGGAAATAAGGCTGCTGATGGCTTGTGGGGCTCTCCCCTAGGATACTTCCCTTCCTCATGTAGGCTGTTAGCCAGGCTCTCAGTTCTTCCACACTCTCCAGGCTTCTCTAACTGCAGCCTGAGTCAAGTCTCTCCATCCAGCCAGTGTGTTACAAAGAAGCTTGGACTAAACAAGAGGAATAGGCAGTAGAACTTCGCTGAAACTAAGCAGAAGACCTCCGCCTGCATGGGGAGCATGTGGTTTGGAATATTTCCAGAGACTATTAAATCATACAAGAATTTTCACCTTCATTTTGGAGGTCATGACATGACTTTCCTCCAATGAATTCTTTATATGGGCAGCTCTTCTGTTTTCTCCCTTACTCCCGATTCCTCAATTACACCTCCACTCTCCTCCGCATCTTCCTATGAGCAGTCCTCTCTCCTTTAGCCTCTTTGTGGGAACACGTGGTACTACTTTTCCTTGATCTAGGCCTTGAATTTGGTCTACACTTGTGTAGGCCTTCAGCTAACGGCTCAGCAGGCACTGCCATGAGGTCATTCTCCAGAGTCCTCTGTGCACACGCTGCTGTCTCTCTTACAGGCATGCCAGTACCTCACCTCCCTTCCCCACATGCACAGAGACCTCAGGTGTTTCTCCTGATACACTGATTAGTAAATCAAGGTTCCAGGGATGCATTCTTCAGGATTGTCTCCAGAATAGTCTTCTTCAGGAAAAAGAGGGTTAACTTCCAAAAGCCTCCAAAGGGAAATAAAAAAGAGAGACAGAAAGAATGAGAGAGGGGAAAAAAGCAGAGGAAAGAAAGAATTTGTACTGAATACTTTCTTTGGTGAGCACTCTCCTGACTTAATCTTGTGCGGTTGATATGTTTGCTCAAAGAAGTCAAATGACATGCTCAAGGTCACAGAGTGAGGAAGTGGCAGAACCAATATTTAAAGACAAACCTTTTTGCAAGTCCAGCATTCTCTTTGATTACCAGGTCACAATTCTTTGTTTTTGGAGCTATTCACTGAATCGTAATAACTATAAAGCCAGGTACTGTACCAGGTGCCCTACAGACACTCATTTTTACAATAGCCCAGTGAGGTAGGTTTGAGTATAGTCACCTTACAAATTTTATGGACATGGAGCTCATAAAGTTTACATTGCCCAAGATCATATAGCTAAATGCAGAAATGATCCTGATGCTTTCTGCACAAAATCTACCAGTTATTTTCCATGACTTTCAAGAATATAAAGCTCCTTGGAGGTTTACAAGCTTTCCTATAAAAGTAAATCCTCATCTAAACACACTAGGCCCATCATCATCTCTTCTTTCTGCTACCCCACTGACACCCATCTCTCCTACTGTATGTTCAGTTCCTCAAAATACTCTTTCAACCCTATGTGAATCATGCATGTTGTTCCTTCTCGTTTTCATCTACCTTTAACTTCTTATAACTCAGCGTGTAGCCCCCTTTGCAAAAAGCACTCCATCCTCACATGCCCACCACCAACTACCTCATCACAAATCCAGTTGTAATTACTAGTATTCTTGCTCTTGCAGCCTCTTATGAATATCTTAACCAAAACACTAACCAAGCTATGGTGTAATTGTCTACCAGTTAGCTATCTCCACCACCAGACCCTACTCTCCTTGAAGGTACCGAACATATTTTATATAACTTTGTATTCTCAAAATTTACCATTATATCTAAAACAGAGTTGAGTTCAGAAAGTTTGTTGACTGAATGAAAGGAAGATAAAATAAAAGACAGGGAAGGGAAGCAGTGAGCGTAGTAAGGGGAAATGTCAAGGACTGAACCCAGGTCTCTCTGATTCCAAAATAGACAAGACTTCTACTCATACTCTCATACTCAACCCAAGATGCCCCCCACCACACTCTATCAAAGATGTGATTCTACTTTCATTCTCCCTTCTCTTTTCACTCAGCCACTGAGAACGCCCTTCTCTGCTATGGCTCTCAAGGCAGTCCACCTGGCTCTGCTCATAGCACCGATTAGCTCCCCTCTAGGGTTTTCCAGACTTCTCTGTAAGAGTTCTCTCCTCTGTGTATTTGTCTATTTGAGTCTTTACAAGTCACAGAGTTTGTCTAACAAAAACAAACAAAAAACAGAGTCTGATATTACTAAAGGACATGCCCTTCCCAAATAAATATTCAAGATTGAACAGGAATTTGATTCCAGAAAAGCAATCTAATAGAACTTTTTGCACTTCTGATTAAATTATTTAGGGGATACATTTTTACATAGTCTGCAGAATCTTCCTTGCAAATAAAAAAACAATATTCTGTATTTTAATAGTAAACTGCCCTTTTTAATCACTTTCACTACATGTTTTCACATTATAAAAGCATCATTGTCTTGCCAGTGGGTTTCAGCCCCAGGCAAGTTCACTATAGATTCAGTGTGACCAAAGAAAGGAACAGTAGAATGTTCTTGGGGTGAAAGGGTTATACCTAACTTTATTCCCATGGTGGCAGGTCTATCACTAAAAATCCCATTCACTCAGAGCAAGTCTGCACACAGCAAGCCAGTCTCTGCCTCTGGGCCTCTCGGCCCACACAGCCATCCTCTGGGCCCCTGTCCTCCGTGTTGTCACCACTTCAGCCTCTGCTCTGTTCTCCTGCAGCCTTGTAGCCATGCCACCGTGTCGCCCAGAGCACTGGGCAGGGCTCTTTATATAGTCAATAACAATGTATTGCCCACACGTGTGTAGTGATCTAGCCAACTAGGGCTAGGTGAGAATCCTGGCCACAGGAACTTTTATTTTATCCACAATTATGTTATCTACTGTAGAAAATTTATAGGCATAAATATGCAAAATGAAAAAAATAAAAATAACCCATAATCATACCATGCAGAGATAATCACTCTTATTTTGGTATAGATCCTTATCTTTCATCTATGCATATATATAATTGTCTTGCCTGAGGGTTTCAGCCCCCGGCAAGCTCACTATGCATTCAGTGAGGCCAAGAAATGACAATGGAACGTTCTTGGGATGAAAGGGTTTATACCCAGTTTTGTTCTCCTGGCATAGGTTGAGCACTACAATCAAGTCTGCATCCAACAGTCTACAGGTCCACCTCTGTCTCTGCCTCCACCCAGAGCATTGGTCAGAGCTCTTCATATAGTGACTCAGTCAATAATAGCTTATTGCCTGCAGGTATGGAAGCAGTAGCCTAGCAGTAGGCCAGTTACATCATCCAGTAGTTTAGGGTCCGGTGAGGATCCTGCCACAGGAGCTTCCATTTTCCCCACAATAGTTATGTAAGAGTAGCTCATATGTACTCCATAAACGTTGTGAGCTGGCACTGTTCAAGTACTTTGTGTGAGTCAATTTAAACCCTCAGAACGATCTCATTAGATTGGCACAATTATTATCTCCATTTAACATATGGGGAAACTGAGGTATGAAGAAGCTGACTTGGTCAGAGGCAGACACATATTAAATCGTACAGCTGGGATTTGAACAAAGGCTGCCTAACTCCTGTGCTTTCAGCTCTTGAGATATTGTGTGTATAATATTATACACACATACATAAACTTGAGATCAGGCAGTACAAACTGTGTTAGTAACTTGTCTTCTTGCAGTTAATATATCTTGAACAGTTTTCTTGAAATTTCATACTCTTCTGAAACATCATTTTAATAAGTGCATATTTCATCATACTGATGTGCCATTATCAATCAATTTCTTATTGATAGAAATTTAGATTATTTTCTAACTTACTATAAACATACTGTATGAACAAAATCATAACTGGTTCTATGTTTACAATTTAGAATTGAAGTTACTGGGTCAAAAGGTAAGAAATTTACACATTTCCAACATCCACACCCTCTGATGTAGCTCAAACATAAATGGAATGTATCTCAGGAGTTGAAAATTAGAGATGCTGAGTAGGACAGCTTGCTTGCCCTCTGGGGCTTTTTTTGCCAAGTTCTTCCCTATTCTTAGAGCTGGTCATAACAAATGGAGAAAAAAATATCCTAAGCCAGGCATGTGCTGTTGTCAAAGAATGTCCAGATATTTCTTGGCCCAGTGCCACCACCTGCTGCTCGGGTGCATGCCTCCCTCAGCCTTTCTCCTCTGTCAGCGCCACATCAGAATGAGTTATCATTTATTTTTCAGCAGTTGGTCTCACCAGCATAGAGGCCCTTCCCACTTGGAATGCCTACCATGGGACAACAATAGGGAAAAGGTGGAGAAAGTTCCTAGGATAGAGGTGTAAGGGGATCCCTATAAGCTGACGTGCCCCATTAACCTACACAGCATCTCCTTGGAGGATTCAGGCAAGGGAGATGAGCAAATTCACTCCTTAGAAGGTGGTGACCCTCACTGAGGATAGGGAGACCATGTAAAGTGACCCAAGGAGAAAAAAACAGAGGAACAGTACAGTATGTTTTAAGTGTTTATTAAGATGGTGAGGATAGCTGAAGAACCCTTTACAAGCTTATTAAAATGAAGAAGAAAGAACTTTAGAAAATAAGATATTGAGAAAGACATTAAAAAGAGCACAGCAAATACAGATGAGGTGGCTAGTATCCTAAGAGTTTTCTGTCAAACTGTCATAAATTTCAGAGCCTCCTCATCTGCACACCACACATAGAATGATGAGTAATTCTCTGACATTCATTCATGCAAGTTTTATTGAGCCCATAAAACTAATATTTACCAAGCACTTTATAGTTTATAAAGCTCTGTGCATATACATTATCACAACTTACACTCTGAAAAACCCTATCAGGCAATTATTACCATTACTTAATTACTCTCTGTGAATTAACCAAGGCTAACAAAGTTAAGTAGCTTACCCAAGAACATTCAAAGTGATGGTTAATTCTATGGGTCAATTTGATTGGGTCACGGGGTGCCCAGATATTTGGTTAAACATTACTGAGAGATGTGACTGTGAGGGTGTTTCTGGAAGAGATTAGCATTTGAATAAGTAGACTGAGTAAAACGGATTTCCCTTCCCAATGTGGATGAGCACCACCCAATCTACTGAGGGCCTGAATACAACAAAAAAGCAGAAGGGAGAACTGATGCGCTCTGCCTGACTGTTTGAGCTGGGTATGGGTCTTCTTCTGCCTTCAGACTGGGGTTTACACCATTTGTTCTCCTAGTTCTCAGGACTTCAGACTAGGAGAGGAGCTACACATGGGGAATGGGGAATTTTTCAGCCTCCACAATCGTGAGAGCCAATTCCTCATAAAAGAAATCTTTTGAAAAATCTCTCTTAAAAAGATATATATGTTATATGGGCTATGGGTGGTATTTCTCTGGAGAACCCTAACACATACAGTTAGAGCTGGAATCTGAACACAGGACTCTTGACTCCAAATTTCCTGTCACCTCCTGTGAATAAAGTGAAGGTTCCTGTGGCCAGGATTCTCACCTAGTCTTGGATGGCTAGCTCACTACACACGTGTGGGTAATATGTTATTATTGACTCTATATAAAGAGCTCCACCCAGTGATCTGGGTGACACAGTGGCACGGCTGCAAGGCTGCAGGAGAGCAGAGCAGAGGCTGGAGTGGTGGCAGCGCCAGGGACAGAGACTGAGATGGCTGCGCGGGTACAGGGGCCCAGAGGCAGAGACCGGCTTGCTGCATGCAGACTCGCTCTAAGTGGACAGGATTCCAGTGATTGACCTACCACTGTGGAAATAGAGTTGGGTATAACCCTTTCACCCTAAGAACATTCTACTGTCATTTCTTTGGTCACACTGAACCCATAGTGAACTTGTCCAGGACTGAAACCCATTGGCAAGGCACCTCCTAAGTGCAAGACCGTCCCAGCAAGGCAGACCTGAAGATTTGAGGCCTTAAAGATGGTGCATTAAAACCCAGGAGGAAACTGCCTGTTCTGTGCTTGGGCCAAGGCCTCCAGCAATCAATAACCAGGCAGTAAGACCTGAGTTCTACTGTGTGCCTAATACTGACCCAGGCACAGTGGGAACAAAAAGAGAAATTAAAAGTCTGGTGGGATTCGTCTCCTAAGTATGTACCCTATTAAGACTCATGAAATAATTACGGAAAAATGAAGTTATTAGTGTTGGCTAAAATAATTAATAAAGCTTTTCTAAAGGAAGAAAGGCTTGGTCTAAGGAAAACTTAGGAGAAGAGATCATTTCAAAGGTGGATCATAATGAGCGAAGATATGGAAATATCAGTTAGCCATGATATTGTGAGGAGATGAGGAGGAGGGTGGGAAAGCTATTCAAAGGCAAGTTTAACTGTACTACAGAGTATGTGTTAAAAAAAAGGAGGGGAAACACTTCCGGGAAGATGGCGGTGTGAGCAGGGCGGCAGAAATCTCCTCCCAACACCATATTTATCTACGAAAACACAGAAAATACATCTATTCCTAAAAGAGAGACAAGAATACACAGGAAAGCACACAGCGTGCAGCTACACCCGAGAGGACTCGGCACCCCAAGAGGCGGGTAAGATACGGAGCCGCGACCCGGCGGGACCCGAGCCCTCCCCCACCCCAGCGCACCGGCAGGAGGAGAGGATTCAGAGCCGGGAGGGAGTGGAAGTACACCCCGCGAAGTAGCCAGCCCCGGTGATCTGCGCGGGGAGCGCTGACCCACATTGCGCAGTGCAGCGGAGATTGGAGAGACAGAGGGGCAGGATCTGAGCGGGGAACGCGCCAGGGTGCTTGCAGCCGGCTCCCGGGAAGGAAAAAAAAAAAGTGCGCGCTTTCTTCAGCGGTCTTAAAGAGACAGGAGCCCAGCGGAGGAGCCGGATCGCCCCAGCACACTCAGCCCAGCAGGCTGGGAGTCCTGGGGAGTATCAGATGCCTTAGCTGGCGACTGAGGAAGCGTAGCCATACTTAACACTTCTCACTGAGATCAACAGCCTCCTATTCGTTCCCACCCCTGCCAGAGCGATAAAGGGCCCTGCGGAGCGGCACAGTCACAGCTGTGGAATAGTGGGGCAATAGCGCCACCTAGAGCATTCCCACAGAATCTACGTCCAGTGGGCATTTTTTTTTTTTTTATTTTTTTTTCTCTTTTTTTTTCTTCTCTTTTTAAAGTCTTAAAGAGCCCAGCTGACATACGTGGCAACTATCAGTGACCAATTATACAGCCATGAAAAGACAGAGGAATATGGTTCAGACCAAAATCAACCAGACAACCCCAGAGAGGGAGTCTGAAGGGATGGAAATGCACAGCCTCCCTGAAAAAGAATTCAGAATAAAAGTCATAACCATGCTGATGGACCTACAGAGAAATGTGCAAGAGCTGAGGGAGGAAGTGAGGGAACTGAGGAAAGACAATACAGAAATCAGACAAGCGATCGACGGGCTTAACAGCAGAATGGACGAGATGCAAGAGACTGTTAATGGAATAGAAAACAGAGAACAGGAGTACAGAGCAGCTGAGGCAGAGAGAGATAAAAGGATTTCTAGGAATGAAAGAATATTAAGAGAACTGTGTGACCAATCCAAACGGAACAATATTCGCATTATAGGAGTACCAGAGGAAGAAGAGAGAGAAAAAGGGATAGAAAGTGTCTTTGAAGAAATAATTGCTGAAAACTTTCCCTCGCTGGGGAAGGAAGTAGTCTCGCAGTCCACCGAAGCTCATAGATCTCCCAACACAAGGGACCCAAGGAAGACAACACCAAGACACATAATAATTAAGATGGCAAAGATCAAAGATAAAGACAGGGTATTAAAGGCAGCTAGAGAGAGAAAAAAGATCACCTACAAAGGAAAACCCATCAGACTATCATCAGACTTCTCAACAGAAACCTTACAGGCCAGAAGAGAATGGCATGATATATTTAACGTTATGAAACAGAAGGGCCTCGAACCAAGAATATTGTATCCAGCACGATTATCATTTAAATATGATGGAGGGATTAAACAATTTCCAGACAAACGAAAGTTGAGAGAGTTTGCCTCTCATAAACCACCACTACAGGATATCTTAAATGGACTGCTCTAGATGGAAGCACACCTAAGGCTAAAAAAGATGTCACCAGAGAAAATAAAATCATAGCAAAGAAAGCAGACCATCCAAATACTAACTAAAGGCAAAGAATAAAACACCTATTATAGAAAGAATGGAGGAGGAGGAATAAGAAGGGAGAGAAATAAAGAAACATCAGACTGTGTTTACAATAACTTAACAAGAAAGTTAAGTTAGATTGTTAGATAGTAAAGAAGCAACCCTTGAACCCTTGGTAACCACGAATCTAAAGCCAGCAATGGCAATAAGTACATATCTATCAATAATCACCCTAAATGTAAATGGACTGAATGCACCAATCAAAAGACACAGAGTAACAAAATGGATAAAAAGCAAGACCCATCTATATGCTGCTTACAAGAGACTCACCTCAAACCCAAAGAAACACACAGACTAAAAGTGAAGGGATGGAAAAAGATATTTCATGCAAACAACAAAGAGAAAAAAGCAGGTGTGGCAGTACTTGTATCAGACAAAATAGACTTCAAAACGAAGAAAGTAACAAGAGATAAAGAAGGACATTACATAATGATAAAGGGGTCAGTCCAACAAGAAGATATAACCATTATAAATATATATGCACCCAACACAGGAGCGCCAGCATATGTGACACAAATACTAACAGAATTAAAGGAGGAAATAGACGGCAATGCATTCATCTTAGGAGACTTCAACACACCACTCACTCCAGAGGACAGATCAACCAGACAGAAAACAAGTAAAGACACAGAGGCACTGAACAACACACTAGAACAGATGGACCTAAC